>CM035842.1:44043613-44605867 GCA_020510985.1 Pholidichthys leucotaenia
CAAGTTATCGCTGTTGGGTACTAAAATGTGTACGCTGTGTGTGTTTCAGGGAAATTACTGCTTCATTCGCTCTGGGCGAACCTGACCTGTCACAGATGTCATCAGCCTGTCACTGATGTCAGCACAGCTTCACAAACGATCAGTGGTTATAGAGCTTAAGAATGTCTGTAGAAACGTTTATTTCTTGTGCAACAAATTGCTCTGATCTGCGTGAAAATCATGGAGAGACTGTTGAGACATCATGGACGGTAGTACCTGCTTCTGCAGAACCGAGTCTGAGGTGGTGTTATAGAAAAAAATGATCAGCTGACACAACTTGATCGCCATGTTAATAACAATATTAGCCACACTATATATTCAAAAAGTAAACTTTACTGAGTTAGGTATAATAAGATATATTTGACATTTATCATGCATTTTAGGCTAAAACAAACTTGATCTAGGATTAAAAGCAATTAAAATAATGCAGTCACAAGGTTACATGGAAAATACTTGATTTACTAGATACATGTACTGTAGAAATATATATTCTCTGCATCAACAATGTACTAGACATGCATTCATGTCGTATTGCACTGGGAATTTCACTGACAATAAACCTCTGAAGTTTTTGCAGATGTCTCTTTTTTTATATGTGAAGGTTACCACCATGTGGCATAAATTAAATACTGAAAGATTGGAAAAGCTAAGAATAATCCAGCAGTTTGAGAAATCACTTTTGATTTGGTGTAAGTCTGTCAACAGAATTATGAACCATAAAGCAGTTTGTGTTAAAATGTTAAATCCCATTAAACTTAATCCGGGGGTCCAAGATCCTGCAGGTTCTCTCTTCTACCCAGTCTCTTCAGCAGGTGATCTCACTGATCAGTCAGTGGAAGAAGTTCAGTGGAATCTGCTGTTGAAGACACTGGTTGGAGGTAAAGCCTGCAGGGTCTTGGCCCTCCATGGCACATGATTAGACACCCCCGCCCAAACCCATTATGATGAAGAGCAGATGCTAATATGACCCAGAATTCCTCCATATACTGGTACTGTCACTAAAGTATGCAGGGTCTTCTGTACAGTCTTCTAACAATATAGTCTTCAGTTAATAAAATAATTGTTTTGGTTACTTTTTTCTTAAAAATGAGCCATTATTTTCAAGGTCACCAATTAATTCTTTGTACAGTTGACTCTTTTCCCACCGGTGTCTTAACAGACAAAATAGAAAATCATGATGCGAACACATAAGTCACTAAATTGTTTATTACAACCAGCAGCAAATTCCAGATTATTCAGAATGTGCAAAATTCAAACTGTAAAAAAAAAAAAACTGGAATGGTCACACGCTGCCTCACTGAGAAGCAACTGGATCGGCCCATCGTACTGGTCCTGGTTCAACAGATCTTCAGCCTGCATCTCTGTAAATAGTGAGGCAAGGTCCAGTTGGGGTGACAGTTTCCCTCTTGCCTAGACAAAAGACAAATGGGTGGTGGTTAATTAAAGCAAGTTTAAAACTTATTTGGGAAATACACTTGTTGCTAAAAGCCAGTGGTGGAATGTGAATTAATGAATGAATCTTTATTTCGGATTGATTAAAAGTAAAGATTATAAGAAAATAGAATAATATAACAAAGGGGAAAAAAATCTAACAAGGTCAAATTAAACAACAACTCCTCTGATTATACAGTTCAACATAGGTTATCTGAAATGGGTGATGGCTGAAGCTGCAGCTTATATTGCCCACCATATTTCATCCAAGAATTCAAAAGAAAAACAAAACAGGAGGGATTACAATTTGAATGTGACAATAAAGTACTTTGTTGTTGTATTTAACCACAATTTTCATGTAGCTGCGCTTCGGTAGATTTTACAAGGGCTGGGTTACATTTAAAATCATCTCTTTTTACTGTGGCCTCAGCAATCAGAATGAGTTAATACATTCACTTGAATGGAATCTAGTACTTTAACTGAAGTTGTGCATCACAGAGTGTGGAGTCGCTCAGTCAAAATATGAAGTTTTTATCAATAAAAGTTTGTCTTGTCTGTAAAAGTGTCTCTTCTTGCCCTGGCTTCATGTGTGGGCGGTGTTTTGTACTAGCATTGCTAAAATATAAAAGGAAGCACTACAATGGGTCTCGAATATTTGTAATGTGTCCTGTTACTGCATGAGTTTATTGATGATAGACTGTAAACTACACTACACTGGTTTTGACACTTTACCTATAAAAGCAAAGGATTTCAAGTTTCGAGTTCCGTTGTGGGCTGGCTGATTTCCTCCTGCCTAGATGAATGACAGAAATGGATGATGGTTAGTTTCAAGCAAGTTCAACACTTATACAGGCACATCTCAAAAATTACAATATCATGAAAAAATTCAATATTTTTTTCACTCATTTCAGAAAGTGAAACCTATATATAGATTCATTACAGGGACAGTGATATATTGCAAGTGTTTATTTTAATATTGATGATTACGGCTACAGCCCATATTAACCAACACCTCAGCGGCCAACATTTATATTTAAAAACTATTTTTTAAAGTTAATTTTATGTAATATTCTAATTTTTTTGCCAAATTGAATTTGGGGTTTTCAGGGGCTGTAAGCCATAATCATCAAAATTAAAATAAATAAATGCTTGAAATATATCACTCTGTGTAATGAATCTATATAATATACAGATTTCACTTTCTGAAATGAGTGACAAAAAATATTGGAAGTTTTTCATGACATCCTAATTTTTGGAGATGTAACTGTATTCGGGAAATGCACCTGTGAAATTCAGTGGTAGGATGTGACATGCTTCATTTCCCTGACAAGCACTGCAGGATCCACAGAATAGGTGTGTGTGTCTATTCTGACGCTTTAGAAAATTATATGAATGACTTTATAAATCACTGGTTTGAAAAAGCAATTTTAATATGACGAGATTTCGGCTCGTGTGGTCCATTTCACCAGTATCACAATATAAACAGGGAAGCTAACCCCTGGCATGTGGAAACACATTAAATTGCACACAATTTAATGCACAGCACAAAAGTGCAATACAAAACAAAAACCAGGACTTTAACCAGGATTAACATATTTCATCGTTTTGCTCTCACAAGCTACTATTTAGGAGAAAACGAGCGCGATTCAGCAGTTGGTACTTGCTAGCTACTAGCAAAAACAAAGCTAAAACGAGTTAGCCAGCACGAAACGGCACTGACAAGCACTGCAGGATCCACAGCGGCAGTAAATGTACAGAGTAGGCTGTTTTTAAACAACAATAAATGCCACAACTCCTCACTGAGGAGTGTTTACAGTAACAAGTTTCAAAGTGAAAGGCAAATTTACGACAGAAAAGCTAAACAGTACAAATAAAAAGTTTTAAATTTTTAAATAAAATGATGCAAATTTATCAGCAGACACTTGAACATCTATTACCAAAATAAAATATAGATTTGCAAAACAATAGCTAATTTAAACCAGAAATGTAGCATATTTATCATAAAAAAAACTACTTTTTACTTTGATCATTTTCTACTAATATTTTAAAAACATTTTTCTTCATTGTCATATTTTCTTTTTTACTTGGCTTTTTTGTTAATTACCATCCAGAATTTCTCTTTGCTCATCATTTTGATGGAGAGAGTTTTAAAAATTAGTTCATGATATAATTTTATCAGTAATTTTAATTCTAATATGATAAAACACTGAGTAGCTTTTCATTTGTATTTTCAGTTTTAATTGTGAAATGTTTGACTTTGAAGAAAATACCCCCCAAGGTTTACATGTAAAACTGGCCCTCGGGAAGTGAGGAAAAAAATGTGGCCCTCACAACCACCTGACATGGTTCTCAGAAACAGACGCAGGCTCGAACAACAATAATGATCTTTACTGAATGAGAGTGGATGTGTGTGAGTGTGAATGGTGTTGTGGGAATGTAGTGTAGTGCGAGCAGGAGCGTGATGACAGGACAGGTCTGGCAACCCGGGAATGACAACAAGACAGGAGAGTTCGCATCAGGCTGGCAGGTAATGATGTTAATAGAGTTTTAGCAGTCTTACGGCAGTGAAGAGATAATCCAGCTCTGAAGAGATGACTTTCCAATACCAGCCCAGCGCCCTGCTGTGAAGCCATAGTGTAGGTGCAGAGTATTTACAGTGCAGCTTGGGTGAAGGTGACATGTGCTCCAGCTCACCAATTTGCGAGGGGAGAAAGCCGCTGTTCACAGCTGAAATCTGGTCCGCCGACAGGGGGAGAGGGAGGTCCGCCTGGAGGGTGGTCCATCTGTGCACAGGGATCAAGGGGAAGAAAGGTAGGTGCAGGTAAAAGCTCTGAGAAGGCTTACGGTGCGTTGGGGAGATGGAACTCCCGTGACGAGAAGCAGGTGATCTGAGATGCACTCTCAAGCGTAGCGAGATGGAGGAAGACACTAGGAAGGAGGTCTTCCTGGGAGAAAGCGTCGACGTCTCCGTGCTGCCTACTGGGCAGCGTTCCTTATAAAGAGTGCTTGATGAGGGAGAGCAGGTATGCCCGCAGCTGTGAAAGATAATTAGGGTGAGGCACACACACCGCAGATCACCACAGTACCCCCCCCCCCCCACGGGACGCCTCCCGGCGGCCGTTCCAACCTGTCCGGGTGCGTCCGATGGAACTCTCGGATGAGTTGAGGATCCAACACAAACGAGGGATGCACCCAGGACTGTGCATCAGGTCCATGCCCCTCCCAGTCCAACAGATATTGCAGACTGCGCCCTCGGCGGCGGACATCCAGGATGCGATTGACCTAGTGCGCAGGACCACTGTCGATCATCACGGGTGGGGGTGAAGGTTTGGGTGGAGGACACAGCGGGCTGGACTCACATGGCTTCACCTGGGAGACATGGAAGGTAGGACAGATGCATAGAGGGGGGCAGAGCCAGGCGCAAAGCAATGGGGTTGATGATATGAGTTATGGAGAAAAGACCAATGAAACGCTGTGATAATTTCTTGGTCTCACCCTTCAGGTTGATGTTCCTCGTGGAGAGCCATACCTGCTGTCCCACATGGTAGGAGGGAGCTTGGGTCCTGTGGCAGTTGGTGATCTCCATATTGTGGGCCGCCGTGCGTCGCAAAGCCGCCTTGGTGGACCTCCAGAGTCACCGGCAATGCCTGATATGGGCCTGAACAGAAGGAACAGCGATCTCCTCCTCCTCTTGAGAACAGCAGGGGGTTGTAGCCTAAAGAGACCGCAAAAGGGGAGAGACCGGTGGCAGAAGAGACAGCTGTGTTGTGTGCATACTCAACCCACAGTAAGTACGTGCTCCAGGATGCTGAATTAGAGGCCGTGATGTACCTCAGGGCTGCCTCCAACTCCTGATTAGTGCGCTCGCAGTGGCCGTTACTATCCAGAGGACAGGCTCACCATTGCCCCCCCATTGCCGTGCAGAAAGACTGCCAGACCTGAGAGACGAACTGGGGTCCACAATCTGAAACGATGTGCGTCGGATGCCATGAAGCCAAACCACGTGCAACATCAACAGATCCGCCGTCTCCTTGGCCGCTGGCAGCTTCTGCAGGGGAACAAAGTGACCCGCCTTAGAAAATATGTCCACTATGGTGAGGATAACTGTGTGGCCTGCTGAGGGGGGCAAACCAGTCACGAAGTTCAATGCGATATGGGACCAGGGGTAGCTGGGGATGGGGAGAGGATGCAGCAGACCTGCCAGTGGGGAAGAGGATGACTTGCCGGTCGCACACTGCGGACAGGCCCAGATGAATTCTGCCACGTCCCTCCGCAGCGAGGGCCACCAAAAGGACCTTTGTAGCTGGGCCACAGTGCGCGCTACCCCAGGGTGGCACATGATCTTTGAGGAGTGCAACCAGTCAATTACCTCCCCTCTAACAGCAGAGGGAACGTACATCCGACCCTCCGGTCCCCCACCCGGGTCAGGCTTCGCCTCCTGCACTCTCCTCACCCTCTCCTCACCCTCTCCTTGATGTCCCAGGAAAGCATGCCCACGATGCAGGAAGGAGGGCCAATTGGATGGGGTGTCGTCTCCGCAGCTTTGGGAGAAAACTCCCTCGAGAGCGCGTCAGGCTTGATATTCTTAGAACCCGGGCGGTAGGTGATGGTGAAATTAAACTTTCCAAAAAACAGAGACCGACGGGCCTGCCTGACGTTCAGCCGTTTAGTGGTCTGGAGGTACTCCAAGTTCTTGTGATCCGTCTTCTTGTGATCTGTCCTCCAGCCAGTGGCGCCACTCCTCCAAAGCCAGCTTCACGGCTAACAACTCCCTGTCCCCCACATTGTAATTCCTCTCTGCAGGAGACTGCCGATGGGAGAAGAAGGCACAGGGGTGGACCTTGTCGTCGGTAGGATAGCGCTGGAATAACACTGCCCCCACCCCAAAGTCTGAGGCATCCACCTCCACCAAGCACTGTAGAGTGGGATCGACCTGGGCCAGGATGGGGGGGGGGGGATTTCTCCTACAGCTCAGCAAATGCCACCTCTGCCTCCCCCGTCCAGCGAAACGGCACCTTCGTAGAGGTCAGACGGGTGAGGGGTAAAGCAATGGTGCTGTAATTCTGGACAAAACAGCGATAGAAATTAGCAAACCCCAAAAATTGCTGCAGTTGCTTACGGGAGGAGGGGACAGGCCATTCCACTACCACTTTAACCTTTTCAGGGTCCGCGATGATCTTCTTGTGTGAGATGACAAAGCCCAGAAAGGTGGTGGATGAAACATGGAATTCACACTTCTCGGCCTTGACAAATAACTAATTCTCCAGGAGGCGCTGCAAAACCCGTCTGACATGGATATGGTGTTCCTCCAAGGAGTGAGAGAAGATGAGGATATTGTCGAGATAGGCAAACACAAATGAGTCCAGAAAATCCCTCAGAACGTCATTAATGAGCATCTGGAAAACAGCAGGAGCATTCATTAATGCAAAAGGCATCACTATATATTCAAAATGGCCACTAGGGGTGCGAAACCAGTCTTCCATTCATCCCCTTCTTTGATGCGGACCAGGTGATAAGCATTCTGCAAGTCTAATTTAGTGAACACCCTGGAGCCCTGGAGGGAATCAATCGCCGTATTGATAAGGGGCAAAGTATACTTGTCCTTTGCAGTAATGTTATTAAGCTCTCTAAAATCAATACATGGCCTGAGGGAACTGTCCTTCTTACCCACGAAGAAGAATCCCACCCCCACTGCCGAGGAGGATGGTCTGATGATGCCCGAGCTCAGGGACTCCTTGATGTATTTCTCCATGGCCTCCCGTTTCGGGGCAGAGAGGCTGTAGAGCCAACTCAAAGGCAAAGGAGCCCCCAGGCAGAGGTTGATGGCACAATCTTACGGCCGGTGGGTGGGGGGGGGGGGCAGAGTGACACAGCCTTAGCTTTGCTAAACACGGCCACCAGGTGGTGATACTCTGTGGGCACAGATGAGACATCAGGAGGAGGCGAATCCTGAGGGCAGAGGGGTACAGTGGGAGAGCAGACAGCAGATTGTAAACAAGCACCCAGACAAAACGTACTCCAAGATAAGATTCTTCCCGTCCTCCAATCGATAGAGGAATTATGGAGACTTAGCCATGGGAACCCCAGGATGACGGGGGGAGCGGTGGAGGAGAGCACAAAAAACCTCATATGCTCATGATGGTTACCTGAGACCAGCACAGAGACAGGAGCAGTCTGTTTAGTAACGATGGCCAGGGGCATCTTGGAGAGGGCGATCAGTTTGAGCGGTCTCTCTAGGTTGTAGCAGAGAAGTCCCAGCCGGGTTGCCAGACCCTCCGAAATAAAGCTCTGCTCTGCACCAGAGTCAATGAGAGCATGTGAGGATAATTCAGTGCGTGCATAATGAAAGTGAATGGGTAGCATGAGACGTATAGGGGTCCTAACAATACCACCATCCGTTAGTCCCCCTACCGTAACTAACGGACTCCCCCCTTTTACCAGATTAGGGCAAGACGCAACCTCATGCTCAGCACTGCCACAGTATAAACACAGCCCAAGGTCATGGCGGGCTGAGTGCCAGAGCGGTGCTCACTAGCCCGTTCCCTTAACCTATTGTCAATAGAAATCGCTAGTGCAATGAGCTCGTTAAGCTTAGTGGGTCTTCCCACCCGGGCCAACTCATCCCTCAAGCTGGGGCTAAGACGAAGAATGAAATGAATGAATGAATGAAAACACTACACAACAAGGCATCCTCCCACCCAACCTCTGCAACCACTACCCAGAAATCCACTGAAGAATCAGCTACTGACTTAGTCTCCTGTCTCAAATTAAGGAGGCGAGAGGTGAGCACACAGTCCCGATCAGAGTGATCAAAAACTTAGCAAATTCGCCACAAACTGATCGTAGGTGTAATTAGCATAATCGGGTTGGGTCATAATGGCAGTAACCCACGCCAAAGCCCGTCCCTCCAGTAAATTCACCAAATAACTAATCTGGCTATGGTGAGTGGAAAAATCCCCTGGCACACACTGAAAAACCAGACTACATTGTAACAAGAAACCCCGTGCCTCCCTTAACTTACCACTAAAACAGGTGGGAGTGGGGACGAGAGTTAACCGAGCATGAGGAGAAGGAGACAGGAGTTGGTTGACCCAGCCAGATCCCGAGCAGCAGGTGGAGGAGACTGCAGCAGGGAGAGTGTTATGTATGAGATATGGGTATCTGAGATGCCATGCCCACCCACAGGGTGACGTCAGGCGGGCACGGCCCACTCTGTTTATAGTGGAGTGTTCTGTCTAATAAAGGGTATGTCATGAACCGAGCCTGTGTTCTCCTGCGGGCTCGGTTCTGATCATTCTTGGTCCTGTGTTGTGTTTTGATTTCTCTCTTGTCTTATTTCTGTGCTTGACCGCTGCTCTGGCTGGCGATCGTTAGGCAGCTGTTTGACCCACTTTCGGGTGGGCGCTGTCTAACATTCGCCGACCACGTCCTCCTCTCTCTGACAGTAAGCTGTTTGCCCCGGTAATTATCTTTCCCGCGCCTCGCCCAGGTGTTCCCAATTTGTTAGGCCAGCGGTGTCTGTACTTTAGCAGCTCTTTGCTGGTCAAACACCGCTGGACCATTGTACATGTTAGATGGTTGTTCTCCGCCGTCTGACTGTCCCGTCCCGAAGGATCGTTTTGTGTTTGTGCTTGCTGGCGGACTCGGACTGTTCCTGCACGGTGAGTAAGAGCTTTCTGCGTTTCTGTTTGCAGTTGTGCTGCTACGCTTGTCTGTAGCGTTTCCCTTGCGGCACAACTGCTACGCTTGGACACTGCTGCCCAGCTCTTCTCCCGTGCCAGTCGAGCGTCCTAGAGAACTCCAAGTTTGCCCGAGCATTCTTGTCCTGCCTGTTTTTGTGGCCACGGTGCACAGTGGTCTGCCCGCTGCACACTATTTGCGTGAGCCATTTTGTGCACATTACTGTAAGTCTTTATTTTTCAAACCATTTGATATCAATAAATGTGTGTTTGGTGTAACCCTGCATTTAAATCCTCATTCCTCCTTCTCTTCCTCTGTGCGCTGTGAGAAGCGCACAGGGAAGTTTATGACAAGGTAGTTGGATGTCCCTCAAGAAGCTCTCTGTCTTGTGTCATTCTATGATATAACAGAGAGCTGGTCGAGTCGTGATTTAATGTGTGTAAGTTGAGTTAAGCTCACCTGTTGCTGGTGTGTTAATTGGTCTAACTGAGCCTCCATGGTCTTAGGTTGGCGTGCCAAAGCACCGTCTGCTGGGGTTTCTTGACGGAGACGTACTGACATGGTTTTCAGAAACACCCAGAAACAGACGTAGGCTCAAACAACAATAATGATCTTTATTGAATGAGAGTGGATGTGTGTGCGTGTGAATGGTGTTGTGGGAATGTAGTGTAGTGCAAGCAGGAACGTGACGACAGGACAGGTCTGGCAACCCTGGAACGACAACAAGACAGCAGAGTTAGCTTCAGGCTGGCAGGTAATGATGTTAATAGAGTTTTAGCAGTCTTACGGCAGCGAAGAGATAATCCAGCTCCGAAGAGATGACTTTCCAATACCAGCCCAGCGCCCTGTTGTGAAGCCGTAGTGCAGGTGCGGAGTATTTACAGTGCAGCTTGGGTGAAGGTGACGTGTGCTCCAGCTCACCAATTTGCGAGGGGAGAAAGCCGCTGTTCACAGCTGAAGTCCGGTCCGCCACCAGGAGGAAAGGGAGGTCCGCCTGGAGGGTGGTCCACCTGTGCACAGGGAGCAAGGGGAAGAAAGGCAGGTGCAGGAAAAAGCTCTGAGAAGGCTTACGTTGCGTTGGGGAGATGGAACTCCCGTGACGAGAAGCAGGTGATCTGAGATGCACTCTCAAGCGTAGCGAGATGGAGGAAGACACTAGGGAAGAGGTCTTCCTGGGAGAAAGCGTAGACGTCTCCGTGCTGCCTACCGGGCAGCGTTCCTTATAAAGAGTGCTTGATGAGGGAGAGTAGGTGTGCCCACAGCTGTGAAAGATAATTAGGGCGAGGCACACACACCGCAGATCTTCACACCACCAAAGTTGCCCATCCCTGCTGTACACTGAGCAATTTACAAAGGCTGTTTTGTTGTTAACTTACCAGGTCCATCAGCTGAGGTTACAGCAGACATGGAACAGTGGATGGGGATGAGAGACAGTGCTCTGCAGAGGATGGAGATGGCCCTAAGATGAAAACAAAAGCTAGCCATGTTAGATGTCATGTTACACTTGAAAAGTAGGAAGACCTTTATTCCAGTGTGTTTTTGCTTGTAACAAGAAAAAAAAAAATCTGCCAGTGGAACAAACTGAAAATTGCTTGAAAATTTTTGAAATAATATGCATTTATCTAAAAACAAGTCCCTTGTCATATGATCATACAGTATCTTATATTAAATCTTAATGAGATCATTTGACTAGAAATTAAATGTATACGGTGACAGTTTTCCCTCACCTGATGCATTAGCCTGGGCTGAACCTGAGGAGGTGGACTGACAGTGATCTGTATCAGTGCCTCCTCCAAAATACTTTAACAGCGCTCCTGGGGAAGTTTCATAGAACTTATGAGCACAGAGCTAGTTGATGGAAAAACGCTGTTCATTTTACTCACAGAAATTACTATGCTCTGCTGCAGCAAACATTTTGTGTAAACATGTCCCAAACTCAAACTACTTAATTCATGCAAAAACACATTAACTTAAAGGCCAAATGTCACGTAACAGGGTACTTTAAATATCTTGAAACTAGATATAAAAGGGAACCGATCCGTTCGGGTCTTGGTGCATATGCTTCAGTAACAACGGAATATTCGTTAATTTAAAACTGCCGCGCTTGGCCTGACACGGCCCCTGGAATCGCCTGGGGAAGAAGGCGGAAGTGACGAAATCGATTGTACCCTAGTTTGATGCTTGGGGTATTTCAATTGATTGTTTATATGGAGACTGGAAGGTTGAAGTGAGCAACAAGAAAGAAAAAATTGGATATTTCACCCATACCTTAAAACGGGACTATCAGGGACAGCTGGGTAATAAGGGACACTTCTCTGGGAAATGTTTTCATACCTGTCAAGTGAGACGTTTTTGCCGTACTTCAACACCGTAAAAAGCGGCTATAAGGGACGGCGGAGCAACAAGGGACACCTCTCTGGGAAATGCCCCAAATGCAACTCGTGTTGTTATTGTCAAATATTTTAAGGATTCATGGATATTTGACAATAACAACACAACTCAGCGTCCAGCGCAAAATAAAAAAAAAAAAGCAGTATTCTGTATTTGTCAGGCGATCTCTCTCTGTTCCGCAACCGCTGCACAGCTGAACGTGTTAAACCATTGTCCTAATGACTTCTCATTGTAGTGAGAATAGCTCACGCTGAGTGATCTGCCAGCACCAGCTGTGGGGGATCACACACAGGACGTGTTCCTCAACACACTCAATTTTTTTTTCCCGTATATTTTTCTTTTGGGCGTACAGAAATGGCAATACGCCCATTTTTGCTAAAATTGCATTTTCCCCGTATTTTCCTTAAAATATTTGACAATAACAACACGAACTACATTTAAAATATTTCCCAGAAAAGTGTCCTCCACCACTCCGCCGTCCCCCACAGCCGCGCTTGGCACCAAAATACGGCGAAAACGTCTCACTTGACAGGTATGCGCCTCCATTTTCATATTGATCTGGTCAATTTCTTGACAGCAGCGGCTCTCCTCCACTGTAATAATAATGGCTTCCGAAAAATCAATATTTATGGGGCGCCTTCGACAGACCCCCTTCGGCTTCGCAATTCTGGAGGCGATTAATGTCCAGTTCAATGACATTTTCCACTGGTTCTGCTCTCTGGTCATCGTTGGAACTGTTGTCATCAGACAAAGCATCTGATTCCGTCTCGGACGGAACCGTCTGTCTGAACCGTCTGTCTGAACCACTGACAAAAAAAAAGACAAAAAAAAAAGACAAAACTAAACTAATTTGTTCACAATCGCTGCCACTTTCCGTCATGATTGTCCAATGTTGATAAGTGTGAATGTGGATAGGCAGGGCAGCCAGGGTACAACTGGTGATATCAAAAACATGGGCGTGGTCTGGACTGGCTGTCACAAGCCAGCAAGCAAGGTGGGGCCTTCACCTGGTGTATTTTGTGCAATTATGTAAATACAGGTGGGTGATATGGTCTCCGGTATGAATATTTGGTTTAAGCTATGTGTATTTTATCTAAATTCGTTGTCATTTAGAAAAAAAAATTACGTGACATTTGGCCTTTAAAGTGTCTGTGACACAGTGTAGGAAGTGTGGCTCAATATTCAGTATGAATTTATCTTCAATCATCCACATAGTTGGTTCTGTTGACTCAGAACACTAAATAAGTGGAAAAATGTTTCTAAGTGAATTTAAATTTAGCACCGTGTTGCAGTAATGCGATATCCGGAGACTCGCCTCATTTCCGGATATGACGTTATGAGAGGAGTTTAATCTCGGCTGATCCGTGTGCTATCAGTGTAAACAAGCTGTTTAGCTTCTGTATCAGCGAAGAAATGCCGAAACGTTGCGTGGCGGCTGGGTGTTCTAATTGCCCCAGTGAACATATAAGCCTGTTTGCATTCCCAAAAGATCCCAATTGTAGAAGAGCTTGGAAATGATGAGGCGATTTGATTTATAAACAAAAGTTTAATAATCAGCTCTCCTAACAAGTCTCATCTGGTGCAGAGTGGCAGAAGGAAAAAAGAGACAGAATGTCTCCGGCTCACTGGCTTTATACTTGCACACAACAAAAGACATGCATAACAAAGGCTGACATCCCTCATTATCTTAATCCCCCCATTGTCTTGGTATTTCCTCTCCTCGCCTTAGGGGGTGAGGGTGGCTCCTCCGGTCTCCTCCGCAGTGTCTGGGAACGTCTTTGTTCTTCACTCAGCGGTTGAGAGCCTTTGTCCTTTCAGAGGTGTGAAGTCCTTTACATATTCAATTCAATTCAATTCAACTTTATTTATATAGCGCCATTTCACAACAACAGTCATCTCATAGCACTATCAACTGTAGGGGGGACCCCCACAGTTGCAGAAAGACCCCAGCAATCAGGCGATCCCCTGTGAGCAAGCACTTGGCAACGGTGGAGAGGAAAAACTCCCTTTTAACAGGAAGAAACCTCCAGCAGAACCAGGCTCAGGGAGGGGCAGTCATCTGCTGCGACTGGCTGGGGGGTGAGGGGATAGAGAAGAAGAAAAGAACAGACATGTAGAGAGCAAACAGCACGATGGGGACTCAATCTATGGGAGAGAACAAACAAATGTTAATGACCAGCAAAAAAAAAAAATATTTCATAGAGAGTGAGGAAAGGAGTGAGGCCCAGTGCATTACTGGAGGTCCCCCGTCTGACTAAACCTATTAGCAGCATAACTAAGGGAGGGTTCAGAAACACATGATCCCTCCCTAATTGTAGGCTATATCAAAAAGGTAGGTTTTAGCCCTATTCTTAAAAACAGAGATCGAGTCTGACTCCCGAATCCAGATTGGCAGCTGATTCCACAGGAGAGGAGCTTGATAACTGAAGGCTCTGCCTCCCATTGTACTTTTGGAGATTCTAGGTATTACAAGTAATCCTGCATTTTGGGAGCGTAGTGCTCTGTTAGGATGATACGGTAGTATCAGATCTTTTAAATAAAAAGGAGCCTGATTGTTTAAAGCTTTGTAAGTAAGAAGAAGGATTTTAAACTTAATTCTAAACTCTATGGGAAGCCAATGAAGGGAGGCCAGAACCGGAGAGATATGATCTCTCTTTCTAGTACCTGTTAAAACTCTTGCTGCAGCATTTTGGATCAGCTGAAGACTTTTTAAAGATGTTTTAGGACAGCCTGATAATAAAGAATTACAATAATCTAATCTCGAGCTAACAAAAGCGTGGATCAGCTTCTCAGCATCACTCTGAGACAAGATGCTCCTAATCTTGGCAATATTACGCAAATGATAGAAGGCAGTCTTAGAAACAAATTTAATATGTGAATTGAAGGACAAATCCTGATCAAAAATAACTCCAAGGTTCCTCACAGAGCTATTAAGAGAAAGAGTAACTGCATCCAAACTGAAAGTTTGATTTGGAAAGGAATTTCTAAGGTTTTTTGGACCAACAAGAATGACTTCAGTTTTATCTGAATTTAATAGCAGGAAATTACAAGTCATCCAAGCTTTAATTTCCTTAAGACAGGCTTCTAACTTGGCTAATTAATTAGTATCATCTGGCTTCATTGACAGGTATAATTGTGTGTCATCTGCATAACAATGAAAATGTATACAGTGCTTTCTAATAATGTTGCCTAACGGAAGCATATATAAACTAAAAAGAGTAGGGCCTAGCACAGATCCCTGTGGAACTCCATGACTAAGCTTTGAGCTAAAAGAAAACTCATCATTTACATGAACAAACTGGAACCTATCAGATAAATAAGATCTAAACCACTGCAACGAAGTTCCATTAAGTCCAACATAGTGTTCTAATCTATCAAGTAGAATATTATGATCAATAGTATCAAAAGCTGCACTAAGATCTAAAAGGACAAGTACAGAAACTAGTCCATTATCAGATGCAATGAGGAGGTCGTTAGTGACCTTTGCTAAGGCTGTTTCAGTACTATGATGGATTCTAAACCCAGATTGAAACTCTTCAAGTAAACCATTTCCCTGCAGGTGGTCAAATAATTGCGTAGCAACAACTATTTCTAAGATTTTTGAAATGAAAGGGAGATTAGAGATTGGTCTATAGTTAGCTAAAGCTCCTGGATCTAGCGTTGGCTTTTTGAGTAAGGGTTTAATTACAGCCGTTTTAAAAGCCTGCGGTACATGGCCTAAAGTTAATGAAGAATTGATTATATGAAGAATAAGGCTACCAATAAGTGGGAAGACTTCTTTAAATAACCATATGTAATTGCTAAACATTTCCACATGCTTCAACATATGTAGGTTATGGAATATATGATTAATATAGACCACAGGCCCCCCAAACAACTAAGAAAAGACAATAGAAAGGTTAACAGTCTAAGATAATTACTATGACATACTAAGTGTTACATCTCTTGCCATGGAAGAAACTTTCCAGCAGCCATGCTCCTAAGAGAGTTCAGTGGTAATCATAACAGCATAGTAAAATCATAAGTCAGTCCTAAACTGTTGCAGCACAATTAGTGAACAATTGTGGAGTGGTTTGCATCAGTCCCTGTGCTGTCTGGGTTTTAATCTTCTCCCAAAACTGCTGTAGGTTGGTTTAGGCGCCCTGCTGGGACCTTCTTGTGAGGAATCTGCAGTGTGGGAAGGAGAGTGGGCAATTGTTCCCTGCCGGGGGGCTGAGTCTTTTCTCATGGGGGGTCTACCCCGCCGAGGTGCTCTCGCCAACTGTGCAGGCTCGTCTTTCAACAAGAAGGCAGGCTTAAGTCTGTCAATGCTGACTGTTTCTTTTCTATCCCCAAAATCAAGCACAAAGTGTTTATCACCATGTTCCAGCACTCTGAATGGCCCATCGTATGCTGGGCGCAAAGTTGGTTTTAAAGCTTCATGCTTAACAAAAACGAACTCAGCGTTTTTTAAAGCTTGAAGGACAAAAACCCGTGGGAAGGAGTGATGAGCTGGACCGGGAAAAGAGTCCGGTCCGTTGCTGCCTAAAAACCTTGGGACTGGAAGATGCCCTGGCTCTGGGTTCTCTGGTAAAAATTCACCTGGAAGCCTGAGAGGTTGTGCAAAGACTAATTCTGCAGGAGAGGCGTCTAGATCCTCTTTAGGTGCAGCACGCAACCCCAATAAAACCCAGGGAAGTTTATTTACCCAATTTGTGTCCGTTAGTGAGGTTCTGAGGGCAGCCTTTAAAGACCTGTGAAAACGCTCGCATAACCCATTAGCCTGAGGGTGGTAAGCGGTGGTGCGATGAATTGTTGCCCCTAAGCTGTTGGACATGGCTGACCAGAGCTCTGAGACAAATTGAGGCCCCCTATCGGACGTGATGTCCGATGGGATGCCGAAACGTGCTACCCAGTTTGTCAAAAAAACGCAAGCGACTTCCTCCGCTGTGGTTGCCGCTAGAGGGACTGCCTCTGGCCAGCGCGTGGTGCGGTCTATCATTGTTAACAGGTGTGTGAAACCTTGGGAGGAAGGTAGTGGCCCCACGAGGTCGACATGAACGTGGTCGAACCTTCTAGCAGGGATTGGAAAAGGCTCCAGAGGGGCTTTTGTGTGTCTGTGTAGTTTGGCGCGTTGACAAGAAATGCAAGTTTTTGCCCATTCTTTTACGTTTTTGCGCAGGCCTGGCCACACAAACTTTTCGGCAACCATTTTAACCGAGGCGCGCACACCTGGGTGCGCGAGGGAGTGAATTGCGTCGAAAATACCGCGGCGCCATGTAGCTGGTACTAACGGGCGAGGTCGGCCGGTTGAAACATCGCATATTGGAGGGGCACGCCGTCGCGTAAACCCTTTTTCTCCAGCCTTAACCCTGTTGGTCCAGACAGGAATGCGCGCACGTCCGCGTCACCGCTTTGTTCCTCCGCCATGGCTGCATAATCTATCCCTGCATGGATAGGTGCTGCGTATGTGTCTGCGTTAGTGAAGAGTTCTGCTGCTGAGGCAGTATAATCTGTCTCCTCACGCTCTGGTGGTGTCACAGCGCGAGAGAGACAGTCCGCTACTACGTTAAGTTTGCCTGCCACGTGTCGAATGTCTGTGGTGAACTCTGAAATCGCAGCTAGCTGTCTTTGTTGCCTGCCTGACCATGGTTCTGAAATTTTAGCCATAGCAAAGGTGAGCGGTTTATGGTCTACAAAAGCCGTGAAACTCCGCCCTTCTAACCAGAACTGGAAGTGGCGGATGGATAAATGAAGCGCTAGCAGCTCCCTGTCAAAAGTGCTGTATTTACGCTCAGTTTGGTTTAGCGATTTGCTAAAGAATGCTAAAGGTTGCCAGACCCCGCTGACAAGTTGTTCTACAACTGCCCCTATAGCTAGGTCCGAAGCGTCTGTGGTTAGCGCGATGCGGGCCAAGGGATCTGGGTGAACTAACAATGTGGCGTTAGCTAGGGCGCTTTTTACTTCCGCGAAAGCGCGTTCGCGCTCCGGGGTCCATTCGACCGCGTTGGAAGCTTTCTTTTTTTTGAGCGCGTCATATAGGGGCTGCATGAGCTGAGCTGCGTGGGGGAGGAAGCGGTTGTAAAAATTAACCATCCCTAAAAATTCCTGTAGCGATTTGACCGTTTGTGGCCGTGGGAAACTTTCTATCACGTGAACTTTGTCTGGAAGTGGAACTGCCCCCTTCGGAGAGACTTTGTGTCCTAAAAAATCAATTTGTGACACGCCGAATTTGCATTTGGCTGGATTGATTATTAGCCCGTGCTCTTCTAGCCTCTGAAAAACCGTAGTGAGGTGCTGCTCGTGTTCTTCCTCAGACGAGCTGGCTACCAGCATGTCGTCGAGGTAGACGAAGACAAAAGGACGGTCGCGTAGGACCGCGTCCATCATTCGTTGAAAAGTTTGAGCAGCGCCTTTGAGGCCGAAAGGCATTCGCAGGAATTCAAAAAGGCCAAAAGGGGTTATTACCGCTGTTTTAGGAATGTCCTCTGCTCGGACTGGGACATGGTGATAACCGCGGACTAAGTCTATTTTTGAAAAAATGCGCGCACCCGCCAGATGTAGTGAAAAATCTTGAATGTGAGGAATTGGGTAACGGTCATGCGCTGTAGCGTTGTTTAACCTGCGGTAATCTCCGCACGGTCTCCAAGAACCGTCGGATTTCGGAACCATGTGAAGTGGTGAGGCCCAGGGGCTCTTCGAGCGTCTAACAATGCCCAATTTTTCAAGGGTTGTAAACTCGTCCCGTGCTATGTTGAGCTTGGCCGCATCTAAGCGGCGAGCTTTGGCAAATACGGGTGGTCCCGTTGTGGGAATGAAGTGTTCAACCCCGTGTTTAGCCACAGTGGCTGAGAATTTGGGAATTGTGAGTGCTGGAAATTGGGTGAGGAGTTGCTCAAACTTACCTCCTGCCATGGTGATGTTAGCCTGCACAGGTGGTGGAGAAACTCGGGCTGAGCATGGAATAGAAGCAAAGGACAGTGCATTAACCAGGCGCCTATTTGCTAGATCCACTAATAATCCATGTGCACACAAAAAATCTGCGCCTAATAAGTTAAAACTCACCACCGCTACAACAAATGTCCATCTGTAGTTGCGGCCGTGGATGAGGAGGTGCAGGCTCTTTTCGCCGAACATGTCGATGTTAGAGCCGTTGGCTGCCACGGCTCCATTGCCCCGGGTGCCCGTGGCTCGATCTGCGTGGGAGGGCGTGACGAAACTCAGCTGAGCTCCTGTGTCGATGAGGAACTGCTTGCCTGTGTGTCCATCCGTCACGTACAACAGCTTATTCTTCTCGCCGAGAACCGCTGCCGTTAACGGCTCTCAGCTTTGGCGTTTCCCGAAATCGCAATTTTGCAGGGGGGGAACGCATTTGCGGGACTTCTCGGCGAAGCGGTGATGATAATAACAGACGTTGCTCTGTCTGTTACGTTTTGGCCGTGTCGCTGTCACCGTGGGCTGGGTCTGCTCAGTGGGTTGTGGCTCTTCGTGGTTCGGGGCGTCATCGTTGAGGTCTGCGGATGCTGCTGTGGGTGTCAGCTCCTTGCAGGCGTTGATGAGCCGATGAGCCGATGAGCTTCGTTGGCCAGTGCGCGGAAGTCTTGGTGGTTTTTGCATTTCATGCTGGTGAGTGTCCCTCTCATGTGTGGCGGCAGCGTGCTGAGGAATATAAATTGGAAGAGGAAGTTGTCATTGTCCTCTTCTTTAAGCTGTAGCAAATCCTCCATGAGGGCCTTCGGTTTGCACCCTCTGTGGCCGTAGACCGCCAGGATCTTCTCGGCTCTCTCTTCCACTGATGGGACGTAGTTCGCCACGATGGTTGCTTTGAGCGTCTCATATTTGTCCTGGGCCGGTGGCCGCTGGATCATGCTCCGCACACACTTCGAAGTGGCGGCGTCGAGTTTGGAGACGATATGGTAGAATTTGGTATCGTCAGCCGTGATGCCTGCCAGTGTAAACTGGGCTTCAGCCTGCTGAAACCACGAGGCGGGGTCTTCTTGCCAGAAGTCTGGCAGGTTGACAGCGACGGCATTCGTGTATACCATCACTGCTGTGTCCGCCGGGTGAGAGTGCCTTGCCTCGGCTCTCACGGCGGTGCTGGTGCTCGGTTGAGCCCTCTCAATCTCTTCTGCCGGGGGGAACAGTTGCCCATCTGTTCCCCCGTCTGCGTGGTCGCTGGCGTCTGCCTGGGTCGCCACGGATGAGTCGATTGCGGGGGTACGCCTCAGTGCCATACTCGCGTCAAGGTCACCAGTGTAGAAGAGCTTGGAAATGATGAGGCGATTTGATTTATAAACAAAAGTTTAATAATCAGCTCTCCTAACCAGTCTCATCTGGTGCAGAGTGGCAGAAGGAAAAAAGAGACAGAATGTCTCCGGCTCACTGGCTTTATACTTGCACACAACAAAAGACATGCATAACAAAGGCTGACATCCCTCATTATCTTAATCCCCCCCATTGTCTTGGTATTTCCTCTCCTCGCCTTAGGGGGTGAGGGTGGCTCCTCCGGTCTCCTCCGCCGTGTCTGGGAACGTCTTTGTTCTTCACTCGGCGGTTGAGAGCCTTTGTCCTTTCAGAGGTGTGAAGTCCTTTACATATGTAATTGCTAAACATTTCCACATGCTTCAACATATGTAGGTTATGGAATATATGATTAATATAGACCACACCGATCTTCTTAAAAAATGGGGGAAGCAAGTACGGAGAACAAGGGACAAACGGCATCCAACACCATCTTCTGTACTATGTAGTGATCATTTCACTGCAGTTTTGAGGAGGCACCTGCTATACAGGAACCTTTAGGCATGAAAGTTCGTTACAAACAAATTGTAAAATCAACTGCCATACCTACGGTTTTTAAACGAAAACCCACAGCTCAAGACGATGTCAACATATCAAAACAGCGCAGAGAAGCAACAGTGTCAAAACTCGCCCAGAAAAGAGTAAGTCCCTTTGTTTATGTTTTAGGGTGTGATAGAGGTGTGTGTACACATCAGATCTGCAAAACAATTGGGGTGTTTAGTTAAAAAATATCTTGTTGCATTATTTGTAACTTGTAAACTGTGACAAACACATACAGTTGTGCATTTTTTTTACATTTTTTTAAACAAATAACCAATTTAGGGGGTATTTACTTGTATTATTAGCATATTGTGATTTGTGTGTATTTTTTTCTGCTATTGAATAAAAAAAAAGAATCGCAGGCCTTTTGGTGAATTTTTTTTAAAACCAAATTAGGGGTAAAAAAGAATAACCACTGAAATGAAGGAGACCAGCTCCTGGCTGTTTAGCCACTTGGATTTACAACATAGCAAAGGTACATGATCAAAGTTGCACATCCAGTTCTTTTAGATCTATCTGTCTATTACCATTCAGTGTTCTGGAAGCAACCGATGTCCATCTCTAACCCCTCACCGTCGAACCCTTCATCCTCTGAAACATGCGAGTCATCGTCGCTTCCTGAACGATATGGTTCAAATAAATAGGGTTGCAGTCCTTCGTTAGAACCAACTCACTCTTCTTCATCACTCGGTTCTGCTTGTTCCTCAAAAACTATCGACAAATCGCTCAAATCTTCGCTGAAATCGCTCACAACTTCCTCCACTTCAGTGTACTCAGCCATGGTTGTTTACACATTGGGTTCCTCTCATGACGTCACAATATGGCAGTGCCGTTTGATCCAATTTCGACAAGCGAACATCGCAATCTGCTGCATCACAGTGTAATTTATGGTAGTATATGGGGGAAAAAATTATTGAATTTTTTTGTCTACACAGAATAAAAGCACAGTAGTTCTTCTTTCTCATGATGTCTTGGTTGAATTATGTCACAGACTCTTTAAGCAAACGTGTTTGCTAGCAAAAGTCATGACATTTGTAATTAGCTGTTACTAAACGTTTGCTATCAAAGGTTTTGATGCCAAAAAATGACCCAGAGTATCGAGAATCAACTTAATCACAGTTAAAGCTCAGTATTACACCAACACAAAAATGTGAGCTTGAATAGAAATCTAACCTAGCAGTTAAAAAAAAAAAAATCTGTACTTATTAACTAGCTAACTAATTTGCTAATTATAAGCTACTACACGCTACTAATTTAATCAAAATGTCAAGGACATTCAGTGACTTTCCTAACGTGAGGAAACTTACCTTTATCTTGCCATTTTTTCTTGTCTTCCTCTTTCTTTTCTCTGCTCCTGAATACGTATGTCCTTTTTTGCGACATTGTTTACCTGCTGCTTCTTAGATGCGCAGTGCACCTGTTATGACCCGAGCGCTGGGTTCTGTTCCCGCTCGCACTAAGCTTTACTCGCTGCCGGCCTTGACAGCTGCGGGTTGTATTCTGGCCTCACCGGGCTCTTATTGTGAAGGTGCTCGGTGGGGCTTCCGCCTGTCAAGGCTGGTCAGCTGTTTGTCATTTCTGCTTGTTAGTGTTCGCCTTCATAAAGCGGGCACTAGCGGCAGTAAGGTTGCAGGAGTATTGTCAACACCTTGTCAAGCCTTGTCAACGCGTCATTAGACCTTCATGTCAGGTTCGTTATCTTATGCTATGTCACAGTTTAGCACGTAGTGGCTGGGGTTCGCCCTGCGAGCTTGTGTATTGATTATGTGTGTTTTTGCCGAGAGCGGCTCACAGTCTTGTCCTGTCTCGTTGTGTCAATAAATCACCATCTTCGCAAAACTCACTAGTGGACTCTTGGCCTCTTGGCGTCTTATGGTGATCCACGAGGGTCACCGCATGACAGTATACTCCTGCCAGGACGTCTAAACGGAGACGCCACACCGAGACGCCTTTTCACCGTGAGTTTTTGCAGTAATTGGACAATTGTTCTTCCCTGTTTGGGTGTCAACGTCTGGGAGAATGCTGTCTTCCAGGGGCCACGGTCGGCGCCTGGGCAAAGAGCTAGCGAGCGCGCTGGAGTACGTCGACGGGACGCTCCTCGCCGCTACCTTCGACGTCAACTCCCGCTATATGCGCTGGCACCTAGACTGCGCTGAGGAACTCCTGGACAATCTCCCTCCCCATTATGACAATCACCCGGAGGTGATTTCAAGGAGAGAACTTGCTACGCAGCGCGAGGTACTTCGGTGGATGGAGGAGGAAGAAAGCAGGAAGCAGAGGAGGAAGCATCCTCACTCCCCGCGTTGGAGTCTCGTTCCTGTCCCGGAACTGGTCCAGAAGTGCCCGTCGGCGGCGCAACAGTCCAGGTCACCCTCAGCAGAATCCCCGGCTGGACCTGCTGCCGGCGGAGTCCGTCAGCAAACCGCTGAGAGCTGCCCCACCTCGTCCATGCAGGGGGCCCTCTGTCGCCATCCAGCGGGGAGAAGGAGGAACAACGTCCCCTACAGCAGGAACCATCTCTTCCCTGGGAGAAAGGCAAGTGCATGATAATTTATTACATCTTGATTATAATCTGCCTTGTCTGACTCCTGGGGGGCGGAGTTCGTGGTTCGCAGCCCTCCGAGCTTCCTTCACCTGCTGTAGAGAATGTAACTAAACCTGCTGCCTCTGTGTTCCCCCCCTGTCGAGCGGTCCGCAACGCCAGGCCAACGTTGTCGGATGAAGAGGGGGCCTGCAGTGCTGGAAAGCCTGGATCTGGCCCTGCAGCCACGTCGTGGACAGAGGAGAAAAGCGGACTGCGGCCTGGAGCCTGAGCCGACGAAGAAGCGTCCCCGGGTCTCCTTGCCGGAGCGGTCCGAGCCAGTGGGTCGAGGGTCCCCTGCCCCCATGCCATATGGGTCATCGGCGTGGACAGCAGCGCAGGAGGAACCTCAGGCTGCAGATGCCATCCTGCCAGCTGCGGAGCCCGACGCAGCTGAGTTCGAGCCTGCTGACGGGAGTCGTCGCCCTGAACCTGGATCGTCGAAGTCCTGGGTGGCAACAGAACCCAAGTGCAGGCAAGTGCTCCCTCTGGTTTCTCTGTCCCCTGTGTTGGAGCATTTTTGCCTGCCTCTAGGGGAGGCGAGTGAGGAGCAGCCGCCTGCTGCGCCCGAGCTCGTCTCGCTGGGTTCTGTTGCTACCGGTGATTCTGATCCCGGTTTTCTTGTTTCTGAGCCTTGTTGCAGTGTCGCCGGCGTGGAACGAGTCGGAGTCACTGGGTTGGAGGTCCCAGGTTCGGGGGTGGAGATCGTCAGCGGAGCTGCACCGACCCAGTCGGGGTCTGTCGTGGAGGCTGCTGTGGCCCAATTGGGGTCCGACGTGGGTGCATCAGAGGCCCAATAGGGGTCCACCGCGGGTGCGGTTCTGGCCCAATCGGGGTCCAATGTGGGTGCACCAGAGGCCCAATCAGGGTCCACCGCGAGTGCGGTTCTGGCCCAATCGGGGCCCGGCGTGGGTGTAGCTGGGACCCAATCAGGGTCCAGCAAAGGTGCAGTGCCAGCGTGGTCCGCAGACGGGGGAGGAGCTGCAGACTTTTCATCGTCGAATGGATTACAGGCTCATCCTGGCCATCTGTCCCCTCTACTGAGTCACTGCCCCTGTGCATCACCGCCGGGGGCCGTGGGGGCTCCTGCTCGCTCGCCCCGGCTCTCCCGAGTTTTGTCCTTGTCAGGGACACCGCCACGGGCTGTTTTTCAATTCAATTCAATTCAATTCAACTTTATTTATATAGCGCCATTTCACAACAACAGTCATCTCATAGCACTATCAACTGTAGGGAGGACCCCCACAGTTGCAGAAAGACCCCAGCAATCAGGCGATCCCCTGTGAGCAAGCACTTGGTGACGGTGGAGAGGAAAAACTCCCTTTTAACAGGAAGAAACCTCCAGCAGAACCAGGCTCAGGGAGGGGCAGTCATCTGCTGCGACTGGCTGGGGGGTGAGGGGATAGAGAAGAAGAAAAGAACAGACATGTAGAGAGCAAACAGCACGATGGGGACTCAATCTATGGGAGAGAACAAACAAATGTTAATGACCAGCAAAAAAAAAATATTTCATAGAGAGTGAGGAAAGGAGTGAGGCCCAGTGCATTACTGGAGGTCCCCCGGCTGACTAAACCTATTAGCAGCATAACTAAGGGAGGGTTCAGAAAACACATGATCCCTCCCTAATTGTAGGCTATATCAAAAAGGTAGGTTTTAGCCCTATTCTTAAAAACAGAGATCGAGTCTGACTCCCGAATCCAGATTGGCAGCTGATTCCACAGGAGAGGAGCTTGATAACTGAAGGCTCTGCCTCCCATTGTACTTTTGGAGATTCTAGGTATTACAAGTAAACCTGCATTTTGGGAGCGTAGTGCTCTGTTAGGATGATACGGTAGTATCAGATCTTTTAAATAAAAAGGAGCCTGATTGTTTAGAGCTTTGTAAGTAAGAAGAAGGATTTTAAACTTAATTCTAAACTCTATGGGAAGCCAATGAAGGGAGGCCAGAACCGGAGAGATATGATCTCTCTTTCTAGTACCTGTTAAAACTCTTGCTGCAGCATTTTGGATCAGCTGAAGACTTTTTAAAGATGTTTTAGGACAACCTGATAATAAAGAATTACAATAATCTAATCTCGAGCTAACAAAAGCGTGGATCAGCTTCTCAGCATCACTCTGAGACAAGATGCTCCTAATCTTGGCAATATTACGCAAATGATAGAAGGCAGTCTTAGAAACAAATTTAATATGTGAATTGAAGGACAAATCCTGATCAAAAATAACTCCAAGGTTCCTCACAGAGCTATTAAGAGAAAGAGTAACTGCATCCAAACTGAAAGTTTGATTTGGAAAGGAATTTCTAAGGTTTTTTGGACCAACAAGAATGACTTCAGTCTTATCTGAATTTAATAGCAGGAAATTACAAGTCATCCAAACTTTGATTTCCTTAAGACAGGCTTCTAACTTGGCTAATTGATTAGTATCATCTGGCTTCATTGACAGGTATAATTGTGTGTCATCTGCATAACAGTGAAAATGTATACAGTGCTTTCTAATAATGTTGCCTAACGGAAGCATATATAAACTAAAAAGAGTAGGGCCAAGCACAGATCCCTGTGGAACTCCATGACTAAGCTTTGAGCTGAGAGAAAACTCATCATTTACATGAACAAACTGGAACCTATCAGATAAATAAGATCTAAACCACTGCAACGAAGTTCCATTAAGTCCAACATAGTGTTCTAATCTATCAAGTAGAATATTATGATCAATAGTATCAAAAGCTGCATTAAGATCTAAAAGGACAAGTACAGAAACTAGTCCATTATCAGATGCAATGAGGAGGTCGTTAGTGACCTTCGCTAAGGCTGTTTCAGTGCTATGATGGATTCTAAACCCAGATTGAAACTCCTCAAATAAACCATTTCCCTGCAGGTGGTCAAATAATTGCATAGCAACAACTCTTTCTAAGATTTTTGAAATGAAAGGGAGATTAGAGATTGGTCTATAGTTAGCTAAAGCTCCTGGATCTAGCGTTGGCTTTTTGAGTAAGGGTTTAATTACAGCCGTTTTAAAAGCCTGCGGTACATGGCCTAAAGTTAATGAAGAATTGATTATATGAAGAATAAAGCTACCAATAAGTGGGAAGACTTCTTTAAATAACCTGGTAGGAATAGGGTCTAAAAGACAAGTTGAAGGTTTGGATGAGGAAACTATTTTGTCTAACTCACAAAGGTCGATTGGAGTAAACTCATCAAGACAGACATCAATAGAAGGAGTTGTAGTAGTTACAGTATTTAAGTTAACTGTGGGAAGAATCTGATTGATTTTTATCTCTGATGGATGAAATTTTATTATTGAAAAAGTTCATAAAGTCCTGACTAGTAAGCTCTAAGGGGATGCTAGGATTGACAGAGTCCTGACTCTTTGTCAACCTGGCTACAGTACTGAAAAGAAACCTGGGATTATTCTTGTTCTCTTCTATTAATGCAGAGTAATAACTCGTTCTAGCTTTTCTAAGAGATTTTTTATAAATTAAAAGATGATTTCTCCAAGCTAAATAGATTTCATCTAAATTAGTAGAGCGCCATTTTCTTTCTAATTGACGAGTCTTCTGTTTTAAGCTACGAGTTTCTGTGTTGAACCAAGGAGTTAAAAATCTCTGATTAGACTTTTTCTTTTTTAAGGGGGCCACCAAGTCTAGAGCCTGATGCAGAGAAGCTGAAACACTATCCACCATGTTATCAATTACAGAAGGAGCAAGCTGTCTATAGCTTATTTCCGTTGTGTTGACACATGGCATAGAGGAAACAATCTGCATAAATTTGGAAACAGCATCATCTGAGAAGCATCTACTGTGATAATATTTTTCTTTAGGAGCCAAATAGTCAGAAATAGTAAAATCAAAGGTTAACAGACAATGGTCTGACAGTACAGGGTTATGAGGAGACACTACAAGATTTTCTATTTCTATGCCATATGTCAGAACAAGGTCCAATGTATGGTGGAGGTAATGAGTAGAATTTCCTACTTTCTGAGAAAACCCAATCGAGTCTAATATTGAATTAAAAGCCACATTAAGGCAGTCACTATCTACATCCACATGTATATTAAAGTCCCCTACTATAATTATTCTATCAGATTTCAGCACTAAATCAGCTAAGAAATCAGCAAATTCGGATAAAAATTCTGAATAGGTTGATGGGGGACGATAAACTATGGCAAATAAAATTGGGTTTAACCTGGAATTGCTAAAGTGCCCAATACTGAGGACCAGGCCCTCAAAGGAATTATAACATGTTTTTTGCTTTACATTAACTAGTAATTTGGAATGGTAAATTGATGCTACTCCTCCTCCACGACCAGAACTTCTGGGATTTTGACAGTTTAAATAACCAGAGGGAGTTGATTCATTTAAACCAACATAATCCTCTTGTCCTAACCAAGTCTCTGTAAGGGAAATTAAATCAATCTGATGATCAATTAACAGATCATGGACTAACAGAGACTTGGGAGTTAGAGACCTAATATTTAATAAACCACATTTAATTTTTAAATTATGAGGAGGAACAGAGGCCAAATCATTCAATTTAGAGGCTTTATGTTTAATTTGAGTTTTACCAATATTTTGCTTTATCACTTTGGGATGCTTATACATTATATTTTTATTTACTTTGGAGGGAGCAGACAACGATTCTCTGATGGGGAAGACAGGGGCTAAGCTGAGGGGTGGCGGATGAAGAGGAGCTGCAGAGAGGCGTGTAAGACTGCGACTCTGCTTCCTGGTCCCAACTCTGAGTAGTCAGGGTTTTGGAAATTTGGATAAAAAAGATGCCAGATTGTTAGATAAATGAGAAGCACCATCCAAAGTGGGATGAATGCTGTCTCGTCTCATAAGACCAGGTTTTCCCCAAAAAGAGCTCCAATTGTCAATGTAGCCCACGTCATTTTTAGGACACCACACAGACAGCCAGCGGTTCAAGGATGACGAGCGACTAAACATGTCATCACTGGTCAGATTGGGGAGGGGCCCAGAGAATACTACAGTGGCTGACATCGTTTTTGCAAAGTCACACACCGATTCTACATTAAGTTTCGTGACTTCCGACTGCCGGAGACGGATGTCATTAATGCCGGCGTGAATAACAATTGTGGAATATTTACAGTTACTTTTAGCCAGCATTTTCAAATTTGACTCGATGTCGCCTGCTCTGGCCCCAGGAATACATGTGACTATGGCCGCTGGAGTCTCTAGGTTCACGTTTCTGACTACAGAGTCGCCAATGATCAGAGTTTTTTCCTCAGCGGGTGTGTCGCTGAGCGGGGAAAAACGATTAGAAACGTGAACAGGTTGGTGGTGAACCGGGGCTTTGCGACTAGGCTTCCTTCTCAAAGTCACCCACCCAGTCTCCTCGCTGCTGAGGAGAGCCGGGGAACCGCTGACAGGGGGGCCTAAGCTAGCTAGCTCCGCTGCAGCTAATGGGCGTCCATCGAGATTAACTGGCGCAGACGGTGTTTCAATGCAGCGGAGCCGGGATTCCAAATCAGACAACCTCGCCTCGAGCGCCTCAAAAAGACAACATTTATTACATTTACCGTTATCACTAAAAGAGGCAGAGGTGTAGCTAAACATCTGACAGAGAGAGCACACCAGAGGAGGAGAGGAAAGAGAGCTAGTAGCCATAGCTAGTGGCTCGAGAGCTGGAGAGCAAACCACACAGGCAGACAGCAAAACAGGAAGTGACGATACGTTACCACAAGGAAGTGACGATCTCACTTTTTTCCCCATGACTGGTGGCTGAGGGACACGGGTCGGCCGCCTGAGGAACTGTTTCGCCGGTTCGGAGCCTCGGGTCAGCCACCCGACGTGTTGTGTGTGTTTTCGGGCGACCTGGTTTGACCACCAGAGGAGCAGACATGCTGGGCGTTGGACTCTGGAGAGCCGCCTGGTCATGCTCCGGATCCGAAGACCACCCGCCGGCTGTTGGACGCGGGGAGACCACCTGAACTGTTCCTGTGGCGCTTGGTCTCCACCGGTCAGCATAAACTGTCGGGGGGGGGGGGGGGTAGTGGTTTTTCTGGGTTAATCCGTCAGTGATTTTTTTTTTTTTTGTCCTGGCTGTCCTGTGTATTTTGTGTTATGGTTATGTCTTGCAGTTGCCCTACTATGTGTTATGTTCTACTGTTGCCTTGTTTTTCTCTGTGTATGATTTTTGAATATTTGGTATTTTGTCATAGTCTCGTGTTTAGTATTTCTGGCCCTGTAGTTCTGGTTTTTGTCTTCTCCATGTGCATTTTTTGATTTAACCGGAGTAGTTATTCTTGTCATTGTCCTGTATGTCGTTTTTCTTGTCACTGCTTTGTTTCTGGGTTTGGGGTCTCTCCCTCCGCTCCTACCCCCAGCCACCCACCCTGGGGGGTGGGGGGGGCGGGGTGGTCCTTGGGGTGTTCTGAGCCCGCCCTCGGAGGGAGGGTACTGTTACGACCCGAACGCTGGGCTCTGTTCCCGCTCGGGCTAAGCTTTACTCGCTGCCAGCCTTGACAGCTGCGGGTTGTATTCTGGCCTCACCGGGCTCTTATTGTGAAGGTGCTCGGTGGGGCTTCCGCCTGTCAAGGCTGGTCAGCTGTTTGTCATTTCTGCTTGATAGTGTTCGCCTTCATAAAGCGGGCACTAGCGGCAGTAAGGTTGCAGGAGTATGGTCAACATCTTGTCAAGCCTTGTCAACGCATCATTAGACCTTCATGTCAGGTTCGTTATCTTATGCTATGTCACAGTTTAGCTCGTAGTGGCTGGGGTTCACCCTGGGAGCTTGTGTATTGATTATATGTGTTTTTGCCGAGAGCAGCTCACAGTCTTATCCTGTCTTGTTAATAAATCACCATCTTCACAAAACTCACTGGTGGACTCTTGGCGTCTTATGGTGATCCGCGAGGGTCACCGCATGACAGCACTCTGTATGGCTGAATGCACACATTAGCAGCGGAGCTCTGAGCTGAGCTTAGAGTGGAATCACTACACCAGCACTACTCTGTTAACATCATATTGTGTTTTTGTGTGATAATATATGTTCAGTAATATATTAATTATCATTCACATGTGCAAAAAAATTAATGAAAAAATAGTTTTAAAAGTTAATTGCTCTCGGGGGGCCCCTGTGGTCACGGGGGCCCTAAGCAGCTGCTTAGTTTGTTTATGCCTTGGGCCAGCTCTGGTTCTGGAAGTACATGGGGGAAATTAGGGAAGCATTTTCACATAAAATTACATACCTGAAAATAGTGAAACTGAGATGTGGGAAGATCAAAGGTAGAAGCCAAAACTCATAAAAACACCATCTTCACACAAATTGTGTAGTTTCCGAATGCCCTTGTCATGCCAAACAGAATGTGGAATCCTGAAATGACAGGGAAAATAAGGGGTTGTTCTGTACAGGACCCAGAGAAGAAGCAAACTTGAAGTAGCGTCTAAACTGATACCAGACCTTAAGTGTATTCAAAACTACTTGGTTGTCGGTGTATAACGAAAGTTTGGTGGGTAGTTACGAATATACCAGCGGTGGTGTGGATGATTCCAGACAAGATGAAAATTCTAGTCTACACCACAAAGATCCAGGAGACTGCACCCAGTAACAGTTTTTGAATATGAGCGGCCCAGTAATAACTCTGAAAATTAGGCAGGGCAAGTCCACCATTCAATCTACATTTCTGCAATAAAGCTTTACTAATTCTTGGTGACTTCCCTGCCCAAATAAAGGAACTAATAATTTTATCCAATGACGCAAAATGTTTTGGAAGAAAAACTGGGAGTAATTGAAATAAGAATAGAAATGTTGGTAATATGTCCATCTTAACAATATTAATTCGACCAACTAAGGAAAGAGGAAGGCTGCGCCAACACTGAAAATCTGATTTAATCTTGGATATGAGAGGGTCAAAGTTAGCTGATACAAGACGGGCTAGCGAGGGAGTCACACTGATGCCTAGGTATTTAAATCCAGAGGGACTAAACTGACATGGTAAATCTGATTGCTTAATATTTTGTGCAGCGGTATTAACAGGAAAGGACATGCTTTTCTCCAAGTTTAATTTGAAGCCAGAGAAAGAGCCAAAAGTCTCCAGAATATCCAAAACAGCAGGGACAGAAGCAGCAGGATCAGTGATAGATAATAATAAATCATCCGCATATAATGACAATTTATATTCAACCTCACATCGAATGATTCCACTAAAGGAAGGAGAGGATCTCAGAGCAATTGACCAAGGCTCCATGGCAAAGGCGAAAAGTAAAGAGATAGAGGGCAGCCTTGGCGGCAACCTCGCTCAACAGTAAAATATTCCGAATCCATCCCATTGGCGTGAACACTTGTAATTACACTGGTTCACTGAATAAAGGCTACATTTCATACAGATGTTTTTTCCAAGGCTTTATTTAATCACTTGTTTTTCTCTGGTGTGGACATGGGCAACCAATGATGATACGAAACCATTGTTGGAAATATAACATCGTGAAAACTACAAAGAACAAAATACAAAGAGATTACAATTAGAATTCTTCCCTTTCAGTCCATAGATAGTCTCTTTGCTGATGCCAAGCAATACTCAGATCCCAAACATGCTAGCATAGTGGCAGATGCATTAGTAACGTCCAATAAAGTGTCCATATGCATCACAATGTTTAGACAGGTGTTACAGAAATAATTTTTACAATACAAATAATAAACACAAACCGTGTTGTGCCTCTTGAACCATGTGCAGGTATCATAACAATCCCAGGGCATCTCTGACTGCCTTCATTTCTTTTTTTTTTTTTTCATTTTTTTCTGACCCATAATGCCTCAGTCCCATCTTTTTGCTGCAGTCATGTGACCCGTGACCCTCATATAAACAACTTTATTAACAAAGTATAAATAAACTGTTTGTCCTTAAAAATCATATTTTAACTCCTTTCAGCCATGTTAATTATTTATCATACATTTTAACAACAATTTTAACAACCAAATGAATTATAAAATACACAAACTTTACCATAAAAACTTTCTCTCTGACAATTACACACTGGCTGTAGGAGATGTATATAGAAGGCGGATCCAGGAGAGCAATTTGTCACCAAATCCAAATTTCTTCAAAACTGCAAACAAATACTCCCACTCAACCCAATCAAAAGCTTTGTAAGCATCAAAAGAAGTTACAACTTCAGGGAGAGCAGCAAAATTCTTGGAATAAATTATATTAAAAAGTGTATGCGTATTAAAAAACAAATGGTGCCCCTTAATAAAGCCATTTTGCTCCTCAGGTATAATAAAAGGAAGCACATTTTCTAACCGGGATGCAATAGCTTTTGCCAGAACCTTTACATCTGCATTGAGCAGAGACAGTGGCCTATAGGAGCTACAGCAGAACAGATCTTGCCTTGAGAAGGAGTGCAATAGCGGCCTGTGAAAGAGAGGGCGCTAATGAGCAGTGTTCTAATGATTCATTATAAACGGATAAAAGCAATGGTGCCAATTTATCAATAAATGTTTTATAAAATTCAATTGGAAACCCATCTGGGCCAGGAGAATCCGTGTACTCTTTGTTCTTTTAATATTTCATTTGTGAAACGAAAACAGAACAACCGAAAACAGCCATTCTATCATTCTCGCCTTGTCAAAATAAAATCGAAATTGAGCAAAAATGACATAACGGATCTGATTCCGTTTGGTGTTGTTTTCCTTTTATTTTGTTGGTCACAGCTGGAAGTGGTGATAGCAGCAGCAGAACGCTGCCATTTTCAAACAAGCCTGAAAGACTGGCTGTGTAGAAGAGCTTGGAAATGAAGAGGCAATTTGGTTTATAAGCAAAGCTTTAATATTCAGCTCTTCTAACAAGTCTCATCTGGTGCAGAGAGTGGCAGAAGGGAAAAGAGACAGAATTTCTCCAACTCACTGATTTTATACATGCACACAACAAAAGACATGCATAACAAAGGCTGACATCCCTCATTATCTTAATCTCCCCATTGTCTTGGTATTTCCTCTCCTCGCCTTGGGGGGTGAGGGTGGCTCCTCCGGTCTCCTCCGCCGCGTTCGGGAACGTCTTTGTTCTTCGCTCGGTGGGTGAGAGTCCTTTGTCCTTTCAGAGGTGTGAAGTTCTTTACATATGTAGTTACCAAACATTTCCACATGCTTCAACATATGTAGTTATGGAATATATGGTTAATATAGACCACAGGCCCCCCAAACAACTAAAAAAGGACAACAGAAAGGTTCACAGTCTAAGATAGTTATTATGACATACTAGGTGTTACATCTGTTGCCACGGAAGAAACTTTCCAGCAGCCATGCTCCTAAGAGAGTTCAGTGGTAAACATAACAGCATAGTAAAATCATAAGTCAGTCCTAAACTGTTGCAGCACAATTAGTGAATAATTGTGGAGTGGTTGGTATCAGTCCCTGTGCTGTCTGGGTTTTAATCTTCTCCCAAAACTGCTGTAGGTTGGTTTAGGCGTCCTGCTGGGACCTTCTTGTGAGGAATCTGCAGTGTGGGAAGTATAGAGGTTATTTGTTCCCTGCCTGGGGGCTGAGTCTTTTCTCTTGGGGGTCTACCTCGCCGAGGTGCTCTCGCCAACTGTGCAGGCTCGTCTTTCAACAAGAAGGCAGGTTTAAGTCTGTCAATGCTGACTGTTTCCTTTCTATCCCCAAAATCAAGCACAAAGTGTTTATCACCATGTTCCAGCACTCTGAATGGCCCATCAAATGCTGGGCGCAAAGTTGGTTTTAAAGCTTCATGCTTAACAAAAACGAACTCAGCATTTTTTAAAGTTTGAGGGACAAAAACCCGTGGGAAGGAGTGATGAGCTGGACCGGGGAGAGAGTTCGGTCCGTTGCTGCCTAAAAACCTTGGGACTGGAAGGTGCCCTGGCTCTGGGTTCTCTGGTAAAAATTCACCTGGGAGCCTGAGAGGTTGTGCAAAGACTAATTCTGTGGGAGAGGCGTCTAGATCCTTTTTAGGTGCAGCACGCAACCCCAATAAAACCCAGGGAAATTTATTTACCCAATTTGTGTCCGTTAGTGAGGCTCTGAGGGCAGCCTTTAAAGACCTGTGAAAACGCTCGCATAACCCATTAGCCTGAGGGTGATAAGCGGTGGTGCGATGAATTGTTGCCCCTAAGCTGTTGGACATGGCTGACCAGAGCTCTGAGACAAATTGAGGCCTCCTATCGGACGTGATGTCCGATGGGACGCCGAAACGTGCCACCCAGTTTGCCAAAAAAACGCGAGCGACTTCCTCCGCTGTGGTTGCCGCTAGAGGGACTGCCTCTGGCCAGCGTGTGGTGCGGTCTATCATTGTTAACAGGTGTGTGAAACCTTGGGAGGAAGGTAGTGGCCCCACGAGGTCGACATGAACGTGGTCGAACCTTCTAGCAGGGATTGGAAAAGGCTCCAGAGGGGCTTTTGTGTGTCTGTGTATTTTGGCACGTTGACAAGAAATGCAAGTTTTTGCCCATTCTTTTACGTTTTTGTGCAGGCCTGGCCACACAAACTTTTCGGCGACCATTTTAACCGAGGCGCGCACACCTGGGTGCGCGAGGGAGTGAATTGCGTCGAAAATACGGCGGTGCCATGTAGCTGGTACTAACGGGCGAGGTCGGCCGGTTGAAACATCGCATATTAGAGAGGGCACGCCGTCGCGTAAACCCTTTTTCTCCAGCCTTAACCCTGTTGGTCCAGACAGGAGTGCGCGCACGTCCGCGTCACTGTTTTGTTCCTCCGCCATGGCTGCATAATCTATCCCTGCATGGATAGGTGCTGCGTATGTGTCTGCGTTAGTGAAGAGTTCTGCTGCTGAGGCAGTATAATCTGTCTCCCCGCGCTCTGGTGGTGTCACAGCGCGAGAGAGACAGTCTGCTACTACGTTAAGTTTGCCTGCCACGTGTCGAATGTCTGTGGTGAACTCTGCTAGCTGTCTTTGTTGCCTGCCTGACCATGGTTCTGAAATTTTAGCCATAGCAAAGGTGAGCGGTTTATGGTCTACAAAAGCTGTGAAACTCCGCCCTTCTAACCAGAACTGGAAGTGGCGGATGGATAAATGAAGCGCCAGCAGCTCTCTGTCAAAAGTGCTGTATTTGCGTTCAGTTTGGTTTAGTGATTTGCTAAAGAATGCTAAAGGTTGCCAGACCCCGCTGACAAGTTGTTCTACAACTGCCCCTATAGCTAGGTCTGAAGCATCTGTGGTTAGTGCAATGCGGGCCAAGGGATCTGGGTGAACTAACAATGTGGCGTTAGCTAGGGCGTTTTTTACTTCCGCGAAAGCGCGTTCGCGCTCCGGGGTCCATTCGACCGCGTTGGAAGCTTTCTTTTTTTTGAGCGCGTCATATAGGGGCTGCATGAGCTGAGCTGCGTGGGGGAGGAAGCGGTTGTAAAAATTAACCATCCCTAAAAATTCCTGTAGCGATTTGACCGTTTGTGGCCGTGGAAAACTTTCTATCGCATGAACTTTGTCTGGAAGTGGAACTGCCCCCTTCGGAGAGACTTTGTGTCCTAAAAAATCAATTTGTGACACGCCGAATTTGCATTTGGCTGGATTGATTATTAGCCCGTGCTCTTCTAGCCTCTGAAAAACCGTAGTGAGGTGCTGCTTGTGTTCTTCCTCAGACGAGCTGGCTACCAGCATGTCGTCGAGGTAGACGAAAACAAAAGGGAGGTCGCGTAGGGCCGCGTCCATCATTCGTTGAAAAGTTTGAGCAGCGCCTTTGAGGCCGAAAGGCATTCGCAGGAATTCAAAAAGGCCAAAGGGGGTTATTACCGCTGTTTTAGGAACGTCTTCTGCTCGGATTGGGACTTGGTGATAACCGCGGACTAAGTCTATTTTTGAAAAAATGCGCGCACCCGCTAGATGTAGTGAAAAATCTTGAATGTGAGGAATTGGGTAACGGTCATGCACTGTAGCGTTGTTTAATCTGCGGTAATCTCCGCACGGTCTCCAAGAACCGTCGGATTTCGGAACCATGTGAAGTGGTGAGGCCCAGGGGCTCTTCGAGCGTCTAACAATGCCCAATTTTTCAAGAGTTGTAAACTCGTCCCGTGCTATGTTGAGCTTGGCCGCGTGTAAGCGGCAAGCTTTGGCAAAAACGGGAGGTCCCGTTGTGGGAATGAAGTGTTCAACCCCGTGTTTAGCCACAGTGGCTGAGAATTTGGGGATTGTGAGTGCTGGAAATTGGGTGAGGAGTTGCTCAAACTTACCTCCTGCTGTGGTGACGTTGGCCTGCACAGGTGGTGGAGAAACTCGGGCTGAGCATGGAATAGAAGCAAAGGACAGTGCATTAACCAGGCGCCTATTTGCTAGATCCACTAATAACCCATGTGCACACAGAAAATCTGCGCCTAATAAGTTAAAACTCACCGCCGCTACAACAAATGTCCATCTGTAGCTGCGGCCGTGGATGAGGAGGTGCAGGCTCTTTTCGCCGAACGTGTTGATGCTAGAGCTGTTGGCTGCCACGGCTCCGTTGCCCCGGGTGCCCGTGGCTCGATCTGCGTGGGAGGGCATGACGAAACTCAGCTGGGCTCCTGTGTCGATGAGGAACTGCTTGCCTGAGTGTCCATCCGTCACGTACAACAGCTTGTTTTTCTCGCCGCGAGCCGCTGCCGTTAACGGCTCTCGGCTTTGGCGTTTAAATTTGCAGGGGGGAACACATTTGTGAGCCTTCTCGGCGAAGCGGTGGTGGTAATAACAAACATTGCTCCGTCTGTTACGTCTTGGCCGTGTCGCTGTCACCGTGGGCTGGGTCTGCTCCGTGGGTTGTGGCTCCTCGTGGCTCCCGGCGTCAGCGTTGAGGTCTGCGGATGCTGCTGTGGGTGTCAGCTCCTTGCAGGCGTTGACGAGCCGATGAGCTTCGTTGGCCAGCACGCGGAAGTCTTGGTGGTTGTTGCACTTCATGCTGGCGAGTGTCCCTCTCATGTGTGGCGGCAGCGTGCTGAGGAAAATAAACTGGAAGAGGAAGTTGTCATTGTCCTCTTCTTTAAGTTGTAGCAAATCCTCCATGAGGGCCTTCGGTTTGCACCCTCTGTGGCCGTAGACCGCCAGGATCTTCTCGGCTCTCTCTTCCGCTGATGGGACGTAGTTCGCCACGATGGTTGCTTTGAGCGTCTCGTATTTGTCCCGGGCCGGTGGTCGCCGGATCATGCTCCGCACACACTTCGAAGTGGCGGCGTCGAGTTTGGAGACGATATGATAAAATTTGGTGTCATCAGCCGTGATGCCCGCCAGTGTAAATTGGGCTTCAGCCTGCTGAAACCAAGAGGCGGGGTCTTCTTGCCAGAAGTCTGGCAGCTGGACAGCGACGGCATTCGTGCACACCATCACTGTTGTGCCCGCCGGGTGAGAGTGCCTTGCCTCGGCTCTCACGGTGCTCACCTGGTGCTCGGTTGAGCCCTCTCAATCTCTTCTGCCGGGGGGAACAGTTGTCCATCTGCTCCCTCGTCTGCGTGGCGGCTGGCGTCTGCCTGGGTCGCCGCGGATGAGTCGATTGCGGGGGAACGCCTCAGGTCCATACTCGCGTCAAGGTCACCAGTATAGAAGAGCTTGGAAATGAAGAGGCGATTTGGTTTATAAGCAAAGCTTTAATAGTCAGCTCTTCTAACAAGTCTCATCTGGTGCAGAGAGTGGCAGAAGGGAAAAGAGACAGAATTTCTCCAACTCACTGATTTTATACATGCACACAACAAAAGACATGCATAACAAAGGCTGACATCCCTCATTATCTTAATCCCCCCATTGTCTTGGTATTTCCTCTCCTCGCCTTGGGGGGTGAGGGTGGCTCCTCCGGTCTCCTCCGCCGCGTCCGGGAACGTCTTTGTTCTTCGCTCGGCGGGTGAGAGTCCTTTGTCCTTTCAGAGGTGTGAAGTTCTTTACATATGTAGTTACCAAACATTTCCACATGCTTCAACATATGTAGTTATGGAGTATATGGTTAATATAGACCACAAGCTGCTAAATTTCACTTTAAAATCGGGAAAATGCCCAAAGTTGCAGCATAGACTCATGCAGACATCACCATCTGATGAAAGATGAGAAGGACTGCCAGAAATATACGTTTATAGAATTTCCATTAGCTAGCAATGAGGATAAAAGGAGGACGCTGTGGATACCAAAGGCCTGGGGAGTCATGAAAGGTTGACGTGACCAACCTCTGTTTTGACCACTTTACAACAGGTAAGGTGTACTTATAAATTATGCTTCTATTACTTTTTTCTCTTCGGATTTGTTTGGGGTCCATATTGTTATGTCTGTAAAACGTGGCACAATAATGAGGCGAGTGGTGAACTGAACAGGACTTTATTATAGAACTCACTGTCAGTACAGAGACGCTCCCGTCAGGCTGAGAGGTGGTCAAGAGACCGCCCCGCTACCACACAGCCCTCTCATACTCTAGGTGACGTCACCACCTGTGTTACACTATAATGTGCTCTAAGAACAACACATTTCCCCCCTTCAAAAAAGTCCAAAACGCATGCACACCAGTTAGACCCTCCCAATTTAGTGCCCGAATCACACTCTAATAGTAAACAAGGTAATTAGGCCTATCCATGCACACACAACTAAAACTAGAGGGGGACAGGTGGACTACTGTCCCACCTCCACACGGCCAGACGGATTATTCTGCCGTCTTTATTATCCAGTCTGTGAAATAAAAAAAAGAAACTGCCGTGTTCCTACTATAAACATAAAACAATCCCACAAACATATATACATACATACAGGTTATACCCTTGAACATGAATTTAATAAACAACTTAATCATCAAATATGTCAATATACACATCAACCCCATAACCTGGGCAGCCCACACAACAACTTCATGTGCTCACACGTCAGGATAATTACTCAGCACCATGGACAGCTGACATAGCAACTGCATTTACTAAACACACTGACATCCACACTATGGAGTCTGGGCAATTCACATAGCAGTTTTGTATATTAACCATATTGACATACTGCCTACATAGCCAGAGCGATGCACACATTAATATTTCAGCAACTCACATGGTAACATCATGCAGAACACATTAACTCGGGCAATTAATAATAACACATATTAAACACATTGCCCCCCCCCCCCGAAATTACCAGTCAGACATGGAGAGCCCACCCCCCAGAGACCCGTCAGGTGGGTCCCAACCTGAGCAACTTCTTCTCTTGGTGCCCGGAGGTGACCCACGTCGACGCTGAGACACCTCTCCCTCTTCATTGGCAAGCCGCAGCCCATTGGGATGTCTCCGTGTACCATCAGACAGCTGAAGGTAGCCGTCCTCCTGAACAGCTACCACCTGCAGCCACCCCTGGTCTTCCTGTTGTTTTCTCTTCCTGCGAACCCCTCTCAACTGGGCCATCTCCCTGGGCCAGACCACATCAGCACCCCCAGAGGAGCCCATCTCGGCCTCCAGTGTCCGTGTGTGGTACGTCGCTTGACCGTGCCAGCCGGTCCTGCCCCACTCACTTTCATTTCAGAAGCTGGCGAAGCCATTGTAACCCCCTGCTTCTCGGTACCTCCCAGCCAAACTCTGGAGGCAGGTTGGGCCAGCCACTCGGCTCCATTCGCTGTCACAGTTATCCCACCTCGCCGCCCAGTTTCCTCAGCTAGGGTAACTTGGACTCTAGCGCAGGCACCCTCCTGCACTGGCCCTGGATGGGGTTGGTCCTGCTCATCTCCCAGAATACTAGGCCAAGGTTTGTCCCATATTGCGTTGTCCAACACTCGCGGAACTGGCCAGTCCCGCGAGCCACAACCCAACTACTCCTCTCCACTGTCGCTGGTGATCGTGAAGCCAAGTCCGTAGAAAAGGTTGCAGTCCATCACACTTGCTCCACTGGCGGTCACCACAAACTGCAGATTAGCTGCCTCCGCTGCCTTGTATTTAGCCGTCAGTTCCAGCAAACCCACAGTGGGCAATCTATTCCCACTATATCCACAAAATGGCTTTGAAAGACCTCTCACTCAGTGATATGGGAAAAAACTCCTCACAGTAGGCCAGTTCTGCACAGACCTCACCGCACCCGTGTCCACCAGTAATGGCACCTCCTCGCTGTCCAACTTCACCATACAGTATGCACGGCCATCTGTGCTCAGGGAGACGGTGTGAATCACCGTAGGAGTTGGAGCAGGGGTATCCACTTTGTGTTGCCGTTCCCTCGCTCGAACCTATTACAGGCCCTGGCAAAATGATGCAGGTGTCAGCACTTGCCACAGCGTTTACCTCTCGCTGGACACTCTCTAGCCTTGTACCGGTGCTTAGCGGACCCACAACCCGAACATTTGGGTGATCCTGGGGCGGACCTCATCTTCACAGCTGCAGTGCATTCCTCTTGCTCGCTGTCTTTGCTGCCCGCATGCACAGCCTGCATCGTTGATTGTGAGTCATGGCAGCGTAGCGTAGCTCTCTCACCGAGGTCGTGTGATAACTTTTCTGCCGCTTCACACTGTTGGGCTATCTCCACAGCTGTGGCAAAAGTTTAATTTGCCGGAGTATGTAAGCAATCTTGACCGTGCTGACGAACACAGCGTGTGCTCCGCCAGCTGGTCGCGGACCATTTCTTCCTCTAAGTCACCAAACTGGCAGTTTCCAGCCAGCTGCCGCAGGTCCGCAACATAGTGCTGCACCGACTCGCCGGTCCACTGAAGGCGCTGCCAAAACTGGATCCACCTGACAATGACGTTTGCAGGCACACGAAAAATGTTGCGCCATTAGCTCAACCACGTCATCGAAGCTATCGCTAGCTCCCAAGGTAGAAACGATATCCTCGTCGCCAAATGTTATGTCCATAAAACGTGGCACAATAATGAGGCGAGTGGTGAACTGAACAGGACTTTGTTATAGAACTCACTTTCAGTACAGAGACGCTCCCGTCAGGCTGAGAGGTGGTTAAGAGACCGCCCCTCTACCACACAGTCCTCTTATACTCTGGGTGGCATCACCACCCGTGTTACACTATAATGTGCTCTAAGAACAACACAACACACGTCGGCTCAGTGATACTGAGATGATGCAGGTTTCCAGCAGTTTTAATGACTGGAGTCTCTTTGATTTTATGTGATATTTAGTGTTGATATTTGCATTCTGGGTGATTCTAAGGTATTTGTACTTGATTGTCTTTTGTATTTCAATATGTCCCAAGTTAGAAAGTGATGTTTTTGTCTTTTCCTCCAAGTGTTACAGATTTAATTTTTTTCTTCCATAATCAATCAATCAAAACTTTATTCCAGACTCATGGTCCATCAAAAATAAAATAAAATAAAATAAAATAAACAAGACAGTTGAAACAGTTAATAAGAAAAACAATCAAAAAGTTACAAAACAATAAGACACAACTACTAAAAGAAGTACAAAAACAGTACAGGCTTTAAAAAGACTTAAAAAGACTACTGTACCAGTGCCTTCTAAACTGTGACTGACAGCGAATAGAACTGAGCTTAATGCTAGACATGACTTGAATGATTTCATTTCTAGATACATCAAGCCGACAGATGAATTTATACATGAGATTCCTTATTACTGCATGCAGTGTATTTACACGTGATGAGACAAATAACTTGGAAGCACTGCACCATCGAGGCTTTTTAAGTAAAATTCTTAAAGCATCATTGTAAGCAACCTGTAATTTCTGCAAACTTTGTTTCCTATAATTTATCCATAAATGAGCAGTGTATAAAGGTGTACAATAGGTTTTAAAAAGAACCAGTTTCACCTCATCTGAACAAAAGCCAAACCTGCGTGCAAGAATATTTGCTTGCATGTAGATTTTGCAGTGCTGTCTGAAAATATCATCATCATCAGTCATTCTATCATTAATAAAATGTCCCAGATATTTAATTTTATCTCTGACAATTAATTCCCTGCCTGCCAATTCAACGACAGGGAATTTCATTAACAAATCTTCTCTAGTGTGGCAAATCAGCACACAATTCTTATTTGTATTATATTTTATGTCATTTTCCTCTCCATAAGCACTACACACTCTTAATAACTCCTGAAGACCAGCACTACTTGGACTGAGAATAACTAGATCATCAGCATACATAAAATGATTCACTAACTTATTCCCTATTAAACACCCAGTTTTACAGGCATTCAGTTGTTTTGACAACTCATCCATATAAAGATTAAATAGAATAGGGGACGATATGCTGCCCTGTCTGACACCACTGCTCACACCAAATGGGGATGAATGACTCTTCCCCCATTTCACCAGCATCTTCTGATGTGCGTACCAGTAAATCAGGATACGTACTAAGTACTTGGGAACCCCCCTGTCAATCATTTTCCTAAACAATATCCTGTGATTAACGCGATCAAACGCCTTAGAGGCATCGATAAAACACAAAAAAACTGAAGAATTTTGATTTCTATACTTATTTATAATTTCTTTTAAAGCACATATGTACAGATCTGTTCCATGATGGGGTTTAAATCCAAATTGATGATCAGTAGATTTGATGAATACATTTAATTTTTCAAACATGATTCTTTCCAGTACTTTAGATATTATATTGGCTATAGCTATGGGCCTGTAATTGTCTAGGCTACACAGCTTGCCAGCTTTATCTTTAATGACTGGTGCCAACACGACAATAATGATTCTGGTAACATCCTGTGAATCATGAAGCTGGTGAAACAGATTGCAAGAAGAGGAGCAATTCTTGAGCTAGCATATTTAAGATGCTCAGCAGAAATACAGTCTAAACCACTCGCTTTGTTATCTGATAGCTCTCTAATGGCTTTGGTCACTGCATGAGTGTCAGTCAGGAGCGAACTGTCCCTTTCTACTTTCCCTACCTTATAAGTTTCATCCTTAGTTGAATTAAATAATGAATGAAAATGCTGCTGCCATAAATCCACAATATTTTCTGTACCTGAAATGCCTTCCAAGGTACAGGGCAAAGACGAATAAGAAGAATAAAACTAATTTAATATACAAGTAATCATTTTTATATGACTATCTTCTGTCTCCACAGTAAACAGCTTTATTTATTATAGTCTCTTCACAAACTTTAACATGCAACGTAATAAACTCAGAAAAAATAGACTTCATAGTGTTCTGTGGTCTAATGTTCTATTTCTCTGTGTGACTGATAAAAGATCTTTATAATGTGGAACCTGAAGACAGCGTGGACCACTTGTGCCAGACTGATGAGAACCAGTTCATGACCCCAACCACCACAGGTGAAATGCAGTGTCTTAAATGTTAAAGTTACAGCACAGGAAAAAGTCCATGCTGGGACCTAAAATCACTTGGGTTTCCAGAGGACAGCAGAGAAGATCCCTGGTCCTTCACTTCATCCTGTTCAGGATGTTTCACACCAACCATCAGAGCGACCAGGACTCACACTGTCATCACCGCCACCGTGCACTCTTCTCCCTGTTTTAATTGTTATAATAAAATTTTAACAGGACAGCAAAATATATTTTCTTCTTTATTTGTTAATTTTCTATCTATATCTTTGCTACAAACCAGAGGTGGGTAGAGAAGCCAGAAATTGTTCTCCAGTAATATTACTGTTATTGGAATTGTTCCAAGTATTGGAGTCGTTGCCAGAAAAGGTGAGAATGAAAGTATTCAATAAAAAATTTACTGGAGTAGTAATGACGGTTCTAAACTTGCAAACTTTTTCTCCTAAATTTGTGAGTCTTTCCATATAATGTCTTTTTTGAATATCCAACTTTTATCCTATAAATAGTTTTTTTCCACATAAATTAGATTTTTGTAACATACATTCTCAACTTCTTAAAAAATTAGCAGTTCTACATTTCAAACATTTTTCTTTTAAATGCATCACTTTGTCAAATGTGTGACTGTTCTATATGATTTTTTAAAACATTTGCAACATTTTACATATAAACTTTTCACATAAATTTGTAACTTTTTAAATCTAACTTGTTTAAATTACTTGTTCTTTGTAGCTGGAAGAGAAGAACAATAATATCAACACCCATCTCAGCTAGATTGTAAATTTACTTAAATGACCAAAGATGCAGTAATTTCTAGTGAGACTAATTAGTCATTTTAAACAGGCACATTTCTAGTCAGTTTTCAAATCAGTGAAATTAAAATTTAGTGACTGTGACCAAAGGTACTTGAGTAAAAGTAGTTTTATCCTCACATGTACTTGAGTACATGGAGTGGTGGACCGGTGTGGTGGTTACCGGAGTGGTGGCTCAGTTGGTAGAGCATCCGCCCCACACCCGGGAGGCAGGGGTTCAAATCCCGGCCGGGTTATGCCGAAGACCATATAAAAGTGGAACTTCCTGCCGTCCAGCTTGGTGCTCAGCAATCATGGAATGGAGGAGGGAAATCTGTGGCAGTGCCTTGCATGGCAGCAACCCTCTGATTCTGCACTGGGGTGTGTGTGATTGACACTGTAGATAGGTAAAGCACAACCTTGTTCTACTGTACATGATTGGTTGTACGGTTGAATGACAATAAGGGTGAAAAGAAAGAAAAGAAAAGAGTAGAAAGTGTCCTGTAATAAAATTATTCGTCTAAGTACTGTTTTGTCAAAGTATCTACAAGTACAAGAACCTCTTCTGGCAACATGTTTATGCATCACTGCCAATGTCTGACTGTTCTGAACAAATATAACTTGTATTCTACCCAAACCTGCAGTGCATATTAATGATTATAAATAAGTGAATACAGATAAAGTACTTGAGATAAACCTTCTATCTAATCCATCCATCCATCCATCCATCTTCTTCCGCTTAATCCTTTTCGGGTCATAATTTAAAAAAAAAGCAATTTTTGGAAATACCAGATTATGTCTTGTCATAAATAAATGCATGAAGAATGCATGAACTGAGGTGCAGCTCACAGTTGTGTGTCATGGGCAGCGAGGGAGCGCCCCTCCCATCCTGCCTCACATTCTGCCTCACATTCATCAACTCATCACGACACCTGAGGCGAGTGACTGTTTCTGCTGCTGTGCGCTTTGGGTTTTTGTTATTTAATAAAACTTTCAAACGTGCCCCACTGTGTGGTTTTTCCTGTGCTTTGGCATCGTGCATGTGTGCTGTCAAGCTTTATTAATCATGACAGAACGAGCCAGCCAGGAAGATAGCGCAGCCGGTGCCTCACCACAGGAGCAGTCCGCTCTGAGCCATCTAGCGGTGACCAAGCGCCAGCTCGCTGTGTTGACGCAACAAGTATCCAACATGATGACACTCTGGGCTTCAGCGCCTCCTCTGGCAGCTCCCACCCAGCCTGCTCGGCGCGCTACGGTGCACTGAACTACCTCCATTCCCACACCTTCCCTGTACGTAGGGGAAGTTGGGAAATGTAAGGGTTTTCTAATCCAAGTTCAAATGTACCTGGTGCAGGTTGGGGAGGAGTACCCAGATGATGTGGCTAAGATCCAATCTTTTACTTGGTCAGCTGATTGCCGACCCGGCCAAGGTGAGGGCAGTGTTAGATTGGCCAACTCCCCACTCCCATAAGGAGCTTCAATGCTTCATCAGGTTTGCGAACTTTTACCGCAGGTTCATCAGGAACTATACTGGGGCGGCACTGCCCTTAACGCAGCTGACCTCTGTTAAAGTCCCCTTTCGGTGGACTGAGGCAGCTGAACAGGCGTTTGCCAAATTAAAGCACCTGTTCACAGAAACACCTATCTTGGCCCAGGCCGACATGCAGCTCCAATTCGTCCTCGAGGTGGACGCGTCTAATTCGGGGATTGGCACTGTGCTGTCGCAGCGCACACCCTCCGATCAGAGGCTTCGCCCTTGCGCATATTTCTCTCGTCGGCTTAGGCCGGCCAAGAGGAACTATGACGTAGGGGACAGAGAGCTGCTGGCCATTAAGTTGGCATTATAGGAGTGGAGGCACTGGTTAGAGGGGGCCATTCATCCCATCATCATGTGGACCGACCACAAGAACCTTGAGTACTTGTAGTCGGCCCACCGACTGAACGCCAGGCAGGCTCACTGGGCGCAATTTTTCCAGCGATTTAATTTTACCATCACTTACCGGCCTGGCACCCAGAACACCAAACCGGATGCGCTATCGTGCCAGTTTGATTCCGGGGAGGTAGCACCCCCCCCCCCAAAAGCCTTTGTGCGTCCTTGGAGACCTTACTTAGGATATCGAGGGGAGGGTCCACCAGGCCCAGTCCCAGGAGCCTGTGCCAGTAGGGGGCCCCCGGAACCGTCTGTACGTCCCAACCACCCTCTGCAGCGATGTCATCCAATGGGGCCACACGAGTCGCTTCACGTGCCATCTGGGCATCGTCCGAACCGTGGACTTCGTCCGGTGAGCATTTTGGTGGCCCATGCTGTGGAAGGACATACAAGAATATGTGAAGGCCTGTCAGACCTGCATCCGGGGGAAATCGGACTCCTCCCCCCCATCGGGTCTCCTCCACCCCTTCCCCATCCCTGGTCATCCGTGGTCTAAATATCGCCGTGGATTTCGTCACCGGACTTCCCCCCTCCTGTGGCAAGACGGTGATCCTGACCATTGTGGACCGCTTTGCCAAGGTGGTTCATCTGGTGGCTCTCCCAAAACTCCCTTCAGCCTTGGAGACAGCGGCCCTCCTCACCGAGCACGTGATCCGGATCCACGGCATCCCTGTGGACATTGTGCTTGACTGGGGACCACAATTCACGTCCCAGGTCTGGAGGGCCTTTTGCAGGACCCTGGGAACTACAGCGGGTCTCTCCTCTGGAAACCATCTTCAGAGCAATGGGCAGGCAAAGCATGCCAATCAGTCCTTGGAGGCTGCCTTGCGGTGTATAGCAGTCGATAACTCATCCTTCTGGAGCACACATCTGACCTGGGTGGAGTACTCCATGAACTCTGCGGTGTCTTCAGCAACCAGACTCACCTCATTTAAGGCGTCATTGGGGTACACGCCGCCTCTCCTACCCATGGCCGAGGGGGAGGTCTTGGTTCCATCCGTGGGGGCCCATGCTTGTCACTGCCAACGTATCTGGAGGTAGACTTGGGCTGCCCTGGCTCGCACCACGGAACGCACCCAGGCTGCTGCTGATAGGCGGGTTCCAGCCCCAAAGTATGTCGTGGGACAGCAGGTCTGGCTGGCGGCGAGTCAGATCCCTCTCAAAGAGAAATCGAAGAAGCTGTCCCCCCGCTTCCTTGGACCTTACACCATCTCCCGGGTGATCAACGACATGTCGGTCCAGCTGAAGCTGCCCCCGACCCTATGGGTGAACCCCACTTTCCACGTTGCCCACATCAAGCCCCTCTCGGCCAGTCCTCTCTGCTCCCCCCCTCCCCAAGCTGCCTCCCCCTCCTCACATCATCAACAGCCACCCCACCTACACTGTATGGCGCATATTGGATGTTCACCATTGGGGCTGTGGCCTGCAGTATTTGGTGGACTGGGAGGGCTACGGCCCGGAGGAACGATCCTGGACTCCCTTGTCATGAGTGCTGGACAAGGGGATGCTTCGGGCCTATCATCATGCACACCCAGAAAAGCTCTCCGGACCACCAGGAGGTGCTCCTAGAGGGGGGGGGGGGGCCCTGTTGTGGACAGCGAGAGCGCGTCCCTCCCATCCTGCCTCACATTCGTCAACTCATCACAACACCTGAGACAGAAGACACACCTGCGCCCGCTCATCAGCCAGCGTACTTAAGGAGGCTCCCTCCGCGCAGTCAACGCTGGCTCGTCTGGGTATACTGCCCACAAACAGGCAAGCAAGTTTAAAGTTATAAGTGTGAACACGTCGTCTCACCTTATTTCTCTTCTTTCCTCAGGTTGCTGCCACCGTGTAAGTGTGTCTCCTGGACTGCGTGCGCTCTCCTGCCACATCTCACTGTCCTCAGCTTCCTACTCCTCCCGGTCAGACACCATCAGCTCATCTTTCCCCCCTACCCTACTTGTTCATCTATTCTTCGCTGGGTCCTGCCAGTTCTCCCTGGATTTCCCAAGTAAGTGGCAATTTGGCTCGCCCATTTCCCCTTACTCCAATCCTCTGCTCACGGCTCTCGTCTTCTCTCCACAGGACCATTCCTCTGGCGAGTGACTGTTTCTGCAGCTGTGCGCTTTGGGTTTTTGATATTTAATAAAGCTTTCAAATGTGCCCCACTGTGTGGTTTCTCCTGTGCTTTGGCATCGTGCACGTGTGCTGTCAAGCTTTATTAATCATGACAGTTGTGTAAACATGTTATTTAAAAAGGTTGACAGTTAAATTAGACTTTATGGATTGAAATTGTAAACATGTAAAACATCAATGTTGGTTTTAAAGAAGAAAGGAGAAGGTGCTTCCATCTCAGAACCAGTGGATGTGGACACCATTCACACCAGACTGGGCCCCTGGTCTCTACAGCTCTCAGCTCCACGTCAGATGTAGTCGTCATGGATCACTCAGATGTTTGCTGGATTAAAAAAATTCACAGTGATTAACGTACATTACCTCCTCTGCTCAGTTGAATGTTTACAATGGAAATTAACCTTTGTTGATTTGTGTGGCTTTTGGACAGTGAAGGACTTCAAAATTTCCTTTATTGGTTTATTATTTTTTGATATATTTTTTAAACTCATTGCTCATCAATAGTAGAAACACAGTTCAATAAATTAGTGACCGTTTTATACTAATAATAGAAAGCACAATTTGGGTGACTATATACAGTATATTCTGAAGGCCTATTGGTCCTAAAGTCTAATTGTTAAAAATGTTTCCATGCAGTTCAAACCAGCCCTCAAATAAATAAGTTTACTACAACTCAACCATTCAACATGATATCCTCCCTTCTCGTCCACCACGCCACATATGTACACACTTTGCATTTAGTGTATTGATGCATATATACTTAATAATAAGGCCAATAAAAATTAAACTGTTATGTCTGTCATAAATAGCATGTTTAACTAATTTATCCCTATCATGGGTGAGACATAAATGCAACCTTAATTTTCAAAGAAAAATAGTCTATTAATATAGGCCTAATTAATTTGGTCCTAGTTTTTGGATCAATGGACCTTAATAACAGGTCCAGTAGACCTACTAGAGGTTGGTCACGTCAATGTGTCATGACTCCCGAGGCCTTCGGTATCCATTTGTCCACAACGCCCTCCTTTGTTGGCTGATGGGAATTCTATAAACGTATATTTCTGGCAGTCCTTCTCATCTTTCATCAGATGGTGATGTCTGCATGAGTCTATGCTGCAACTTTGGGCATTTTCCCGATTTTAAAGTGAGATTTAGCAGCTAGTCGTTCAGACTTATTTGAAAACAGCGGCGCTCTGCGGCTGCCATCACCATTTCCAGCTGTGACCGACAAAATAAAAGGAAAACGACACCAAACGGAATCAGATCCGTTATCTTCGTTCTTTTAATATTTTGCTTGTGAAACGAAAACACAACTACCGAAAATAGCTGCTATTTCATTCTCGCCTTGTCAAAATAAAATCGAAATTGAGCAAAAACAACATAACGGATCTGATTCCGTGCCACGGAACATTAACAATTGCTTCACATCCCCAGTTGAGATAAGATTAAATTCTGTCTGCAAGTCCAAACGCTGTTTTAGAAGTTCCGGAGACGAATTCAACACAATCCTTTGATCCAGGTCACTAATGGCCAATTTAAGTTCTTCAACCCTAGCAAAACGTCTTTTATTAGAATGACCAGAATAAGAAATTATTTGACCTCTGAGAAAACATTTACAAGTTTCCCACAACAATAAGAAGCTGAGTCAGTCTGATTAAAAGAAAGGAAGTCATCAACTGAAGTTGAAATAAAATTACAAAAGTCCTTATCTGCCAAAAGAACAGAATTAAATCTGCAATGCAATGAGCAGCGTTTATAGTCAGACAACTGAATATATGGAGCATGGTCAGATATTAAAATATTTAGTTATTTTATTGAATTAATTAATTAATTAATTATTAATTCAATTAATTTAGTTGTCATGCGCACAATACTGACCTTTGAACTAGGTCAGAGTTCACCTTAACTTCACGTATAATAAACATATTTTCATTTTTTTTTATTTTTAAGACATTGTCATTTTAAAATCTATATAAATGCAAGTGTGATTTTAAAAAATAGTGGCAGAAAAAATTACATCTTAGACGCAGCTCACTTGCGAGTTGTGCTATTTTTAGAACAGGACTGCGGGCGACCCATGTGGTCCCTGTGGGCGACATGGTGCCCGCGGGCACCGCGTTGGTGACCCCTGCTTTAGAGCTTACTAGTCAGGACTTTATGAACTTTTTCAATAATAAAATTTCATCCATCAGAGATAAAATCAATCAGATTCTTCCCACAGTTAACTTAAATACTGTAACTACCACAACTCCTTCTATTGATGTCTGTCTTGATGAGTTTACTCCAATCGACCTTTGTGAGTTAGACAAAATAGTTTCCTCATCCAAACCTTCAACTTGTCTTTTAGACCCTATTCCTACCAGGTTATTTAAAGAAGTCTTCCCACTTATTGGTAGCCTTATTCTTCATATAATCAATTCTTCATTAACTTTAGGCCATGTACCGCAGGCTTTTAAAACGGCTGTAATTAAACCCTTACTCAAAAAGCCAACGCTAGATCCAGGAGCTTTAGCTAACTATAGACCAATCTCTAATCTCCCTTTCATTTCAAAAATCTTAGAAAGAGTTGTTGCTATGCAATTATTTGACCACCTACAGGGAAATGGTTTACTTGAAGAGTTTCAGTCTGGGTTTAGAATCCATCATAGTACTGAAACAGCCTTAGCGAAGGTCACTAACGACCTCCTCATTGCATCTGATAATGGACTAGTTTCTGTACTTGTCCTTTTAGACCTTAGTGCAGCTTTTGATACTATCGATCATAATATTCTACTTGATAGATTAGAACACTATGTTGGACTTAATGGAACTTCGTTGCAGTGGTTTAGATCTTATTTATCTGATAGGTTCCAGTTTGTTCATGTAAATAATGAGTTTTCTTTCAACTCAAAGCTCAGTTATGGAGTTCCACAGGGATCTGTGCTAGGCCCTACTCTTTTTAGTTTATATATGTTTCCGTTAGGCAACATTATCAGAAAGCACTGTATACATTTTCATTGTTATGCTGATGACACACAATTATACCTGTCAATGAAGCCAGATGATAGTAATCAATTAGCCAAGTTAGAAGCCTGTCTTAAGGAAATCAAAGCTTGGATGACTTGTAATTTCCTGCTATTAAATTCAGATAAGACTGAAGTCATTCTTGTTGGTCCAAAAAACCTTAGAAATTCCTTTCCAAATCAAACTTTCAGTTTGGATGCGGTTACTCTTTCTCTTAATAGCTCTGTGAGGAACCTTGGAGTTATTTTTGATCAGGATTTGTCCTTCAATTCACATATTAAATTTGTTTCTAAGACTGCCTTCTATCATTTGCGTAATATTGCCAAGATTAGGAGCATCTTGTCTCAGAGTGATGCTGAGAAACTGATCCACGCTTTTGTTAGCTCGAGAATAGATTATTGTAATTCTTTATTATCAGGCTGTCCTAAAACATCTTTAAAAAGTCTTCAGCTGATCCAAAATGCTGCAGCAAGAGTTTTAACAGGTACTAGAAGGAGAGATCATGTCTCTCCGGTTCTGGCCTCCCTTCATTGGCTTCCCATAGAGTTTAGAATTAAGTTTAAAATCCTTCTTCTTACTTACAAAGCTCTAAACAATCAGGCTCCTTTTTATTTAAAAGATCTGATACTACCGTATTATCCTAACAGAGCACTATGCTCCCAAAATGCAGGATTACTTGTAATACCTAGAATCTCCAAAAGTACAATGGGAGGCAGAGCCTTCAGTTATCAAGCTCCTCTCCTGTGGAATCAGCTGCCAATCTGGATTCGGGAGTCAGACTCGATCTCTGTTTTCAAGAATAGGGCTAAAACCTACCTTTTTGATATAGCCTACAATTAGGGAGGGATCATGTGTTTCTGAACCCTCCCTTAGTTATGCTGCTTATAGGTTTAGTCAGCCGGGGGACCTCCAGTAATACACTGGGCCTCACTCCTTTCCTCACTCTCAATGAAATATTTTTTTGCTGGTCATTAACATTTGTTTGTTCTCTCCCATAGATTGAGTCCCCATCGTGCTGTTTGCTCTCTACATGTCTGTTCTTTTCTTCTTCTCTATCCCCTCACCCCCCAGCCAGTCGCAGCAGATGACTGCCCCTCCCTGAGCCTGGTTCTGCTGGAGGTTTCTTCCTGTTAAAAGGAAGTTTTTCCTCTCCACCGTCGCCAAGTGCTTGCTCACAGGGGATCGCCTGATTGCTGGGGTCTTTCTGCAACTGTGGGGGTTCCCCCTACAGTTGATAGTGCTATGAGATGACTGTTGTTGTGAAATGGCACTATATAAATAAAGTTGAATTGAATTGAATTGAATTGAATTGAGTCGCGGGGGTGGGGGGGGGGGGCTGGAGCCTATCCCAGCATCTTTGGACGAGAGGCAGGGTACACCCTGGACAGATTGCCAATCCATCGCAGGGCCAACACAGAGAGACAGACAACCATTCACTCTCACAGTCATGCCTAAGGACAATTTAGAATCCCTAGTTTTATGCCAATTAACCTAACTTGCTTGTTTTTGGCATGTGGGAGGAAACTGGAGAAATCCTGGAGTAAACCCACGCAGACACAGGGAGAACATGCAAACTCCTCACAGATCACTGTTGGTCGGGGGCTGGGATCGAACCCAGGATCCCCCGGCCAAGGGTGAGTTGCTGTGCTGCCGCAGTGCTAACCACTCCGCCACCGTGCTGCCCCCAACTTAACACTTGTTCCTTTAAAATCTGAACATATGAAAAAAACAACAATAAAATAACATAAGGTATCAGCACTATACAGTTTGAGATAAGCAAAGTCCACAAAAAAAAAAAAAGCTAAAGGTTTATGTGCCTTGCTGCTGAAGTGGTATGAATAAACACAGATTGTACGCCTACTGCTTTCCATGGTTACCATGGTACTCAATGAAGAAATCTGCTGCACAGCTTGCAGACAGAAGCACCATATAGCGCCTTTAATCTTTGCCCATCACTTGCTCGTTGTAAAAAGCGTATGCGTCCTCCAGTGTCTCAAAAATGAAAGTTTCATCCTTAAATGAAACTTGCAGGCAAGGAGGAAACAGAAGCCTAAACTTGATCCCCTTCTGGTAGAGGGCCCGTTTAATTTTGTTGAAAGCGGCCCGTTTCTTTGCAGTGGCTGCGCCAACGTCTGAGTACACTCGCAACACTACTCCACAGTACTTCAGCTCGTGTTGTCTGGCCCAATGAAGCACCTTCTCCTTCTCTTGAAAGCGGTGGAAGCATATCACAAAAGCCCTGGGCTTTCCTCCCGGTCCAGGTTTGGGAGCTAGGGAGCGGGGTGCTCTTTCGAGTTCCGGGGACATATGGAAGACGCCGGGGCCGAGGTTTTCCATCAGCAAACCACAAATGAACTCAATAGGGTTCTGGCCTTTTTCACTGCCCTCTGGGATGTTAATTATCCATAGATTGATGCTGCGGGACCTGTTCTCAAGATCATGGATGTAGTCCTGAAGGGATTTGTTATGGCCTTGCAGCAACTTCACTGTTTTTTCGGTGCTTGTAAGGCCCTCAAAATTTTCCCCAGCCAGGGATTCTGCAGCGGTGAGGCGGCTGTTAAAATTGTTCATAGTCTTTTGGAGTGTGTCCCCTGAGGCTTGTAATGGTTTAATTGACTCCTGGATTAATGAAAACATGTCATTCCGAATTGAGGCTCATTGCTTCTCCGGTTCTGAAACCAGATGGCTCATTGACAAAGTGTCTGGTGAATCTTTGACTGGTCCAGGTGAGTTATTAGCCTCTGAGCTCGCCTCCACTAGCTTAGCAAGTTTGCTAGCTGCAGTAGCCACCCTGCCATGTGTGACCAAGTGGCTCTGTGTATCGCTCGATTTACCTTTTGAGCCACTCATTTCACACTGAATAATAGTTGAAGCTGTAATCAGACATCTAGTACACGTCCCCAAATCAGTTGTGGCATCTACAGGGATAAATTAACAATTCCACCAGGAGACCTCTTTCACACGACCTTTTCCTACATCACCACCACCAGGAGTACCGTTTGTTTTTTTAAATTGTTGAATTCTTTACATGTTAAAGGGCACACTGTAAAGAAATACCAGCAGCAGTGGCTACATGTGACTGGGCTAATGGTAAAATAAGAATAAGCCCCCCCCACCCCCCCACCCCCCAAAAAAAATCCAGTATATGCCTATATGAGAAAGGGTAAATTTGCTTTTCATTTTATTTGAAATAAAAATTTGCTTTAAATGGACATAAAACTTATCCTGCATGTTAAGTAAAAGGGATTTTAGCAATTTAAGAAAAAGCATTCCAGTTAATTTAAAAACATGTTTGTATATAGATTCATTTTTGACACCTGCAGGACTCCATACAGGATTACTTTATCACCAGCTGGCACAGCTGTAACTTCCCAAAGATAAAAGCTTATAGTGAAGTAGCTTGGTTATTGGTGTCTCATGATTTCCTACAGTGGGTCCACCAGTGGCTGTGACCATCTTTGGCTGCTACAGCTAACAACAAATGAGTCGCAAAGACAGACTGTGCCCCATTGACAAAACACGCACAGCCTCTGAGCCTGTCAGTGAGCATGACTCATCAGATGTCTTCTGGTAATGGTCCAACAGAAAGAAAGCGGAAAGAATGTTAGCTATGCTTAGAGCGAACAGAACCGGTTGGTGGAGTGACAGCCAGAGGCCTCACTTGTATGCTGCCTGACAAACAAGGCGTGTCCCAGCCCAGCACTGATGTAGTCAAACCTCCCTCTCTGCATAGCAGTCACTAAGTTCACTGTTACATTTGATGCTACTCACTGATTTCAACATTATCTGCTTTAGATTCCAGGGATTTTTTTTAAATTACCCCGGGGTCCCTGCCTGGATGCTAAGCTAATAGTATTTGGCATCGTCATAGGAGGTCACATCTTGGTTAAAGCAATCCTCAAGTTTCCACTGCAGGGTCTCAAATGTGGGTCTGTCCTGTTCATTTTCCTTCCAACAGTCCAGCATGAGCTCGTACAACATTTTGGGGCAGCTGGGTGGGGAAGACATCCTGTAGCCCCGAGTCACCCTTTGGACCACCTGAAAGTTTGTCATGGCTGAAAAAAAAAAAAAAAATTACAAGTAGAATGTTAAGTTGGACTCTATGGAGAGTTTCATGTCAATAATAGTTAATAAAAATTATGTAGGTCTTACATGGATAAGGCATCTGGCCAAATGTCATGATCTCATAAAGCAAAATTCCAAAGGACCAGACATCAGATTTGATAGTGAACCGGTTTTCATGGATGACCTCTGGAGCAGTCCACTTCACTGGGAATTGAGTTCCTTCTTTGGGTTCATACACATTTTCATTCTCTTTCTGAAAATCAGAGACAAAAGTCATTGTTTATTTTTTAGAAGAAAACGCTAAGTGATCCATAATTTTTTAAGACATAAAACATTTATGATGTTTCAACAACTCTTTGACCAAGAAACAAAGTGGTAATTCAAAAGGGAAACATCTTCTGAGGTGGAGTTTTTATTACCATCTGTGATGCTTCTAAAAAGAAGCAGTAGGTATAATTTTTTTTCTTTTTTTGGACTTATTTTGTACCCGTAGGTAGATTTGTTCTGCAGTCCGGTGACAAGCCACCAGCTGCCGGTCGCTGTGTGCGCAAGCGCCCCTTAACTCCCTAACCTGCATGTTTTGGCATGTGGGAGGAAACCGGAGAAATCCCGGAGTAAACCCACGCAAACACGGGGAGAACATGCAAACTCCACACAGATCACTGTTGGCCGGGGGCAGGGATTGAACCCACGATCTCATGATCCCCGCGATCCCCCGGCCGAGGGTAAAACTGTGCTGCCGCGGTGCTAACCACTGCGCCACCATGCAGCCGTTCTTTACCAACCGTCAATTGGTAAAGAATGATGGTATGCTCAGAGGAGGACTTTAAAGTGGTGAAATATGCCAACATAGGTGATGACAAGTGGAAAAAATGAGACGAGTCACACGCAGGATTGATAGTACACTGGTTGTCAAACAGCCCAAAAAAGGCAGAAAGGTATTTCTGGTGTATCCTCTAGATAAAAGAAAGAAGACAGTGGAATGAGGAAGTTCAGGAAAGGAAGGGGTTGACAAACATAAAGTGGAATAGTCAAGGCAGTGAAGAAAGTAGAGAGATGTTGAGCAAATCGAGAGGTAGCAAAGAAAAAGGCATGTCGTGAGTTGTATGACAAGCTGGACACCAAGGAAGGAGAAAAAGACGTACCAACTGGCTAGACAGTGAAACTGAACTGGAAAGGATGTGCAGCAGATCAGGTTGATTGAGGAGAAAGATGGTAATGTATTAACGAGTGAGGAGAGTGCTGAGATGATGGAAAGAGTATTTTGAGAAGGTGATGAAAGAAAACGAGGGGGATGGATGAAAGAAAGATGGTGAACCAGGAAGTTCTGAGGATTAGCAAGGTGGAAGTGAGGACAGCTATGAAGAGGATGGAAAGTGGAAAGGCGGTTGGTCGAGATGACATACCTGTGAAGGCATGGAGGTGTTTAGGAGAGATGGCAGTGGACTTTTCAACCAGATTGTTTAACACAACCTTGGAAAGTGATAGGATGTCCAAGGAGTGGAAAAGAATTGTTTTGGTAGCAATTTTCAAGAACAAAGGTGATGTTCAGAGCTGTAATAACCACAGAGGCATAAAGCTGATCAGCTACTCTGTGAAGACATGGGAAAGAGTTGTTGAAGCCAGGTTAAGAAGAGCGGTGACAATCAGTGAGCAGCAGTACGGTTTCATGCCAAGAAAGAGTACTACAGATGCAGTGTTTGCTTTAAGAATGTTGATGGAGAAGAATAGAGAAGGTCAGAAGGAGCTGTACTGTGTCTTTGTGGATCTAGAAAAAGAATATGATAGGGTGCCACGAGAGGAAGTGTGGTACTGTATGAGAATGTCAGGAGTGGCAAAGAAGCATGTGAGGGTGGTGCAAGACATATGAGGACAGTGAGACAGTGGTGAGGTGTGCCGTAAGAGTGACAGATTGATTCAAGGTGGGGGTGGGGTTACACCTCTGAATCCCATCTTGTTTGCCATGGAGATGGACAGAATGACAGATGAGGTCAGGCTTGGGATGTTTAGACACTGTATTTTCTAGTGATAGTAGGAAGCAGGTGGAAGATAACCAGGAAAAGTGGAAGTATGCACTGGAGAGAAGAGGAATGAAAGAAAGTAGAAGCAAGAGAGAATACATGTGTGTGAATAAGAGGGAGGCAGATGTAACAGTGAACAGTATATGAGTTTAAATAGCTGAGGTCAACCATCCAAAGCAATGGACAATACACGGTATGCACATGATGTCACTCTAACTTGGTATATACTGTAACTGCCACAGTTACTATAATTACAATACCGCAACTCCGTCTTGTGTAATATTGCTTATATACAACAGTTCCGGCAAGCAAAATTTATTACATGAGAGCAATACTGGACAAAATATTATGATTTGTTTGTTTAACCAGTTATTTTGCACAGCTGAGCAAAAAATAGTCCCTAAATCTAGCCAGTAACTTGCTAAATATCTCAATCAGCATGAAGACCTCTATTGTCATTTCACACACATGTAAACAAATTAAATATTGTCAAGTGCAAATGTATTAAGTGTTTATAAAACATACCTGTTAAGTCGATAGGTCAGAAAATCCCAGATCAAAACATATCCAATACCGGTCGCCAGAAGCTAATAGCTAGCATGCTAGCGATTTAGCACACGCTAGCAATTTAGCACATTTTGCTCGCTTTTCTTCGCATTTTCAGATGAAACAAAGAGTCCATCACCACAAAGGTATTGTGGTTTAGTAATCGAGACAATATCAAACTGTAGCACTGCCTATTGTTTTAAACAGAGGTGAAATTGCTTAATGTAAAATGATTGGGTAGATGGAAGTAGACCTCTGTAAAAGGGTGGGACTTATGTTTAATTTTTTCTCAAACAGCACTTCATTGTGGAAATTAAGGTATCCAAAACAGTACTGCAATTGTCAAGAGTTGATTGAAAAACACTTTGTAATTAATGTCACTAGAACACCTTTAAAGCGGAGTGATACATATCCAGTGTAACTGGAATGCAATTATCGCAGATGATAGTAACTCCTGGAATCCCTATTGTCCAATCAAATTGCTTGGTCGGAGCTAACTGCTGTATAACTGCCAAGAATTCTGTTTCAATGCATCCCCTCTACACAGAAGAGAGGTGATGAACAGACTGCAGTCAGGGTGGAACGGGTGAAGTTAAGTGTCAAGGGTGATGTGTGTCAGAAGGGTTGCAAGACAGTAGTGAGACCTGCTATGATGTATGGTTTTGGATTTGGTGGCACTGGCAAAGAGACAGGAAGCAGAGCTGGAGGTGGCAGAGTTAGAAGAGCCTAAAATTCTCAATGGCAGGAACTAGGAAGTACAGGGTTAGAAATGAGTACAGTGATCCCTCACTTATCGCGGTTAATGGGTTCCAGAACCGACCGCGAAAAGTGAAAAACCGCGAAGTAGCGTCACCCCTAATGACGTCACCCATAAATAATACGTACGTTCATTCTCTCACTCTCTCTCTCATATGATACGTGTGTGTGTGTGTGTGTGTAAGCGTACATACATACATAGATGTAAATAAAGTGTACATAAATATGTTTTTAGAACTCTTTTATTCTTATAACAAGATACGTAACTCAAGATGAAGATGATTTACTGCACAGGTTAATGAGAGCTTTACTGCTCCTAAGGTGACGCCTCATCGTCAGGTGCTAGAGGCACAGGATCGTCGAGGGAAGCTGCAGGAGGCGGCGTAGTGGCTCGACGGGAAGACTATTTCGCACAAAAAGGCACAAGAGAACAGCGAAAAGTTCCACACGGCGAGACTAAGCAACACGAGCGATAAAGAACAATGAATGCGGTCTTCCTTCGCTGGGTATGGGCGCTCGGCAGGGAGAGAAGCTGGGTAAAACGTCTCGGCCAATCAGCTTGCGAGATTCCCGAGCGGTGAAGAGGTGGGCGGAGAGGAGTGGAGGTCAGAGAGGTGGATTTTGAGTTGTGCGGGCTCTCCGTGTTGATACCTGATGTTCTAATGTAGTCTCCCTGCCTTCTGCTAGCGCCCGCCCATTTTTTCTCAATTTTGAATTTTTGATGAATATTTTTGAAAAATCCGCGATGCACTGAGGGCGCGAAAGGTGAAGCGCGAAGTAGCGAGGGATCACTGTATATCATAGGGACAGCTGAGGTTGAGCAGTTTGGAGACAAAGTAAGAGGCAAGGCTGAGATGGTTTGGACATGGGCAGAGGGGAAATAGTGAATATATTGGACAAAGGATGTTTAAGGTGGAGCTGCCAGGCAGGAGGAAAAGAGGAAGACCATAGAGAAGTTTCATGGATCTGGGCAAGGAGGACATGGAGAGGGTTGGTGTGACAGAGGAAGATGCAAGGGATAGGGTGAGATAGAAGAAGATGATACATTGTGGCAACCCCTACAGAGAGCAGCAAAAAGGAGAAGCAGAGCATGGAGATGCACAGTTATGAAGTGTACAACACCACTTATGCTTACCATGAAAACTCTGGCGAGGCCAAAGTCAGCAACTTTGTAGATGTTGTTGTCGCCAACCAGGACGTTTCTGGCTGCCAGGTCTCTGTGGATGTAGTTCTGAATCTCCAAGTAAGCCATGCCTGATGCCACCTGAGCAGCCATCTCAATTTGGTCAGCGAGCCGCAGCTTGGCACCCTTATCCTCTGCAAATCAGAGACAAAGGCCATGTTAGAACTATAATCACAAACAGAGAAAGAAGTCTTCCAGCTGGAATGCTATCAAACTGTTATTCCAGTAACTGAAAACCAACCATATACTTTTGACTAAAACGCAAAAAACAAAACAGGTGACAGTTGGGAATTCCAAAGCAAAGTTGCTCCACGATCCAACTGCACCAGTATATTGCACCTTGTATAGTTTATCGAGATGGAATTGCAGGTGTTGTTTGCTGACTACCAATATACAAAAGGCTGCCACCTGTAGAAGATCTGCACTTGGCTCTGAGGCACTCATACAAATGAATACAGGAAGTTCAAGTGGGAAAAATCCTGTGTTGAAGCCTGAGAGCTACTGTAGCTATTTGAGGTGCGAACTAAAGTTATGGCTCTTTAAACATCATGACAGAGCCTCAGCTGTTCATGCTTATAACACTTTAAACTGTACATCATCTGCTTTGCTGTTAATAGTGAATGAAATACAAAATATTAGTCTAGAGAAGGGATCTCAAACTCATTCCATGGATGACCAAGACCCTGCATGTTTTACCCCTACCCAGTGTCTTCAGGTGGCAGCTCATTCACTGAATTGAACTGAATGAGTGCCAAATCATTTTTACAGTGGTTTTCCAAAAAAAAATTCAATATTGAAAAGAATATGGTCTTCTTCAAGTCAATGAGAATGAATTTGCCACAAATTTTGTTTGGCTAAATAGTATAAAAATGCAGTAATATCTGTAGCACAATATGCACATACACTTATTCACTTTCACATTCAAAATGAGTATGCTTGTTGCCTTTATGGTGCCTTAGAGCTCAAACTGTGACACATGCCTATTTAAAATTAATAAAATAACTGAAGATCTATAAAAGAATGCTCTCATTCACAGGGTAATGGCTTTATACAGTGGGGTAAAAAAGTATTTAGTCAGCCACCAATTGTGCAAGTTCTCCCACTTAAAAGATGAGAGAGGTCTCCAATTTTCATCATAGGTATACCTCAACTATTAGAGACAAAATGAGAAAAAAAAATCCAGAAAATCACATTGAAGGATTTTTAATGAATTAATTGGTAAATTCCTCGGTAAAATAAGTATTTGGTCAATAACAAAAGTTCATCTCAATACTTTGTTATATACCCTTTGTTGGCAATGACAGAGGTCAGATGTTTTCTGTAAGTCTTCACAAGGTTTTCACACACTGTTGCTGGTATTTTGTCCCATTCCTCCATGCAGATCTCCTCTAGAGCAGTGATGTTTTGAGGCTGTCGCTGGGCAACACAGACTTTCAACTCCCTCCAAAGATTTTCTATGGGGTTGAGATCTGGAGACTGGCTAGGCCACTCCAGGACCTTGAAATGCTTCTTACGAAGCCACTCCTTTGTTGCCCGGGTGGTGTGTTTGGGATCATTGTCATGCTGAAAGACCCAGCCACGTTTCATCTTCAATGCCCTTGCTGGTGGAAGGAGGTTTTCACTCAAAATCTCACGATACATGGCCCCATTCTTTCTTTCCTTTACACGGATCAGTTGTCCTGGTCCCTTTGCAGAAAAACGCCCCCAAAGTATGATGTTTTCACCCCCATGCTTCACAGTAGGTATGGTGTTCTTTCTCCTCCAAACACGACAAGTTGAGTTTTTATCAAAAAGTTCTATTTTGGTTTCATCTGACCATATGACATTCTCCCAATCCTCTTCTGGATCATCCAAATGCTCTCTAGCAAACTTCAGACGGGCCTGGACATGTACTGGATTAAGCAGGGGGCCACGTCTGGCACTGCAGGATTTGAGTCCCTGGCGGCGTAGTGTGTTACTGATGTAGCCTTTGTTACTTTGGTCCCAGCTCTCTGCAGGTCATTCACTAGGTCTCCCCATGTGGTTCTGGGATTTTTGCTCACCGTTCTCGTGATAATTTTGACCCCACGGAGTGAGATCTTGCGTGGAGCCCCAGATCGAGGGAGATTATCAGTGGTCTTGTATGTCTTCCATTTTCTAATAATTGCTCCCATAGTTGATTTCTTCACACCAAGCTGCTTACCTATTGCAGATTCAGTCTTCCCAGCCTGGTGCAGGTCTACTATTTTGTTTCTGGTGTCATTTGACAGCTCTTTGGTCTTGGCCATAGTGGAGTTTGGAGTCTGACTGTTTGAGGTTGTGGACAGGTGTCTCTTATACTGATAACGAGTTCAAACATGTGCCATTAATACAGGTAATGAGTGGAGGACAGAGGAGCCTCTTAAAGAAGAAGTTACAGGTCTGTGAGAGCCAGAAATCTTGCTTGTTTGTAGGTGACCAAATACTTATTTTACTGAGGAATTTACCAATTAATTCATTAAAAATCCTTCAATGTGATTTTCTGGATTTTTTTTTTTTCTCATTTTGTCTCTCATAGTTGAGGTATACCTATGATGAAAATTGGAGACCTCTCTCATCTTTTAAGTGGGAGAACTTGCACAATTTTTTTGCCCCACTGTACAAGGAAATGTTTTTGCATTGAGAACACATACATGTGACTCACATGCTAATCTGCTGTAAAGGAGTCAGCAATCATTTTCCTCTCCATTATCTCAATCAGTCATGCCATAAAGACCTGATGCAACAAGATTCATTTGTGATGCAGTTACCAGTTAATGTTAAGTTTCCACACACTTCGCCCACTTTTTCTTTGCATCTTCAGATTAAATGAAGACTATAACCCCTCTGCCCTTTGGGCAGCACGGTGGCGCAGTGGTTAGCACAGTGGCAGCACAGCAAGAAGGTCATGGGATCGATTCCACCCTTGACCATCGTGGGTTCGATCCCACCCCCAGACCATCGGTGACCCTTCTGTGTGGAGTTTGCATGTTCTCCCCGTGTCTGCGTGGGTTTACTCCGGGCACTCCGGTTTCCTCCCACATACCAAAAACATGCAAGTTAGGTTAACTGGCATCAAACTGGGGATTCTAAATTGTCCTTAGGTGTGACTGTGAGAGTGAATGGTTGTCTGTCTCTCTGTGTTGGCCCTGCGATGGACTGGCGATCTGTCCAGGGTGTACCCTGCCTCTCACCCAAAAGATACTGGGATAGGCTCCAGCCCCCCCGCGACCCGAAAGGATTAAGCGGTAGAAGATGGATGGATGGATATAACCCCTCTAGGTATCACTGTTAGCCAATTCGGATGATAAATACAACTTTAGCTTGTCCATTTTGCTGTCAACAGGATGTGGCATAACACCAAAAATTAGTGCTAACTAGCTATTGCCATTTCTGTATTAGTTTCCACATACTCTGCCTGCTTCTTAGCATTTTCAGATGAGACAGTGTCAGAAGTACACACTACATTGTGAGGCCTTCATAGAAACTATATTCTGTGATGCTTTAACAGAAATGATACAGCCAATCATTTTGAAAGGGGGCAGTGCTAGTTATACCGGCTAACATGGAGGAATAACATCCGGGTTGGGACCATAACATCCAGATTTTGAGGAGTGTCTCTTGTTTAACAAAAAGAAGGCGGTGTACAGTCATGTGAAAAAAATTAGGACACCCTATGAAAGCCTGTGTGTGTGTGTGTGTGTGTGTGTGTGTGTGTTTTAACATATTTGGACATATGGATATTTAATATCAATTTTAACAATACTGGTGGATTCAAGTAATATAACTAAACAAAACTGAAGAAAAGACTTAAAAATTTTCTATAAAATGTAATTTTAAAAATATGCAATTTCTGGTGCGGAATAAATTAGGACACCCCCACATTTATTCCAGCTTAAAATGGCTAATGTCACACACAGGTGTATCGCATCAGATGCACATGACTAGAACATCATTACTCAGCATTTTGAAGGAGGCTTGTCCTATTTAAACCTCAGACATTTAGTTTGGTGTGCTTCTGACTGCTGAAGTGAGAGTGAACACCATGGTGAGATCGAAAGAGCCGTCTGAGGCCTTCAGAAATAAGATTGTAGCAGCTTATGAGTCTGGTATGGGATTTAAAAAAGATCTCAAAAGAATTTGAAATCAGCCATTCCACTGTCCGGAAAATAGTCTACAAGTGGAGGACATTCAAAACAACTGCCAACATGACCAGGTCTGGCCGTGCAAGCAAGTTCACCCCAGACCGCAAGTTGCTAAAAGAAGTCTCCAAAAACCCTAAAATGTCATCATGGGACCTATGGCAGGCTCTTGCTACTGTTGATGTGAAAGTGCATGCCTCTACAATCAGAAAGAGTGCACAAGTTTAACTTGCATGGAAGGCGTGCAAGGAGGAAACCTTTGCTCTCTAAGAGAAACATGAAGGCCAGACTGAAGTTTGCCAGAGAGAACGTAAACAAAGACCAGGACTTCTGGAATAATATTCTTTGGACAAATACTGTCATGAACACCCTTCAGGCTGGAATGGAGATCCAAACGTTGGACTGTGAGTTTGCCGAGGTTTAACCTCTTGCACTCCGTTGTACCACGGGTGGGCAAGTCTCTGCGTCCTAGAGCGCACAAGAGCGCCCTCGTGCGCTCTAGGACGCATGATGGAGATTGTGATGTAGGTGGTGTATGGCGTCCAAGCGCGCACTGAAAATAAAAGCTGCAGACACAGCCGCGAACAGATTAGTTCATCTGATTGACCTCTCATTCGACTAATAAGAGCCTTGAATTGGGTTTCTGAAACCATGAAGAACAATGACTGAAAACCTCGCAAGAAGGACCCGCCTACCAACGCAGCGAGCCAATTGAAGCACAGAAGTTCGCTGAGCTGTTTTGTCTAAAGCTGGGTGAAGAGAGACTGCTTCAGCAGCCACAGGCAGTGCTTTTTTTTTTTTTTTTAAATTCCAGCAGAGTGTTTAGGATTCTCTTATATGGTCATCATAGACCGACGGAGGCCGACGACGAAGGTCGTAAATCATTGGCCAAAACCGCAATCATGGAATTATGTTTTGACCGGGTCGCAAGACCAGAACCACGAGTGGACCAGCGTCGCGTTCGTCTGACAATGAGGAATAGAAGTTCGCCAGGACAATGTGGCTGTGAAGAGGTAAGGTGTTATAAGCCAAATTATTTTTTATCCCTGAAAATTGTAATCAAAAATGACTTTTGACCGATCGGTAAATTACAACTGTGCGGCGCACGATGTCCGAAGTGCGTGCTCCGCGTTACACGGTTCGTTCGCCGCCTCTGGACCGTGAACGCCCCCCCCCGCCGCTACGATTCTGTAGCGGCGGGGGGGAGCCGCGGTGACAGCGCTGCTGTGGCCACATCGCCACATCCGAGTGTAATCCGTCATGTAGCGATGGCCGATCTCCGTCCTCTGTAGCGAGGGCGGGGGGGGGACAAACCCCCACCCCCACACACACAGACACAGCCCTGAGTGTCACCTTTCATTAGAGCCCAAAATGAAGCTTCGACATTGAATCATTCAAAAGTTACAGACGTTTTTTCAAACTGTGCCATTTGGCACAATTTGGCACAGTTCCAAAACGCCTGGGAACTACCTGAGAACAAAGCTGTGTAATATATTCATTTTTTGTGGTATTGTTACAAAATTTGGACCTCAGCTGGATAACACTTGGTTCTACATTTCTGTTGCATTTTCCAACCCGGATCTGAAGCTGTGTGTTATTTGCAAGCATTTGTATCCAAAAAAACACCCAGGCCAAATTTATTTTCTTCAAGTTCACTAAGTTTAGATGACTGTAACTCAGTGGCCGGAGCACTTAGAGAGATCATGTTTTTTTTTGCCAAAAAATTCAAAGTGTTTTCTTTTAAATGAGACCAACCCCATGAAGATGCTGCAAAGAGTTGAAGAACAGCTTTTGATTTAATTTGGGCACGTTAATTTTTGGCGTTTTTAGGGAAATTGACAGGAGTGCAAGGGGTTAATCCAAAAACACAAAAATATAACAAGGCTGGAAAACTTACAGGCAGGATTGACAAAAGGCAAAATAGCCCACAGGCTAAGACGTGGGACACACATCGGGATAATAGTAAAGGAATGAAGCGTGGGACACACGCCAAGATACAATGGTGAGGACGTCACCCCAAACTGCGGGGCGGCGTCCCTTAAATAGGGCAAGGAGAAATAAGATAAATGATAAACAGGTGTGTGTAACAGGAGCGAGGATAATTAGTCCAAAATAATGACAGCTGGGACAAACCGCAAACTGAACTTGAAAAGGAAGTAAACAAAGAACCTAGTCAAAATAAAAGCACAGGAGGAATAGTGTCAAAGGTAACTAATTACAAAACAAGATTCAAACAAAATAATACAAAAGGAGAACTGAAAGCAAGGCGGAGAAGGCTCAAATATAAACACAGGAAGATATAAAATACAAGATGATCCAAAAACACATAAGAATAATAAACAAGACTATAATGACCAAACTAAGATACGATAACAGGACAACTCAAAACAGAAACAAAGAGGAAACTCAGATAACATAATACAGACAAAACCATACACAAATACAATAATAAAACTGAAGTGGGAAAAGTACAGAAAACAACTACGTAGAAATAACTGAAAGCATGAGCACAGTTCTTCCACTGTGCTCAGCATCATGACAGAGCCCCATCCTCAAGGGGTGGATTCCAGACACCCCAACGTAACATCAAAAAGAAAAAGAAAAAAACACACCAACCTCCCCCTTCCCCAACAAAAACAGAAAAATCACCCTACCAGGGAGGGCGGTGGGGGAAACAAGGCCAGGTGGGACAAAACAACTCTCTCGCTCAATAGAGACACACAAACCAAGACAGATCAGGTGGCCTACTGAAATCCCAGGACCACCGGGCGAGAAGCAAAGGCAGTTCAGGTGGCCTGCTAGAGTCTCAGGACCACCAGATCAAGAGTTGAAATGTGTCGGGTGGCCTCCCAGAGTCCCTGAACCACCCAAGCAGAATGCATAACCCATCAGGTGGTCTCCCAGCATTTCAAACCCAACAGACCAGGAAAATCTGTCAGGTGGTCTTCCAGCATCCCTGAGCCATCGGACCATGAAGCATGATACGTCCTCTCCGAGAGACGGCAACTGGAACACGTGCCCCTTATGGACCGCAGGGGCTGAAGCGTTGATCCAGTGAGCTGGTGGCTGGGGTGTGTTGACACCCGACGATGGCTGCTGACTTCCGGCAAGCCTAGATGGCGTAGACGGTTGACCAGAGGTGACACCAGACGACGATGATGGCTGACCAGCGAGGAGACCAGACGACGATGACGGCTGACTAACAAGGAAACCAGATGGTGATGGTGGCTGACCAGCGAGGAAACCAGACGGCGATGATGGCTGACCAGTGAGGAAACCAGGCGATGAAGATGGCTGACCAGCGAGGAAACCAGACGACGAAGACGGCTGACCAGCAAGGATACCAGACGACGAAGATGGCTGACTATCGGTGAAGCAAAACAAAGAGGACTGCTGACCATTGGCAAAGCAAGACAAAGGGGACTGCTGACCAGCAGCGAAACCAGATGAAGAGGAGTGGTGACCAGCGGTGAAACCAGGCAAACACTGTTGATCAACGACAAAACCAGGTGGCTTAGGCTGGGGCGTCTCAAGTCCAGCTGCCTGGGAATCCATCTCCAACATGGCCACCTCAGACTGGGAGGAAGAGACAAACACCGGGTCACTGTCACTGGCAGCAGTGAAGCCCGACAGGGAAAACTCAGGAGCAGATGGCAGCTGCAACTGGTTCTCCCCACCAAAGCAAGACAAGGTCTCTCTAATACTGATATAGTAAAGACAAAAAACAGGACTTGCCTCAACTCGAGCTCCACCACCGACCATGACTCTAGTGACTCTGCTGCTGCAGCCCAAGCAGCAGGCATGATGGCAGGTGAAACTTCAACCATGATGACAGGAACTGGCTGAACTTCTGGCGTGACGGCAGGAGCTGGCAGAACCCCAGACGTGGCGGCAGGAGCTGGCAGAACCCCAGACGTTGCAGCTGAAGCTGGGGAACATCTCATCAATGACACTTGGTCCTGAGATGCCAAAACCAGGGGACACTCCATTGTTGGTGCAGGCTTCAGACTGCAGGAGGTGCTCCTCTTCCCTCTGAGATGTGGCTGCGGGGCCGGAACTGGGTTCTCCAGAACAGCAGGTCCCTCCATCATCAGACGGCTCCCTCCCAGGACAGGTGGACACCGAGCAAAAAACAGAGGAGAACACGGGAGATGCAGGTGAGGATACATGGATGACTGCAGCAGCAGGTGGTGAGACCTCAGCCAAAGTGTATGGCTGTTGCTGAGCCCTTCCACCGGGAATAAGGCAAAGTATTTCATCTTTGGGTGTAAAAGAATGAAAAGGTACTTGCCTTAATTCCCATGCTGTGGTGGTTGCTGCTGTAGATGGCCCAGACGAATCCCTCTCGGTGGCAGTCTGTAGCATGGCAGTGAGTGTGGGCACCAATGCAGCAGATGTGGGAGCCGGCACTGCAGGCTTGATGATGGCTGAAACTGGGGATGAGGCAGAAGGAGGGTCAGCAGTGGGCGCCGACGCTGTGGAGGAGAGGGGAACAGCAGCAACGGATGAGGAGGAACTTGACAATGACAAGGAGTCTGCTGCTGTGGTTCTCTAGAGTGGCAAAGGAACTGTTGTTTGGGAGACGGAGGAGTTCCTCTGGTGGGATGCAGCTGAGTGGCAGCGAGAGGCAGAGAGTGACTGCTCCAGGGGATGCTTCTTCATCGGCTAAGGAACAGATGGGGAACTGTGTGGAGCGGAGGCTGGCTTAACTGAGCTCCGCAAGGCTTCGGTTGAGCAAGGAGGGAAAAAGGCTGGTGCTGATGAGCTGATCGATTTCAATAGCCGCACAGCACAACTCTAACCCCATACTCATACTAAATGAGTGTTTGCCAAATGAGTCCTTCATTGGAGAGGTCACACCATCCGGCTCTCCTTCCAGTTGAATGGCGACTCAAAAGGCAGGTGAAAAAATGCAGGAAGGGAAAAAAAAAGGCCAAACTCACAGCCGCTGGGTCTAAACTGGTGACGTCCTTCTGTCATGCATTGCCCACAGGGGCGGAATGAAGACCCAAACGCTGGACTGTGAGTTTGCCGAGGTTTTTTCCAAAAACACAAAAAATTTAACAAGGCTGGAAAATGTACAGGCAGGATTGACAAAAGGCAGAATAGCCCACAGGCTAAGACGTGGGACACACATCGGGATAACAGCAAAGGAATGAAGCATGGGACACACGCCAGGATACAATGATGAGGACTTAAATAGAGCAAGGAGGAATAAGATAAATGATAAACAGGTGTGGGTAACAGGAGAGAGGATAATTAGTCCAAAATAATGACAGCTGGGACAAATGGCAAACTGAACTTGAAAAGGAAGTAAACAAAGAACCTAGTCAAAATAAAAGTACAGTAGGAATAATGTCAAAGCTAACTAATTACAAAACAAGATTCAAACAAAATAATACAAAAGGAGAATTGAAAGCAAGGTGGAGAAGGCTCAAATATAAGCACAGGAAGATATAAAATACAACATGACCCCAAAACACATAATAATAATAAACAAGACTATAATGACCAAACTAAGATACGATAACAGGACAACTCAAAACAAACAGAAACAAAGAGGAAACTCAGATAACATAATACATACAAAACCATACACAAATACAATGATAAAACTGAAGTGGGAAAAGTACAAAAAATAACTAGAAATAACTGAAAGCACGAGCACGGTTCTCCCACTGTGCTCAGCATCATGACAGTGAGTCTAAAATTGAATCATTTGGACACCAGAACAGAGGACGTGTTTGGCGTAGACCAAATACAGCATTCCAGAAAAAGAACCTCATATCAACTGTGAAGCATGGAGGTGGAACTGTTATGGTTTGGGGATGCTTGGCTGCAGCAGGGCCTGGCCAGCTCACCATCATAGAATCCACCATGAATTTTACCATGTGTCAGAGGGTGCTTGAGGACCATGTGAGACCATTTGTAAAAAAAAAATTAAAGCTGAAATGGAACTGGACCCTGCAACATGACAATGACCCAAAACATACCAGTAAATCCACCAAGGACTGGCTAAGAATTAAGAAATGGAGAGTTCTGGAATGGCCGAGTCAAAGCCCAGATCTTAATCCCATTGAGATGCTGTGGGGTTACTTGAAACGGGCTGTGCATGCAAGAAACCCCTCAAACATCTCACAGCTGAAAGAATTCTGCGTTGAGGAGTGGCACAAACTTTTCTCAGACTGATGTAGAGACTGGTAGATGGCTACAAGAAGCATCTCACTGAAGTTATTTCAGCCAAAGGGGCTAGCTATAAGGCTAACACTAGTTATAAGGCAGTAGGGTGTCCTAACTTTTTCCTCAGAATATGCATTTTTGATGATATCTTTTGTTTAATGAGTAAAACAAGGTTAATTTTTGTTATTTACCTGCAATTAAACCCCTTCTTTTCCAGAGATAAATAAAAACAAAATGAGACATCAATATGTGAACATTTCTTAATAAAGACCTGAATATTTAATAGGGTGTCCTAATTTTTTCACATGACAGTATATACCAAGGTATCTTGTTGACATTTTAATAAGTAAACAGCAGTTAGGCTAATTAATGATAATTATCTCTGAGGTGAAGTGATATGTGCATTGTGCAGAGCAATGTTACATTCCATTATCAGCACTCTGAAAATTGTTGAACTAACTGTTGAAAAAACTGCATTAGTATACATGCCTGTACCACATCCTGCCACAGAGGCAGTGCTGGACTCTGACCGCTTCATAAAGTAGCAATGCTGATAATTATACCGCATGGAAAATGTATGGCCATCTTACTCCTAAGGTATTCCAGCAGGCTGCCATTGCTCATCATCTCTGTGATGATGTAGATGGGCTCCTCCAGAGTGCACACGGCATACAGCTGGATCAGCTTTGGGTGCCGCAGCGTCTTCATGATCTGAGCCTCTTTCAGGAAGTCCTTAGGATCCATGGTACCTGGGAAATATACACAGAAATTGTGATTTACTGAAACATTTGTCCTCTCAAAGATAGGTCTGCTAACTATTGCCAATAAAGAACTGGCCGATACACCTGACCGAAAGAAGTTCATTCATTCATTCATTCATCTTCTTCCGCTTAATCCTTTTCGGGTTGCGGGGGGACTGGAGCCTATCCCAGCATCTTTGGGCGAGAGGCAGGGTACACCCTGGACAGATCGCCAGTCCATAGAAGTTGCTCAGTTTTAAATGCAGGAAAATTAACCCTTCATATCAATCATTTCAAAATTTCCAAATATACAGCTTATTATCTCTTAACATTTCACAGAGATTAATCAGAAAGCAGCCAATAATACAGAGTTTGCAATATTTTAAACTTTTTTTTTTAATTTGGAGGGAAAAGACTCCAGCAAATGCTCACCCACAGCAATGTATCCGGTATTTGGTGTCAGGAAATTACATCTGGAATGCTTCAGGGCATTAACAACTATTTTCTTTTTGAAAGTTTCAGTCAATTAATCATTTTGAAATGCATACAAGTTTGAGACCTGTAAAAAACACTTGCTGACATATACAAGATTTCACAGTGTGCCAGTTTGCTTCAGTTTGCCAACGGCTGTAATGACAGCGAGTTGGTATGACTTTTACTGTGTTGACTAAATATTTCTTACAAGCAGTTATGTGGATTAAACTGAATCTAAGGTGGGATATTAAGTGTGTGCTCATTTTATTACATTCCATAGAAAGAACAGTCATTAGAAGAATTCCAAAATAGAAAAAAGATTGTGTGAGCAATGGTAAAAGCAATTCTTTAGAAGCATAATATATCCACCTGAGAGATGTCACATATCGGGATGCTGATTAAACAGCATGGGTGGTTGTTGCATAGGTGTGCTGTAGGCTGATCTTGTAGATAGACTGCAGTGGAATAGCCATCTCAAACACAAAATGTTGGATTTTTCAACAATTGTTAAAAGGAAAGACGTTCACTTTGAGTGCAGACGCCAACATTTGAAGCTTTACGAGTATGCCAAATGTGATTTTCCCAACCAACAGCCTTCAACTTGTGTTCGACAGATGCCACTGCACTGTGACTGTATAGGAAGGGTTTCATTGTGGTCTGACAAAGGTGCTACCTGGAGGAGGCATTTCAGTCATGTGCAACTGACAAAAGATTTTGCAAGACCCAAGACGCACATGAGAGTTTATTTCTCTTTGCAAGTTAGAGCATGCTTTAAATCAGCACCAGTAGATCTAGAGGGGAATCTGGATCACTCTGGTTATGCCCTATGATTGAGCCCCAAATCAGCAGCAGACAAGACCCAGTTTTGTCTCCATTTTCTCTCTCGGTCCTCTATGCGCCATCTGGTACTTGAGGCGACTGCAAGGAAGCGCCATCTCTTTCTGTCAGCCGCTATCTGTGGGGCAGTCTGCAGACTCAGGCCTCTGTTCCTAAGTTCCTTCTCCATTGTCCTACGCCAGGTCTCCTTTGGCTGTCCTCTGTTCCTTTTGCCTTGAGGTGTCCACCGTAGTGCTGTTCTGGGTATAGCCATGGTTGGCATTCAGCATACATTGCTCATCCATCTCCATCATCTTCTGTGGATGTTCTCAGAGATCGGGGTAGTGTTAGTTCTGCTGTAAAGCTCTTCATTTGATATCGTATTAGGCCAAAAGATCGTAAGGATTTTACGGAGGCATTTGGTTTGGAAGACATCAAGTTTTCTTTCACTGGTGGTGGATGTCTTCAAACATTCCAATCCATATTAGAGGATACTAAGTACACTGCTTTTAAAGGTTCTTATCTTAGTATGGATGCTGAGGTTGGCTGTTTTCCAGACAGATCTGAGCATGGCAAAAGCTTGATTAGCCTTGCTGATTCTGGTGTTAATTTCTGCAGAGTAATCTCCATCTGCTGTGATTTTACTGCCGAGGTAAGTAAACTCCCGAACGTCTTCTAACAGACTGTTGTTGACTATGATGATGGGATCTTGTGTTCTGGTACTCATTTTGAGGACCTGTGTTTTCTTGGTGTTGACTTTGAGGCCTACTAAACTTGCTGATGTTGTTAGTGAGCGAGTCTTTTCCTGTGCATCCTTGTTCCTGCTAGATAGCAATGCTAGGTCATCTGCATAATTTCCATGTCTGCACAAATGTCTCCATTTTTGCAGACAAAATGGCTTTTGTGTACCTGGTTTGAGGGTCTTAACAGCCACGGTGGTGTTATTCCAGGTGCCTTCATAGACTTCACCAAACTGCCCAGTTCCCAGCTTCTTCCCCAGCTTGATAGACTTACGGTCAATCTCCCATTGGTCCACAGTGTCATAAGACAGACCATAGGTTTGTGGAACCTCAATCTGCTCAGACAAGAAGGGTCAAAATGAGTAGCATCAATATAAATCAGAAACAAACAGGTCTCTGGTATATGTGTTGCTGAACAGTGGGCTATACCTTTTTGCATGGCTCACCCAGACGCACACAGAGGCCATCAGCCTGCTTGGAATAATGCTCCACTAACTCCTTCACTGTTTGAAAAGGCCTGGCTCTTGACACAAAGTAGTTGCCACTGTCCAATTTCTTTAGCTTGTAATGCTTCACCTTCCCATTGTCCAGTACTGAAAGGACAAACAAAACCAAATAATTAAAATAACAGAGTCAAGAGAGACTACATAATGGTTTCTTCACGTTTGTTACATGAACAAACACTTAACTGTGACCGAACACAACTGAGAACTGAGAACCCTTGAGAGTAGTCAGGCTCAGTCTGGTCCTAAAAAACAAATCTGAAGTGGCTTAACTGTGATGCGAGCCAAACCAAGATAAATGCCTCCTTGAGTATGTGCAGCATGTTTCCCAAAGTTCATCAGTACCTTTAGATATTTTTGACTGATAATTCATTTTAAAATAATCTACAGTGTTTTGGCCAAGCGGGTCATATGAGCAGGCGTGAAAATAAATACACAATCCCAGACAAATAATAGCACAATGACATATCCATCACTCCAGATTATTACATGCTAGCTGTAACACTAGTTTTAGATAATTCATTCATTCATTCATTCATCTTCTTCCGGCAGCACGGTGGTGCAGTGGTTAGCACTGTTGCCTTACAGCTAGAAGGTTCCTGGTTCGAATCCCCAGGTTGGCAGGGGTTGGAACCTTTCTGTGTGGAGTTTGCATGTTCTCCCTGTGCTGCGTGGGTTTACTCCGGGGGCTCCGGTTTCCTCCCACAATCCAAAGACATGCATGTTAGGTTATTTGGCTGTTCTAAATTGTCCCTAGATATCTGTTTCCTATAGGCCCTTAGAATAGAGGGTTAGTATTAGTGAAGGCGCTTTGAGTGGTCTTTGTGACTAGAAAAGCGCTATATAAGTGCAGGTTAGTTAGTTAGTTAATCCTTTTCAGGTCGCGGGGGGGGGGGCGGGGCTGGAGCCTATCCCAGCATCTTTGGGCGAGAGGCAGGGTACACCCTGGACAGATCGCCAGTCCATCGCAGGGCCAACAGAGAGAGACAGACAACCATGTTTTAGATAATTTCCTGCTTTCAAATATTTTTACAAGATAATTAATTCATACTGTACGTTAATTATACTTTTTAACACCAAAACTGAAAGTGTTCATTTTTCAATCATGTGCATCCTTATAAATATACCTTTTGTTAACTTTACAAAGTTAATATAGAACATTTAAAAGTTAATAAAATGATGTGCAATCAAACACTGTGTAGCTTTACATGAAATATTGACTTCCAGCTTTATTCACAGTATTGTATTAAGGTTACTGCAACTACAGTAATGCAGTATGTAAATTCATTCATTCATCTTCAACCACTTAATCCTTTTCAGGTTGCCGGGGGGTGGGGGTGGGCGGGCAACAGACAGGGTTCACCCTGGACATCGCAGGGCCAATACAGAGACAACCAGTCACTCTCACATTCATACCTAAGGACAATTTAGAATCCCCAGTTGATGCCAATTAACCAAACACAACTATGTGAATACAGTGAATGCAAAATAAACTAAAAAAGCACTCAGAGAGTGCATACCTCTGCCAAGGCTCCTACCGTCCCTCATGGATCACCTCCAAAATGTAATGGGTTCGTGTGTAGGCCACGAGCCAGTTCTGGTGAAAACTGCATCATCGTCTATCCAGTATTGTTTTTGGAGGATACGTGCTAAAACACTAAGATAAGAGCCTTGGCGGAGGTATGCATTCTTGGATCATCATCAAAATGTTATGGGTTCCTCTCTAGGCCAAGAACCACCTCTGGTGAAAATTTCACCCAAAACCATCTGGTAGTTTTTGTGTAATCCTTATGCACAAATACAAAATAGGTCCTTGGTGGAGGTAGGCACTCTCAGATCATCACCAAAATTTAATGGGTTCATCGCTGGCTCAAGGGCTACCTCTGGTGACATTTTCACCAGAATCTAACCAGTAGTTTTTGCGTAATCCTGCTAACAGACAGACAGATAAACCACCCCAATTACATAACCTCCTTGGCGGAGGTAATGAACACTGAATGAATTCAGCTATGGTGGAGCACCAGAGAAACAAGTTGTTGTTACACTGCTTCTACAGGAGCAAAATGCTACAATTTATTTAACCTGATGATCCTCACATCAGGATATCACAGTCTGAAAAGGTTAACCACTGAACATTGCCTTTACTGTTGGAAAATGGCAATTTAGTGACAGTGGGAAAAAAATCCAAATACATGTTTTGGATATCTGGTTGCTTTGGTGCACAGTCACATCGCTGTTACAAGTTTATTATCATTCAGCTGCTTAACAAAGGATTTACAGTCAGCAATATTAATTTAAGACGACAACTAGATTAATGTTACCAGAAAAAAATAAATTACAAAGTCGAACAACTGGTGATATTACCGGTAAATAGCTAATGGTCATACTGATAAGTAAGGGAGGCACTTCATGTAGCAAATGCACATTCTATTGCTTAATAACTGACTTTCTGTGACTGTGTTACAAGAGTCATGTCACTTAGAAAATTGAACCAGACAGTCAATGGCGGAGTAACTCATTCCGGCCTGAGAGTGGTCAGATCCCCGACTGTTGACCTTGACCTGAAGCACAGCCTTAGACACCTTGAGGCTGTGCTTAAGGTCAAGGTCAATGGCCTTGAAGTAATGATCTTTGTGAACTCAAAGGCCCAGATCTCTTGACCTTTGTTGTTGACTTTGACCTTGAGGATGACCTGGATGTAGACCCACATGAGGATCCTTGTGAGCAAGTTTGGTGAGCATCGGGGCAAATGCCTAGGAGTGATTCCTGTGAAATGTGGCAGAAATGTGAAATGTGAAATTTCTGGCAGAAACCTTCCTCATCATGCCTTTATCTGCACGAACCCATTTGTGTTCTGAATCGGCCACAAATTTCTTCACAGTACGATGATCACGCTGAAGTTTTCATGAAATATCTAATGTTTTCATACCTTGTCCAAGGCATTGCACTATTTGACGCCTTTCAGCAGCAGAGAGATCCTTTTTCTTTCCCATACTGCTTGAAAGCTGTGGCATGCTTAATAATGTGGAACATCCTTCTGAAGTAGTTTTCCTTTAATTGGGCTCACCTGGCAAACTAATAATGACAGGTGTCTGAGATTGATATCAGTGCTCCAAAGAGCCCTGAGACACAATACCATCCATGAGCTTAATTGAAAAACAAAAAATTCAATATTTATGACATAAAAATCCTATTTGCATAATAATTTGGAACGTGGTGTAGCTCCTTTTGGCTTCACTGGAATGAGCTAAAAATAAGTAGAAGAGGATCTTTTGGGCCATCTTACTTTGAATTCTGCTACCCTCCCATAGCCAACACAAACAAGGAAATGAATATCAAATAAAGGAGAAACTGAAATCTTGCCTAATCCATTAAAGGCCATCATGGATGCATTTTGCTCACTTCCAGTAACCAAAACACTGGAGGCTTCCAGTGGTACCCTTCAGCCTTTCTCTCCGTTGTTGAGATATAGCTTATATGGCATTTCAACCACAGGGATCCAAGCGCTGCAACACCGATGGAAGAAGTGTGTGGACCAAAGGGTAGACTATGTTGAAAAATAAACCACATTTGGTCAGATTTGTCCACTATGAACTTTTCACCCCCCCCCCCACACACACACACACACACACAAGTGCTTCTGCCACTGGGTAGTAGTGGTCTGAATATACTGAATTTGGATAAAAAAGTTTGCCTTGAAAGTCTTCGACTTTTTTTTTTTTTAATACACAGACCCTCAAATCCCATACAGCTGTGATACACTGTATTAGCTGGAAAACAAAATAGGACTGTAGCACCAAGTGTTACGAAGTTCAGGTTTAAATGTTGTCACAATACCACAAAAATTATTTATTTATTTATTTACTTGTCTGTCTTTCAGCTGCTCCCTTTCGGTGTTGCCACAGCCTATCATTACCTTATACCACAGGTGTCAAACTCATTCCATGGAGGGCCAAGACCCTGCAGGTTTTACCTCCACCCAGTGGCTTCAACAGGTGTTTTCTCTGAATTTCTTCCCACTGATTGCTGATCAGTGAAAACACCTGCTGAAGAGACTGGGTGGAAGTAAAACCTGCAGGGTCTTGGCCCTCCATGGAATGAGTTTGACACCCCTGCCTTATACCATGATGATCCGCACACTGACTTGGCAAGTACTTTTACACTGGATGCCCTTCCTGACGCAACCCTGCCCATTTATCCGGGCTTGGGAGCGGCACAGGGAGTACACTGGCTTGTGCACCCTCAGTGGCTGGGAAACCAACTTTTCTTCCTCCATTCTATTTTTGCTTAGCACCAAGCTAGAAGACAGGAAGTACCGTTTTTATATGATCTTTGGCATGACCCGGCCAGGACTTGAATCCATGACCTCCCGGCTGCGGGGCAGATGCTCTACCTCTAGGCCACCACTCCGGTCCACCACAAAAATTAATATATTACAGTTTGTTTGTTTTTTCTTAGGGTCCCGACAGTCATTTTAAACTGTGCCAAACTGTGTTACATAACGGAAAAAAACATCTATAACTTTTGAATGTTTCTTGGAGGTGTTTTTTAAATAAATTTGTCCATTTGTAAAAAACAAAAAAAGATGTGTACAACCTCTAACATGCGTTTGGGGGAACAGTCGTTAGAGGACGTGCGCATGACCGACTGGGTCATGTGACATATTGCGGAGTTGAGAAATTTATTCTCTACACAATACTTCAGTCACCAACAGACTCACCTGCAAATGGCTCACTTGGTACACATGAGATGTGGGACTAGTACTTAGACAGTGTTTCCTCTGGCTTAAAGACCTTGGTGCGGTGGCAACATATTTTCCCCCGGGGGGGCGGGGGTAAACATACTGGAATATGTTAATTTTATACTACTTATTTCTTTTTAAAATTTTACACAGTAACGTTGCATATGGAACTTACCATCTGAAGTATTGTACAACCGAGGCTTGAATACTGGGCCAGTTGGGGTCCCACCCAGACATCCTGTATTTAGACTTTTTAGTGGTGTTATCCTTCTCTCCTTCCTCTGCCTGAACACTTTCCTCTCCTTGGCTCCTCTCTTCTGTCTCATCTTTCCCTCTCTGAGCTCTGTCTAATTCAGGTTCTCTCTCCGTCTATGGTGGTATACAAACAAGTTAGAAAATATCAAGTGTTGTGGTGACCCACCACAATCTACATGGACATTCAGCCATCACATTCAGCTAGGGCACGAAGCAGAACAATTTGCATACGGACAGAGAGCCCCTGGGGGATAACCAGAACAATGACTATTGTTATACATCCCGGATTAAGGAGAGGAAGTCCAGCGCCAGTTAGTCACGTGATTGATATGTATTGATGGTTATAAGATAAGATAAGATAAGATACGCCTTTATTAGTCCCACACTGGGGAAATTCCAGGATTGCAACAGCACAGGGATAGCAACACTCAGAGCAGTAATTTAGAAGATAAGAAAATAAGAGCAGTGAATATACATATGTACACATAAATATATAAATATATATACACAGTGCGGAGCATTGTAGCTAGATGGACTAAACAGCATAACCGTCTATTTAGTTACCCTACATGGTATGAATATGTACCCATACATATTGTCACCCTCCACAGCGACTGATATTGTCCTAGTTGTATACTGGAGGGGACCATTTGTGTAAGTCTGTTGCGTCTTTTGCATTCAATACTATTAGGTTGTCAAGTTTTTTTTTTTGCCATCTCTGCGAGCAGCCCTGCTTAGGTTATAGAGTCTGACAGCCGTAGGTAGGAAGGACCTGCGAAACCTCTTGGTCACGCACCTAGGATGATGTAGTCTACTGCTAAATGAGCTCCTCAGTGCGTTCAGTATGTCCTGCATAGGGTGGGACTCGGACTCCAGCAGAGATGACAGTTTAGCCACCATCCTTCTCTCTCCTATCTCCTCCACTGGGTCAAGGCGTTGTCCCAGGACAGAGCTAGGTTTCTTGATTAGTTTGTTCAGTCTCTTCCTATCGGCTGCTGTAATGCCGTTGCTCCAGCAGACCACTCCAAAAGTGATGGCTGATGCCACCACCGTGTTGTAAAATGTCTTCAAGAGCACCCCTTGTACACCAAAAGACCTGAGCCTCCTCAGTAGGAACAGCCTGCGCTGTCTCTTCTTGTAGAGTGCATCGGTATTGTGTGACCAGTCTAGTTTATTGTTCAGATGAACACCCACGTACTTGTAGGATGTCACCATCTCAATGTCTGTTCCCTGGATGTTTACTGGTGCTGTGAGGGGTTGTCCTTGCCTGTGGCAGTCCACCACCAGCTCCTTAGTTTTCCTCGTGTTGATCTGGAGGCAGTTCCGATGGCACCAGTCCACGAAGTCCTGGATAAGTCCTCTGTACTCAGCTTCATCGCCGTTGGAGATGAGGCCGATGATCGCAGAGTCGTCAGAGAACTTCTGTAGATGGCAGTGTGTTGTGTTGTGTGAGAAGTCCGCAGTATAAAGGGTGAACAGGAAGGGAGCCAAAACTGTTCCCTGGGGGGCCCCCTGCTGCCGATGATCGTGTCGGACACACAATCCCGGGTTCTCACAAACTGTGGCTGGTTAGTGAGGTAGTCCAGGATCCATGATGACAGGTGCTTGTCCACCCCTGCGCACAGCAGCTTGTCCTTCAGAATCAACGGTTGGATGGTGTTGAAAGCACTGGAGAAGTCAAAGAACATGATCCTCACTGCGTTCGTGGGTTTCTCCAGGTGGGACAGGGAACGGTGAAAGAGGAAGATCACTGCATCCTCCACCCCAATGCCATGCTGGTAGGCGAACTGGAGTGGATCCATCAGTGGTCCCACCAGGGGGCGGAGGTGAGCAAGGAGCAGTCTCTCCAGGGTCTTCATCATGTGAGACGTCAGGGCCACTGGTCTGTAGCTGTTCAGGTCTCTGGGGTGGGAAGTCTTTGGTACAGGTACCACACAAGACGTTTTCCACAACTGTGGTACCCTCCCCAGCTTCAGGCTCAGGTTGAAGATGTGCTCCACAATCCCACACAGTTGGTCTGTGCAGGACTTGAGGAGCTTTGCGCTGATGCTCTCTGGTCCCGAGGCCTTCCTCGCCTTGATCTTCCTGAGCTCCGTCTTCACCTGGGTCTTAGTGAGGGTCAGGTTGGGGGGCTGTGTGTTGGGAGTGGGGGGGGGGGTGTTGGTGGAGTGGGGTGTGGACAGCAGGTCTTGATGACTTTAGAGGCAGCAGTGGTTGGTGTGCAGTCGGCGGGGAGGGTGGTTGGTCAAACCTATTAAAAAACAGGTTCAGATTGTTTGCCCACTCCCTGCCCCCCGTGGCCTGGGAGGAGGTATTCTGGAGCCCAGAGATGGTTTTAAGGTTTCTCCAGACCCCGCCGATGTCGCTCTGTTGCAGCTTGTCCTCCATCTTCTTCCTGAAGCTGTCCTTGCCTTCTCTGATCTTCCTCCTCAGCTCCCTCTGTACAGACTTCAGCATCTCCCTGTTCCCCATCCTGAAGAGCCTCTTCTTCTCTCTCAGAAGTGTTTTTATCTCAGGGTTGATCCAGGGTTTGTTGTTCGAGCAACACTGTATGGTCTTGGTGGGTACGGTGTTGTCCACACAGAAGTTGATGTAGTCCGTGATAGTGTGAGTGAGGCCATCGATGTCCTCACCATGTGGATCGCAGAGCTGCTCCCAGGCAGTGGTTTCAAGACAGTCCTTTAGAGCATCCATTGCCTCCACAGACCATATCTTCACCGTGCGCATGACCGGAGGTTGTCTGTGTACTAGGGGTTTGTACACCGGCAGGAGATGAACCAAGTTGTGATCCGATCTCCCAAGTGGGGGGAGTGGTGATGAGGTGTACACCTCCTTAGTGTTTGTGTAACCCTTGCCTTATGTTAATTAGGTAAGGGAAATAATTAAGTGTAGACCAGTTGCTAGGTTCGTAAGGGTTACAATAGGGAATTAGAGTGAGTGTGGAATGAAATAGCTGGAGGCAAGAAATGAGCAATTCATGTCTGTATTAATAAATATAGAAGGAACAAAATATACAAACAATGTACAAATATACAAATATAACAACGGCCGGCATGAAATAAAACCCCAAAAGTGTCCTACTGAGCTCAGTGTTTGTTTGTCCTTTCGGGTTAGTTGCTTGACCAGTCAAGATATCTTGTATCTACAGACTCAGGTTTCCTTTCCTCTTTTAAAGCGGCTCCTTGGGTTGTTGCCACTTCAACGTTGGGCCCTGGAGAGAGGAAGGATGCTCTTCAATCGAGATCTTGGTTAGATCTCAGATCAATCTCGGTTCAGTCTCGGGTCAGGCTCGCCATCTCCATTCGGAGAGAATCCAGGATCCAGAAGGTTTTTGGTCGGCAACCAAAAAGACCTAGCCTGCACGACAATAATGGTATTATTGTTTACAGCTAGAGTAATTCGTCTTCCAATCCCTTCTTATATAACACCATAGCTTAGCGTTTAAATTCTTCTCTCATATTACTATTATCGCAATCCAGCAATATAGTAATATCTTACATTTCACATCTTACATGCATGTGTTCTTTTTTTCTCACACTCTCTCTGGTAGCACATAAAATACCCTTTTTTTCATGTAACCAATTAAATGAATTCCTCTGTTCATCTCTATATCATTTAACCATGAAATTATGATTAATCCTCTCTAACCTTGTCTCTGTAAATCATGAAATGAAATACAATTAATTTATCACATAACCAGGGAATATACTGTCCCATCACTTCCAATATTCCCTTTTAAAATCAGTAAAACCCTGTCTGAGCTACTGGGTTTAGCATAACCTATGGATTTACATAGTAGACCAACACCATGTGCTTTTAGCATCAAACTACACATTGCATTCGACAGAAATAGTGCATAAGAGCTAAAAGTACTTCAGCATACTGTTGGGAACTGAAATCACATTTAGGAAAACCATACAGACACAAAGACAGCCTTTTCCATTGCTTTTAAACAGGAAACAATCCACTCGCGACTAGCATTAGCATAGCGCTAACATTAGCATAACATTAGCATGTATCTGACTCACCAAGATGAGGTTTCAGTGTGAATACAGCAAAGGACACAGCCACAATGCCCCTCATGCTCGTGCTCCCGTCAACTTAGGATAATAAAGGTTGCAGATTAGCATTTGGAGAGTGTTTAGATCCATTTATAGCATCTTTCTGAATGAAACTCACCAAGAAGAGGTATCTGTGTGAATCGCTTCACAACCTCCCTCGTCCGCGCTCGTATCGTAAAAGACTGGATTCCGTGTTCGCGCTGGCTGCCTCTACTCGGAAGGCGGGGCTAATATCGCTCTTAACGAATGGAAAGACCCAGATCACCCAACGTGACCATGAACCGGAAATTCAAAAGTTGGATGATGAGGATCGCACTTCCTCTTCCCCAAGATAGTCGGTTTTCAAAATAAAATCACACACTTTCATTAATACAAATGAAATCTGAGATAAGGGGTCATTTTCTCAGCTGGGCTACATTTGCATATAATAAGTCCGGTGTTTTATTGTTTCTAGTGTGGCATGTGACATACTGGGTGAATGTGGGCAGAATGGGGGACAGTGAAATATGGTTGAAATCACCTGAGATGAGGAGAAGAGCATCTGGGTGTTCTGTCAGCAGCCTGCCAGTTACTGAGTGAATGGCGTCACGCACTGTCCCAGCGTTCGTCGTCGGATTTGCATGAATAACAATGCAGATCACATGTGAGTATTCCCTCGGGAGATAGGTAGGCCGCATGCTAACAGCTAGCAACTTAATGTCTTTGCTGCAGTGTTGTTGTTTAACTGTGATATGTCCCGGTCTGCACCAGCTGTTATTGACATACACTACCGTTCAAAAGTTTGGGGTCACCCAGACAATTATTTTTTGTTTTCCATGAAAAGTCACACTTATTTACCACCATGAGTTGTAAAATGAATAGAAAATATAGTCAATACATTGACAAGGTTAGAAATAATGATTTGTATTTGAAATAATAATTTTTTCCAGATACTCAACCTGCTCAAAGGAAGGTCAGTTTTATAGCTTCTCTAACCAGCTAAACTGTTTTCAGCTGTGCTAACATGATTGCACAAGGGTTTTCTAATCATTCATTAGCCTTCTGACGCAATGAGCAAACACATTGTACCATTAGAACACTGGAGTGATAGTTGCTGGAAATGGGCCTCTATACACCTATGTAGATATTGCACCAAAAACCAGACATTTGCAGCTAGAATAGTCATTTACCACATTAGCAATGTATATTAGATATTAGAGTGTATTTCTGATTAGTTTAAAGTTATCTTCATTGAAAAAAAGTGCTTTTCTTTCAAAAATAAGGACATTTCTAAGTGACCCCAAACTTTTGAACGGTAGTGTACATTATCACTCCTCCGCCCCTTGCCTTCCCACTGTTTGGTGTCTGGTCTGCCCATATTGCGTGGAAACCCTCCAGTTCGATGTTAGCATCTGTTGCTAGTTCTGTTAGCCACATCTTAGTAAACAACATCATGCTAATCTCTCTGAAGACGCTCTGGTAACGAGCCATAGCCGCTAGCTCATCTGTCTTATTGAGTAGCGATCGTACATTCCCCATAATACCGGATGGAAGGACAGGTCTGTACCTTATACCTCTTAAACCTTCCAGCTCGTCGCCTCTTGCCTGAACTTATTTTTCCTCCACACTGGTGACCCTTGACGAAGAATGGAACACGAGGTGATCACCCCGGAGATGACCCCGACTGGGAAAGCCTCAGGACGCGTCAGGGTGCGACCCTCGCCTGATCTTTTGCCTCCACACTGGTGACCTGATGAGGGAACATGACTGTCTGTTCCCTCTCACCGCGCTGTGGACACAGAGGACCAGAGAATGACTGCAACCTCTTCATCCTCACCAGAGCGCAGCGCTGGGACCAAAACACACCATGATCAACACGAGCGAACGAAGGAAGCAGCCTGAACGGGGACAATCATCGACACCGACTGCACTGTTTTCCACCGAGCTCCCCGACTCTGACTAAACTCCGGACAGCGGACCACCCGCGCACAGAAGCCCTGCACGCTCACGGCGGGATTATGAGGACAGCACAACTGCCAGTTATGTGGTCACTGCGCCAAGCGCACGCCATGCACGGCACAAAACCGGCTCCACAGACTGATACAGCATCCTCCGCCGCTGCACATGCCCGAGAAAAACGGCCGATCGCCACCCTCGGAACCTTCAGGGCTGCTCACACACCTGGAGCGGATGTGCAGCCTGCACACCAGGACTTTGTATGGGTTTCTCAGCCGCGGCGCCCAAAGGGAATTTAACCGATTGCTTTCCCCGATGACTTTAGGGCTGCTTCCCACACCTAAAGCCAAACTGCCAAGTCCCTGACACAGCTTCAGTTGTTTCACAGCCATTACGCATCCTCGGGGAATTTGGCCGCTCACTTTCCCCACATCCTCGTTGGATTGAGCCGCGGGAGGAGTCACATAAAATGTTTTTTTTTTTTTTTTTTCACAGCCACTGAGGATCTCCGCCAGGCTTAACAGGAAAGTCCCTCACCATTGCGGATCCACAAGCAATTTTTGCGTGGCCCAGACACCTTTGACGTCCCAGGCCGGCACTCACTTATCCCACCCCCTCCCCCTCCTCCTGCACAGCGCTTTTCCTGCACCTTGCTCCCTAAAGCCGGCCAATCGCCGTCTTGTTCCATTATGCACAAAACACACCGGCCCATGCGCCCACGATCCACGGCCGTTCAACGTGCTGGAACTTGGAGCGGAGCACACTGTTTTTTTTTCCCACCCCTCCCCCGTCCCCCCACGGACTGACATGCCCTCCGACAGTTCTACCGGAGCTGGAGCCCAAACGACGGGGGGTGGGGGGGGGTGTCACACTCCCTGCTGAGTGCTCTGGGGGTAGCCCTGTGGTGACCCACCACAATCTACATGGACATTCAGCCATCACACTCAGCTAGGGCACGAAACAGAACAATTTGCATACGGACAGAGAACCCCTAGGGGGACAACCAGAACAATGACTATTGTTATACATCCCCAGATTAAGGAGAGGAAGTCCGGCGCCAGTTAATCATGTGATTGATATGTACTGACTGATATGTATATCACTATGCAAATGTGCCATGCATTCTCTCTTATCTGTATAAAAGAGCTGACTTTACATGCCTCACATAGCGCACTCACAGGAACACACACACAACACGGCGCAGATAAGGGCCAATTTTCATAAGAATCGTTCACTTCTGGATAGAAGCATGAAATTTGGCACAAATGTAGTCCAATAAGTCCTGTTTCATATAAGATTAAGACCCACTTCGGATCTCAAATCAAATCAAATCAAATCAAACTTTATTGTCATATTGCTGTACATACAACTGTAGTGCAGGCAAGATGAAATTGCATTTTTCTCGGCATCCATATAAGAAGCAGCATGATTAAGACACACTCCCACATAGCTCCACCCCCCACCCCCACCCCCCCCCATCCATTCACACATCCCTGAGACATACTTGGGGAAAAAGAATAACTAACTATAATATACAAAATGTCCATAGTGCAGTAGTGTGTATGAGAGATTCCGGGTCAGCTGTTCAGCATCCTGACAGCTTGTGGGAGGAAGCTGTTGATCAATCTGGTGGTTCTGCCTCTGATGCTCTGGAATCGTTTACCAGATGGAAGAAGTTCAAAGTGCTTATGCAGAGGGTGAGAACGGTCCTTGACAATGTTCAGTGCCCTGCTCCTACAACGGTTCTGAAAAAGTTCTTGGACAGAGGGGAGGGAGACTCCAATTACCCTCTCCGCCCCCTTGACTATCCTCTGCAGGGCTTTTTTGTCTGACATACTGCAGCTGGAGTACCATGTAGCAATGCAGTACGTCAGAACACTCTCCACCACACCTCTGTAGAAGGTCCTGAGGATGCAGATGGGGAGAGAGGCCTGTTTGAGTTTCCTCAAGAAGTGTAGTCTCTGCTGAGCCCGCTTCCTGATCTCCAAGGAATTCTTGCTCCAGGTCAGGTCCTGCGAGATCTGCACTCCGAGGAACTTGATGTTCTCTACTCTCTCCACTAAACGGCTGCCGATGCTGAGGGGGATGTGCTCAGGCTGTGACCACCGGAAGTCGATAATCATCTCCTTCGTTTTGTCCACGTTGAGCACCAGATTGTTCTCCCTGCACCAGCCCTCCAGGTCTCTCACTTCTTCCCTGTACATTGATTCCTCATCCCTCTGAATAAGTCCCACCACCGTGGTGTCATCTGCAAAGTTAATAATCTGGTTCCCCTTGTGTTTGGATACACAGTCATGTGTTAGAAGTGTAAACAACAGTGGACTGAGTACACAGCCTTGAGGGGTTCCGGTACTCAGCGTGACAGAGTTGGAGATGTTGTTTCCAACCCGGACAGACTGAGGTCTCTCAGTCAGGAAATCCAGGATCCAGAGACATGTGGCGGTGTTCAGACCGAGAAGGAGTAATTTCTCCATCAGTCTCTGGGGAATAATGGTGTTGAATGCTGAACTGAAATCAATGTACAGGAGTCTGGCGTAGGTGTCTTTCTGGTCCAGGTGGGTGATGACAGAGTGTAGGGTGGTGACTATAGCATCCTCCGTGGAGCGGTTTGAACGATATGCAAACTGGAGTGGGTCGTGTGATGCAGGGAGGCAGGCTGTGATGTGTGGTTTGACAAGCCATTCAAAACACTTCATCACAATTGGTGTAAGTGCAACAGGACGATAGTCATTCAAACAGGACACCACTGGTTTCTTTGCCACCGGTACAATGATAGAGGTCTTGAAGCATCTGGGAACGATGGCCTGACTCAGGGAGATGTTATAAATGTCAGTTAGGACATCCGCCAACTCGCTCGCGCAGTCTCGGAGCACACGTCCCGGAATGTTGTCTGGACCTGCAGCTTTGCATGGGTTGACCCTGGATAGGGTCCTCCGTGTGTCCGCTGTGTTGATGGTAAAAGCTGGTCCGACCGATGGTGGGGGTGGGCCGGCCATCCCTCTGATTGTCGAGTTTGATGCTTCAAAACGTGCAAAGAAGTCGTTAAGCCTGTCTGGAAGCGAAGCATCGTTATCATCGACCCCCTGCCTAGACTTAAAGCCCGTCAGTGTCCGAACTCCCTGCCACATCTGCTTGGTGTTCCTAGTGTCACAGAGGTGTCCCTGGATTTTCTCCGCATAGGCGCGCTTTGCCGCCTTAATTCCCTTTGAAAGCGCAGACCTGGCTGAGCGGAGGGCAATCCTGTCCTTCGCTCTGAAGGCTGCATCTCTGGCTGTAAGCAGCGAGCGCACCTCTGCAGTCATCCAGGGCTTATGATTACCCTGCATAGTGATGGTCTTCACTGTAGTGAAATCCTCTGTGCACTTCGCGATGTAGCTGGTGACCGTATCAGCATACTCCTCCACATCTGTCCTGTCTTCCTGGGAGGCTGCTATTTTGAAGATCTTCCAGTCTGTGTGCTGAAAACAGTCTTGCAGTGCAGAGATTGCACTCTCTGGCAAAATCCTGATTTGTTTCACTGCTGGCCTGCTGCGCTTCAATAAAGGTTTGTAGGCAGGCACCAGCATCACGGACATGTGATCAGAACGGCCGAGTTGGGGGCGGGGTATTGCTTTATATGCATCTGTGTTTGTGTACACTAAGTCCAACATATTCTCTCCTCTGGTCTTAAAGTCTACACATTGTTTAAACTTGGGGAGCACAGTCTTTAAGCTGGTGTGGTTAAAATCCCCCACAACCACCACAAAACTGTCCGGGTGTGACGTTTGGATTTCACTGATCGCATTGTGCAGTACCCCGAGTGCCTTCTTAGCATTAGCTTTAGGATTAGGGCTCGGCGCTATGTAAACACCAACTACAAACATGTTGCTGAATTCCCTCGGCAGATAAAATGGCCGACAATTAACAGTAAGGAACTCCGCCAACGCAGAGCAGTGTTTAGACACTAACGTGGCATTAACGCACCAGTTCTTGTTAACATAGATGCATAGCCCACCCCCCCGGCTCTTACCGGAGCTCGCCGTTTCCCTGTCGGCACAGAACATCGCCATATCTTCCAGTTGAATGGCCTTGTCAGGAATGTTGTCGTGGAGCCATGTCTCGGTGAAAACAAACACACAGCAGTCCCTCCACTCTCTCCGGGTTTCTCTCAGCAAACGCAGCTCGTCCACCTTGTTTTCGAGGGCGCGGACGTTTGACAGAAGAAGCGACGGTACCGCTGGTCTGGAGGGGTTAGCCTTTAGCCTAGCATGGATCCCGGCCCTTTTTCCTCACTTTTGCTTGCATTCGCTCCGCTTCCGCTTCCTCCTCTCTCGGGTAGCTTCCAGCGGGGACTCCGCCAAAATTCCATGCTGGCGTAGAATGTCCAAATCACAACCGATCGCCGCGATTCTTGCAGCGTGCAGTACCTTGATGTTTAATAAGGTCTCACGGTTGTAAGTTTTACAGAATGTACATCTGGGATGATTAAAACTCTCACACTTACTGATGCCAAGAGGGGCCGCTGCGTCTAGGCGCGCCGCCATCTTTTTTTTTTTTTTTTTTGCAAGTATCTGGCTTGGTACTTGCATTATTCAAGATGGCGTCCAAATATGGCCGCCAAAAAACACATTTTTGCTTATAACTAGAAAATGTGACCTTTAAGGGCATAATAATGTATTGTTGACTAATATAAATGTGTACATTCCGCACATTTTGAGCCCAAAATCAAGTCTGTATGACAAACTGTTCTTGAGATATGGCTTATTCAAGTAATCACAATAATGCAACTTCTTATGTTCATTTCAGGTACAGCAGTGGGAGTGTCAGTATTGAGATACAGGGATGTCCAGATTGCTTTTTTTCAGGCCTAACTATGATTTCTTTTTTTTTTTTTCAGGTATCCCAAGTTGTTACTGTAGTGCTGTAGAAGTGGTGGTGGTGAAACCAATTAATCTAATGTAGCATACCAGGAACCGAGACAACATGGATTCACGAGAAGACAGTGCCTGCTTAAGTTCTGGAAGTGACAGTCAAGTGAATGTGATGGATTTTACAAAATGTATCATTTGCCAGTTGGAAACTGTAGAGAAGCTAATCTGTCCTGCCAAAAGCACAAGAGCATCATATGGCTCAGGCTATGAAACTTTTGCTGAAAACATTATGAAATTTACTGAGGCTGGTGAAGTTCCAGTAACAATTGATTTGAAACTTTTGAATGATGGGCAAGGGATTGCAGAGACTCTGAAGTCTAAGGAAGCCTTATGGCACAAATCTTGTTTCAACAAGTTCAGCAATTTAAAACTAGAGAGGGTTTTGAAAAGAAAGAGCTCTGAGAGTACAGATAGCCCTGTGAAAACTCGTTCCAAAGTCACATTTAGTAGTGGCAGTGACACTTGCTTCTTCTGTGAAAATGGGGGTGGTAAAATGCATAGGGCACAGACCATGGAAGTCCATGAAAATGTTAAATGGTGTGCAACAGAAATAAATGATACCAAGCTTCTTGCTAAACTTGCTGGTACAGACCTGCATGCACTTGATGCAATGTATCACAATACTTGCTTGGTTCGTCTGATTCAATCAATCTGATTGCAATCTTTTTGCTCGTCTCTATATTGCCTGTCAAACCCGTGATGGAAACATAGAGGAGTTTTTCAGACATGAAAACAATGCCCATCCTCCTTCACTGTCTGCTCTAGGCAAATTGCGTCAAGGCAAGAAGTCAGATTTGCTTCAGTGCATTGGGGTATCACAAAATCAGTTGTTACCAGCTGTTACCATGAAGGTCTTTGATGGAGCAGCTGTTGTGAATATGCTTGCACCTGGTAAAGCAAAGACTTTCCAAGAGTATTCAAGGGGAGTTTTCTTGCCTTACATCATTGATCAGGCTAAAGATGTGAAATGTGTTGATGTAGTGTGGGACCGATATCTTGACAGCAGCCTCAAAAAGGCAACCAGAGTGTCTCGAGGCAAAGGTATCCGAAGAAGGGTGCTTCCTGACACCGTCATTCCCAATAACTGGCAGACCTTTTTGCGCTGCACCGATAACAAAGCAGAGCTATTCCAATTCCTTGGTAAAGAACTGGCTTCTCTAGAGGTGGAAGGTGTCTTGTTTGTTTCAACTTCTGATGTGAATGTTGTGAGCAACAGACCAAGTGACATGGCTTCTGCTGGCATTGATCCAACTGATCATGAAGAAGCTGATACAAGGCTTATGTTGCATGTTGCCCATGGTGCAGCTCAAGGCCACAGGAGTGTATTGATAAGGACAGTTGACACAGATGTTGTTGTTCTAGCTGTTACATATGTAAATCAGCTGGACATTGACCTGTGGCTGGCGTTTGGTGTGGGAAAACATTTCACCTACATATCAGCAAACAGCTTGGCAGGTAGCCTTGGTCCTGACAAGTGCAAAGCCCTTCCCTTCTTCCATGCTTTCAGTGGCTCAGACACTACTTCCTCGTTTGCTGGCAGGGGCAAGAAGACTGCATTTGATGCTTGGGAAGTTTTTCCTGAAGTGACACCTGTATTCAGGAAACTGAGCTTCACTCCTGAAGTTATAACAGCAGAGGATGAAGCTGTTCTTGAACGGTACACAGTAATAATGTACAGTCGTACCTGCCCACTGTATCAGGTAAACAAAGCACGTCAGACCCTTTTTGCACAAGGAACGCAGTCACTTGAAAATATTCCACCAACAAAGGCAGCATTAACAGAACATATCAAAAGAGCTGCTTATCAAGGTGGCTATGTGTGGGGTCAAGCACTGGATCCAGTGCAAAATCTACCAAGTCCTACACATTGGGGATGGACTGAAGCAAGGGAAGGCTTCGTCCCAAAGTGGACCACTCTCCCTGAAGCTTCCAAAGTATGTCAAGAGCTTGTGCACTGTGGTTGCAAGAAAGCTTGTAGGGGCTTGTGCAAGTGCAGCAGGGTAAATTTAAGCTGCACTTCTTTGTGTTATTGTGGTGGTGCATGTCACCAGGCAGAAGGTTAGCGGAGGTCTTCTCGATCACTTCACTCTGTTGATGCATGGGTTGTAATGAGGTTACACTCGATTACATAATATTTGGCATATCACTGACTGCGTTTTGTATTTTTAACTTTCTTGGGGTTTCTCATTATGCTATTATTGATCTTCGAATGTGATTCGAATGAACATATACCATAAATGTTCAATTACTATTGTTCAGCATTTGTATCTCTGTAACTTTTGATATGATTAAGATTATACAGTTTGTGGCAATTTTCAAAATATATCTCAAGAACCGTTTGTCATACAGACTTGATTTTGGGCTCAAAATGTGCGGAATGTGCACATTTATATTAGTCAACAATACATTATTATGCCCTAAAAGCTCACATTTTCTAGTTATAAGCAAAAACGTGTTTTTTGGCGGCCATATTTGGACGCCATCTTGAATAATGCAAGTACCAAGCAAGATTCGAAGTGGGTCTTAATCTTATATGAAAGAGGACTTATTGGACTACATTTATGCCAAATTTCATGCTTCTATCCAGAAGTGAACAATTGTTTCACCTATCTGCCTGACTGTGTGTCTCATGATGATGGAGGAATAAAACTCTTACACCTTCCAGCTCGTCACCTCTCGCCTGAACTTATTTTTCCTCCACAGTGTCATGTTTTGTCCTGCAGGATTTTTTTTTTGTCATGGTTTACATAAATGACAAAAATATGTTCTCCCCATGTCTGCGTGGGTTTACTCCGGGATTTCTCCGGTTTCCTCCCACATGCCAAAAACATACAAGTTAGGTTAACTGGCATCAAAACTGGGGATTCTAAATTGTCCTTAGGTATGACTGTGAGAGTGAATGGTTGTCTGTCTCTCTCTGTTGGCCCTGCGATGGACTGGCGATCTGTCCAGGGTGTACCCTGCCTCTCGCCCAAAGATGCTGGGATAGGCTCCAGCACCCCCGCAACCCGAAAAGGATTAAGTGGAAGAAGATGAATGTGTATTTTTTGTATTTTTATTCTAGTGTTTCTTTTTTTCCCCCATTGAGAGTAGGGAAGGGAAAAAAACATTCATAATAGTGATGTACTCATGCATACTTAAATTATATGATCAGGTGGGTATAGTAACCAGAAATTCTACTCATGTAAAAGCAGTGCTTTGAAATTAATAATTAAAAGCAGACAACCAAAAATTTCTACTTGAGTTAAGGGTACAAAGAGCACCCACTTAAAAACTTGAGTAATGACTTCAGTCTTGAACGTTTGAGGTTTTTCTCAAAAATTTATAACAATTTTCTTCTACTTTTCTCTGTAAATCTAAAGTTGAAACCATGTTCCTCAAATTTGTAATTTCCTCTTGTAAAATTGACTTTAATTGTACATTTGAAACTTTTTTATAAATTTGTGGATTATTTTATATCTAATTCTTGTCTGTTTTTTAAAAATAAAATTAGTGTTTTTTAGATAAATTTGAAACAGACTGTGGTATTTTTTTTTACCTTTTCCTTTTAACAATTTACATTTTTGACCATAATTTTGCAGCCAGGACAGAACAATAATTTAACTCTGATTACAAAGAAAAAATATTAATAAAATTGTACTTAATGAAATAAATCAACTTAAAAGACCAAGGATGCTGTTATTTCTGTTATATTTCTATATATTTATAGTTTTTTTTTCCAGAAATCTCCTCACCACCTAGACAGCAGGAAAAACCTCCATTATTTTGAAATCAAATGTCGACACGTTTAGTTTGTCTGAAGGCTGCTGACAGATTAAAGTCACTGACTTTGTGAATTTCAGTCATCTTAACCTGCCAGGTACAAAACAGGGAACTGCAACGGACTCTAAAGACATAATTCACCACAATATGTGTTCATGTACAGAATGATCTGTTTAGGCAGTTATAGTTGTGCGCTCAGGCTTTCTCATGAGGCACCTCTCTAGGCAGCCGCTGAAGGACCTCAGTTTAGAGTGAAAATAGAGCTAGCGTTTTCAGCTGTTGCTTTTTGTCACTGCCACTGGAGAATAAAAATAGCACGCCTGCTCGTGCGAGAAAAGAGAAATTGCCAGTCTCTTCATTCCTGCAATTTCTACAGAACATAACTTAATATTGTAGTGGCTGGTGAAATATATCCTCAGCAATTCATCAGTCCCCCTTGCCTTTCCATTCATATGAAGCCGGCTGTATTTGAATTCTAACCACATCTCTTAGCTAAGCGACTCTTCCAATATTGCTCCCGTTTCCAGCAGGTTAAAACCATGATAAACGCCAGTGCATACATACCTCTAATGATTTTTTTCCGCCTTTGAAGTACTTCAACAAACTCTTGTTTTTGTCGACAGTCACGCTTAGCGAGACACTGCCTCCTGACTGAGTTGAGAACTCGCGTGGGCGGGGCGCTTCTAAACTCCGCACGGATGACGGCCACGCGCATTGTTCATCTGTGCGCTTGCGGAAAGCCATCGCTTCATATATTTTTCTTAATAAAATTGTATCGCCTTGGGGTGGCGGTACAATTTCTGGTGAAGCGGCCCACCACAGAGAAATGTTACCAGAGGAAACCCTGTTATAATAAGTGGGCATTTGTTTACTATTAAAGGCTGTAAAAATATAACCGTAGCTCCAATCAGGTTGAACAAGGTCTTGATGGAAACTACAAAGTCAGGCGAGTCTCTTCAACTTCCATTTCCAGCACTATCTCCATAGAAAATGTAGTTTTTATGCATGTAAACACAAAAAAAGCCAGAAGTCAGCCTGGCTGGGACTCAAATAATCTGATGATTTTAGTATATTTACCAACATAACAAAGCTGATGGACAGTAACTCTTACTTGAATGGATCTAGTGGGCCTTTGACAATCAAACAGGACTGGATTTGTTGGACTATTATCCATTCTAAAAATTCAAGGATTATTCATTGGTGAGTCACTACTGTGGTGCTATGTTGTGCTATCTACTTCAGCTGTTGCAAATTATTTCTAAATGTTTTAATAACCAAATAGAAGAAATTCTAAGCTTTCAAATGATTAGGTGGCGGGCCGAGTGGCTCTATCTGCTTTAGCTTTTGAGATGATCGATCCCCATCTAGAGAGTAGCTGAGTTTCACAGATAGGCTAACTCATATTTTTCAAAACATGAATGTGTTTGTTGGCAGGTTAAGTATGTGCGTATTTTTTATGAAAATTAAACTTCAGTTACAAAACCTGGGAAGCCGGCTCTGAGGCAATCACTAACGATTAACCAGCGCTCCGTGATCACTTGACTTGAGTTCGACCAATGAGCTGCGTCATTGTCAGAAGTAACCGTAAAGGAAAGATGGGCTGACGAGGCTGGAATTTCATCAGCCAGGTAAGCACAATAACGTTATATTTATGTCCCTGTATTTTCTTTTCATGTTACAGATCTCCATAGTTAATATTACAACCAAGTGCTGCTCCCCATTGTCCCTTGTCTTGTGTAGCATATCGCTAAATAAAGTTACATGCCCTTCACATTGCCCTGCTGTTCAAGAAGCCCTGCTGAAAAAAATGGCATACAACAGTATCAGACCAGCACCAATAAATAACAGTTTAGTATTGGAAATAGTAGTTTTAGTATTGTTTGTGAGAGTTTGTGAGTGTTTGTTTTTGTTACGTGTTTTGTCGTGTTTTTGGAGCAGCGTCTTTTTTTCATATTGTTCATCTTTTTTCGCTTTAGTTCTTGTTTTTATAGATTTTTTAAGTAATAATTTGTAAATAGCTATAGAAGAAGAAGAAGAATAGAAGAAAGCCCCGTGGAAGAGGAGGAAATCTCAGAAGTGTCCTCAACCACAGTGATACAGTTTGTATCACTGGATATTTATTCCCAGCTTTGTTACAATATTTTTTTTCCCCTGTATCTATTTATTTCTATTTATTCAATATCTAGCGTATTTTTTTCTTATTAGCTTTGTTTCAAATTGCTTTGTCATCGTTATATTTATTACTTATTTGTATACTGTTGAACATTTGTCCTTGAAACACTAGTTTCTTTTGGATAAATTTCATCTAATCTTATGCTGTATATTTATATTTTTAGAGATTTTTCAGATGAAGAGCCATCCATCCGGACCAGCAGTGGAACAGGAAGAGCTGGAGAGGAACTGATTCCTTAACTGAAAGTTCTGGGCAAACACAAATATTTGAGAACATGTATAAGGGGTTCAGTTTAATTTTTGCTTTCACAAAACTTTTGTTCATGTACATTTGAAATATTTATAAAGAGAAAACCAGTGAAAATTCAAATCTGATTGTTATTTCCAGATTTTGAAATGTACACTTCTCCTGAAAAACAGGGCAAAATATTTTACACAAAGGACATTTTATGACATATTTATTTAAAAAAAAAAAGCACCAGGCGAACTATTATAATTATAGCACTAAAAGGCTTTAAAGCATTCCAGCGAGTTTCCAGCCAATGTGGAATGTTCCATGGGTGGAACACTGGAATTTTAAGAGGCTAAAGATTAAATATTCAACATTTCAAACAGGAATGGCTCATTTTTCTAAATTAGCTTTAACATTTTTATTGGTGTTATAATCACCACAAAATCAACAAAGAACAAGTGAAGCACAACAAGAAAACTCATTACAACATACCACACCCAAAAGTACATACAGAACACACAGTGTGTGTGTCTATGTGGCCATCAGAAATGTTCTCACAGTCCAAGCAACAACACGTCAGTGCATGGAAGCTTGTTCTGTCTGCACGTGCATCTCCCTTTCACAGTGTTGTGTTTTTTTACAGGAGCAGTATACAAGCTCCAGAATGCTGAGAGGTGCAGGGGGAAGAGTCATCCAGTCGATCTCACAGGAGTCACCCTTAATCTTCCAACCATGGGCCATTGGTGGAGGTATGTCTGGCTGACTCTGCAGGCATCTTCTATAGATGGCTGCCTGGTAGTTCGTTCACTGAATGTGTTTATATAGTAAGTCTCTGTTTGGTGGAAGACTTCTGTCTGTGCACTTGCCACTCAAACAGTTGGCATCTTGTGTAATTCAGGTTCAGGTTCAGGTTCAGGTTACTTTATTTGTACCCGTAGGTAGATTTGTTTTGCAGTCTGGTGACATCCATATATACAAGCCACAAATTACATTCAACATAGACACAAACACAGGCACATATGAAGCTGACTATAAACATGATAAAAATACTCAAGGCTCCATCAATCAGGGTATAAAAAGACAAAGAGATTGGAGAAAAACCAGAGGTAAGAGAGAAGGGTCATATTAAAAGTTAAACACTAGTCAAAGAGGTTAAAAACTCAAAGGTCTAAAACCCAATAAAATATTTAGAACCCAAGTGACATTCTACAAAAATAAGTAAATATAAAATGGAGTTAATAAATAGGTACCTAACTTATGTGCAATATATCTTTACAGCTTGTTCAACTCTTTGACAGCAGCAGGGACAAAGCTGTTTTTGTAGCGCTGGGTTCTACTTTTTGGGACAGCAAACCTCCGTCTTGAGGGAAGAAGCTGAAAGTTGCAGTGCAAAGGGTGGGAGTCATCATTTAAAATGGAGGTAGCCATCCTCTGTACTTGTCTGGTGTACAGGGATGTCAGGCTCAAGCTGTGGCTCACCAAGCAAACAAATGGACCATCTAACTACCCGATCCAAGGATTTCCTCTGTTTCAGTTTTATCTGACCAAACCATGACACTAAAGAAAAGGATAAAACAGATTCAATAAAAGCCCGATAAAACATTGTCATTATGGTTTGGTCAACTTGGAAGCGTGCAAGTTTTCTCAAGCAATGCAAATGTTGCTGACCCTTTTTGCACACCCTTTCACAGTTCTCTTCAAAGTTTAAATTACTATCAATAATCGTCCCAAGATATTTGTAGGATTGTACACATTCGGTGGTCTGGCCTTTTAGTATGGTGACTTTGTGCCTGGGATTTTTCCTCCTAAAGTCAATAATCATGTCTTTAGTTTTTGTTGTATTCAGCTGCAGGTAGGAATCCTCACACCAGTGAACAAAATCATCAACTACTGGGCCGTGGCCACTCTCACCATCCTGGAGGAGACTGACCATAACTGAGTCATCAGCATACTTTATAATGTGTCTGTTGTCATGTCTGCTCTGACACATGTTTGTGTACAGGATGAAGAGTAGTGGTGACAACACACACCCCTGAGGAGAGCCAGTAGAAGAGCATTTTAGGTCCGATAATGTACCATTGACCCTTACTCTCTGCGTCCTGTTGGTTAAGAAATCCAGAATCCAACCCACCAGATTATTGCTCAAATCAAATTGCTGCAGGAGCCTTTCAACTAAGATATGAGGTTGGATTGTATTGAAGGCGGAGGAAAAGTCCACAAATAAAAGTCTGGCGTGTGTCCCATTAAAATCCAGATGTTTAAAAAGCATGTTAAACAGAGTGACAGTGGCATCCTCCACTCCTCCGTGAGGCCTGTAGGCAAACTGCAGAGGATTCAATGCATGCTCAGTCTGCTTTAGGACCTCACATCTGACCAATTTGTCAAAAATTTTCATTAAAATTGAAGTCAGAGCAACTGGTCTAAAGTCGTTTACCGTTTTAGGACAGCTGGATTTTGGAACGGGAACAACCACGGCTTCTTTCCAGATCTTAGGCACATGTTGTGTCTGTAAGGACTTATTGAAAATGTAATGAAATATAGGACTCAGTTCATGTGCACAGGACTTTACCAAGCGCCCACATATATTATCAGGGCCCTGACTTTTGTTCACTTTTACAGCGCAGAACTCCCTTTTAACATCCTGCATCTCAATATTAAAGTGCTGATTGTCTTTGAGTTTCTGTTTCAAATCTTGGGTTTCAGTGCTAAAATCAAAGGAGTCAAAACGACCATAAAAAACAATTAAGATCATTAGCCAGCTCTGTGTCTGAATTAAAACCATCTAAAAACACATGATTACTGCGCTCTGTGCTCTGAAGGCCTGCAATAGTTTTCATACTGGCCCAGGCTGAACCAAGTTTCTTTGCTGCCATCTTGCTTTCCAACTCTGATTTATAATTCTGTTTTGCTCTTAAAATTTTGGCCTTCAGCTCCTTTATGGCAACCTGTAGCTCAGAAACAGACCCCTGTTTAAAGGCAAGTGCTTTCCTCTCTAAGCAGGATTTAACTGATTTTGTAACCCATGGTTTGTTGTTGGGATATATTTTGACATGTTTACATGGAACAATCTTATTTTTACAGAAAGCCAAGTATGAGCATGTGACGTCCACCAAAGAGTCCAAATCATCCCCGCAGGACAGTGTGAACATCTCCCAGTCTGTACAGTCAAAGCATTCCTGGAGGCTGTGTACTGAATCTTCTGTCCACACATCTATGTCTCTCGTCTCCACCTTGCCTCTTCTGAAAGCAGTTTTATATGTGGGCAGCAAATGTACACAGTTGTGATCTGAGGATCCTAAAGGAGGAAGGGGGAGTGATTTATAGGCCCTCTCTATGGATCCATAGCACAGGTCCAATGTCTTTTTTTGCCTGGTTGGGCAGGAGACATACTGATAAAAGTTTTTAAGTGTCTTCTTTAAAGAAACATGGTTGAAATCCCCAAGAATGAAGTTTGGCGCCTCTGGAGAAATTGATTGCAGCTGCTGGATCACATCAAAGATGGTGCTGCAGGCGGAGTCAGTGTCTGCCCTCGGATGAATGTACACAATTGTGATGAAAAGCTGAGGGAACTCGCGAGGCAAATAAAAGGGGCGTAGTGACACAGACAGCAGCTCCACATCGGGTGTACAGATGCGCTCTCTGGCCGTGACAGATGTGCAGTACTTCTTATTAATGTATAAACATACGCCGCCCCCCTGACTTTTCCCCGTTACCTCTTCCTGCCGATCCGAGTGCAGCGGGGCTCCAAAGCCGTCACATCCTTCGAGCCTTTGAAGTCATACAGAACAAGTTAATTTTCCAATGGCCTTATACTGTTCTGGGAGTAGTTGAAAAGCTTTTAAGATAAGATACTGTAACCCTTTATTAGTCCCACAATGAGGAAATTCCAGGATTGCAACAGTACAGGGATAGCAATACTCAGCGCAATGATTTAGAAGATAAGAAAATAAGAGCAGTGAATATACATATGTACACATAAATATATAACTATATATACACAGTGCGAAGCATTGTAGCTAGATGGACTAAACAGCATAACCGTCTATTTAGTTACCCTACATGGTATGAATATGTACCCATACATATTGTCACCCTCCATAGCGACTGATATTGTCCTAGTTGTATACTGGAGGGGGCCATTTGTGTAAGTCTGTTGCGTCTTTTGCATTCAATACTATTAGGTTGTCACGTTTTTTTGCTATCTCTGCGAGCAGCTCTGCTTAGGTTATAGAGTCTGACAGCCGTAGGTAGGAAGAACCTGCGAAACCTCTTGGTCATGCACCTAGGATGATGTAGTCTGCTGCTAAATGAGCTCCTCAGTGTGTTCAGTATGTCCTACATGAGGTGGGACTCGGACTCCAGCAGAGATGACAGTTTAGCCACCATCCTTCTCTCTCCTATCTCCTCCACTGGGTCAAGGCGTTGTCGCAGGACAGAGCTAGCTTTCTTGATTAGTTTGTTCAGTCTCTTCCTATCGGCTGCTGTAATGCCGTTGCTCCAGCAGACCACTCCAAAAGTGATGGCTGATGCCACCACCGTGTCGTAGAATGTCTTCAAGAGCACCCCTTGTACACCAAAAGACCTGAGCCTCCTCAGTAGGAACAGCCTGCGCTGTCCCTTCTTGTAGAGTGCATCGGTATTGTGTAACCAGTCTAGTTTATTGTTCAGATGAACACCCACGTACTTGTAGGATGTCACCATCTCAATGTCTGTTCCCTGGATGTTTACTGGTGCTGTGAGGGGTTGTCCTTGCCTGTGGCAGTCCACCACCAGCTCCTTAGTTTTCCTCGTGTTGATCTGGAGGCAGTTCCGATGGCACCAGTCCACGAAGTCCTGGATAAGACCTCTGTACTCAGCTTCATCTCCGTTGGAGATGAGGCCGACGGTCGCAGAGTCGTCAGAGAACTTCTGTAGATGGCAGTGTGTTGTGTTGTGTGAGAAGTCCGCAGTAATAAGGGTGAACAGGAAGGGAGCCAAAACCGTTCCCTGGGGAGCCCCCGTGCTGCCGATGACCGTGTCAGACACACAATCCCGGGTTCTCACAAACTGTGGCTGGTTAGTGAGGTAGTCCAGGATCCATGATGACAGGTGCTGGTCCACCCCTGCGCACAGCAGCTTGTCCTTCAGGATCAACGGTTGGATGGTGTTGAAAGCACTGGAGAAGTCAAAGAACATGATCCTTACCGCGTTCCCGGGCTTCTCCAGGTGGGACAGGGAACGGTGAAGGAGGAAGATCGCTGCATTCTCCACTCCAATGCCATGCTGGTAGGCGAACTGGAGTGAATCCATCGCTGGTCCCACCAGGGGGCGGAGGTGAGCAAGGAGCAGTCTCTCCAGGGTCTTCATCATGTGAGACATCAGGGCCACTGGTCTGTAGCTGTTCAGGTCTCTGGGGTGGGAAGTCTTTGGTACAGGTACCACACAAGATGTTTTCCACAACTGTGGTACCCTCCCCAGCTTCAGGCTCAGGTTGAAGATGTGCTCCACAATCCCACACAGCTGGTCTGTGCAGGACTTGAGGAGCTTTGCGCTGATGCCCTCTGGTCCCGAGGCCTTCCTCGCCTTGATCTTCCTCAGCTCCGTCCTTACCTGGGTCTTAGTGAGGGTCAGGTTGGGGGGCTGTGTGCTGGGAGTGGGGGGGGGGTGTTGGTGGAATGGGGTGTGGACAGCAGGTCTCGATGACTTTAGAGGCAGCAGTGGTTGGTGTGCAGTCGGGGGGGAGGGCGTTTGGTCAAACCTATTAAAAATCAGGTTCAGATTGTTTGCCCACTCCCTGCCCCCCGTGGCCTGGGAGGAGGTATTCTGGAGCCCAGAGATGGTTTTAAGGTTTCTCCAGACCTCGCCAATGTCGCTCTGTTGCAGCTTGTCCTCCATCTTCTTCCTGAAGCTGTCCTTGCCTTCTCTGATCTTCCTCCTCAGCTCCCTCTGTACGGACTTCAGCATCTCCCTGTTCCCCGACCTGAAGAGCCTCTTCTTCTCTCTCAGAAGTGTTTTTATCTCAGGGTTGATCCAGGGTTTGTTGTTCGAGCAACACTGTATGGTCTTGGTGGGTACGGTGTTGTCCACACAGAAGTTGATGTAGTCCGTGATGGTGTGAGTGAGGCCATCGATGTCCTCACCATGTGGATCGCAGAGCTGCTCCCAGGCAGTGGTTTCAAGACAGTCCTTTAAGCGTCCATTGCCTCCTCAGACCATATCTTCACCGTGTGCATGACCAGAGGTTGTCTGTGTACTAGGGGTTTGTACACCGGCAGGAGATGAACCAAGTTGTGATCTGATCTCCCGAGTGGGGGGAGTGGTGATGAGGTGTACACCTCCTTAGTGTTTGCATAGAATAAGTCCAGTGTTTTATTATCTCTAGTGCGGCATGTGACATACTGGGTGAATGTGGGCAGAATGGGGGACAGTGAAATATAGTTGAAATCACCTGAGATGAGGAGAAGAGCATCTGGGTGTTCTGTCAGCAGCCTGCCAGTTACTGAGTGAATGGCATCACGCGCTGTCCCCACGTTCGCCATCGGATTTGCATAAATAACAATGCAGATCACGTGTGAGTATTCCTTCGGGAGATAGGTAGGCCGCATGCTAACAGCTAGCAACTCAATGTCTTTGCTGCAGTGTTGTTGTTTAACCGTGATATGTCCCAGTCTGCACCAGCTGTTATTGACATACATTATCGCTCCTCCGCCCCTTGCCTTCCCACTGTCTGGTGTCCAGTCTGCCCGTATTGCGTGGAAACCCTCCAGTTCGATGTTAGCATCTGTTGCTAGTTCTGTTAGCCACATCTCAGTAAACAACATCATGCAAATCTCTCTGAAGACGCTCTGGTAACGAGCCATAGCCACTAGCTCATCTGTCTTATTGAGTAGCGATCGTACATTCCCCATAATAACGGATGGAAGGACGTGTCTGTTCCAGCACGGCATCCATGTCATTTCTGTCTTATTTCACCTGGTATGTCGAAGTCTTGCGCTAGCATCTTGGTCCGGTTAAGTGCTAACAGCTGGTCTCTGCTGTAATGTATCCTGCTAAAAACAGTGGCTCCGTCTGCCGGCTCAGGAGACATTTGGGTGATCTGTGTGTCCGTCCGATGGATAAGGTATCGCCGGATCAGAAAGATTAGCAAGAGAAGCCAGATAGTAAATAGAAATAGGAAGAAATTGATCCGCTGTTGCAAAAAGGCAGCCTACTCATGTGGCCCCAGAAGTCCAAAAAAGTTCCCAGTGTCTTTAATGACACGCAATGTTCTTTGTTGGACAGCAGTATTTTCATTGCTTAAGTTTCTCTCTTAGCCTCTTTCGATTTTATTTTTGAGTTGTATACTTTTCCCTTCTGCATATGATGTATTGCCTTGGGAACAGATGTGGTACTCTTTTTAGGTGGACTGGAACCTCTTTTTGTTGACCAGAGAACCTGGTTTGATTGGGGATTTGAAGCGGAAGTATGTGGTTCTTCATCTAAAATATTGTAAAGGAGAAAAAATTGGGTGGGATGCTTAATTTAGGACAATTATATATTTACTGCATAAGTGTTCATTCTGAAGATAACTACATTGTGTTAACATTGTCTATTCTGTTCTACAGGTAACTCCAGCTGCTCAGACATTCCTGACACACTCCTGGACCTGTCTGGATCTTTCTGTCTTGTCTTAAATTGACTATTGGGGCAGTGGCTAGACCTTGCTTGGAGCCGGTCTAGAATGGAGAAATAAGGGGCCTCCTTCCCTCCATTAGCCTGGGTGTACACCTTGGGCAAGTGTTGGCACACCCTCGGCCTCCCTTGGCTGGGGATACGGCCTCAGCACTTCACTCAGCAGTTCTGCTTGTCAACTTGGCATCAGTCCTGGCAGTCCTTTTTGTGAGCATGCCACTTCTGGTCTTGCCTATCCAGCATGTGAAGTCAGCCTTTGGCGGAAAGCTTCGATCCATCAGGTGCTTCAGCAGGCTGGATGGCGATCGCTGCAACGTGTTGTGGACTGCGAAGAGCGTGACGAGACACAAGAAGTCACGGTCATCCACTGCATCCGTCTCTTCCTCCAGCCGTCTTGACGATGTCTTGCTGCTGGATCCAGGAGGAGTTTGGATGAGAGAGTGAGGTTGATGTGTTGCACAAACTCCTCACTTTAAACAATTTTTTCCCACAAGTCACCTTTCAAATTGACTATTAATGTTTACACTCATTAATGTACATGATCAGTTCAGATGGATTTCATCAGATTAAAAATGAATACTCACCATCACTTGCGTATACTGATTTTTGTGTCCTTTCTTGGGCTCTTTCAATATTTCTTGTATTAGCATACTGCATGTAGCATTGTCTATGATAGCCTATGTTAACTGACACATCTGAAGGGTGGGTATTATGCAAATTATATTTTTTTTATTGCTTTTTCAGCTATTTTTCTTTCCTTTGTATCAAGATTTACCTACTCTATTGAACACTGCACATATTTTTTTCCAACTCCTGTCTGAAAATTGAATTATATTTTCTAAAGAGCTTGTAACATGCACACAGCACTCCATACCTGTCCCTGATATTCATGCTAGCTAATGAAAGCACGTGTCTGACTTGACATAATTGACATGTTATAAAGATAGGCCCATACCAAAGCAAGAAATTGAGCAGCAGACATAAGGTGGGGACAAACTAGTTTAACATTCTGATCAGATCTAAATATAAGAAGTGATGCTGGTGTAATAGTATATTATTAATAAATATCAAATTTCCTAAGGATGTTATGATACATTGTTCTTAAAGGTGAAATATAGAAGATTTTCATGAAAACAGATTTTTTTTTTTAAATAATACATCAACAAAGTGTTTAGAAACATGCACAATGCAAGTCTAAAGGTGTGCTCACACCAAACGTGAACAGGTGAATTTTTCACGTGGCACGATTACATTATAAAATCACTGTAAACAAGACAACAGACATGACTAGTGAGATGCAGACAGGCGAAGTTGTCTTTAAAACTTCTGCAGCTGTGTTTAACCTGCTGTGGAAATTCCTAAAATAACGTCATGCTTAGGTTTACATTATCCGACCAGGGGCTCACTTGAAAATGTCGTCCAAGCCTCCAAAACTTCACAGATGATGGGTGTTTACATTGCTAGCTTGCTAGGACGTCTGTGGCCAGAAACTGTAAATAACTCCAAAATCCCAATTCAGCTGAAGAGTTCCCAGTCCTCCTGTCTCCCGGTGAGTAAGATTCATTTAACTAGTTTACTCTGCAATGGTGATAATTTTACTCCGGTGACAGCAGAATCTTAAAGCTGGCAGCTAGCTAGCTAGCTAGCGGACATGCGACTACGCAAATTCACGCATACTCACATCTTCCCTTTCACTTTGTATGGATTCATGCTGCCCACTTGCGTTTGGTGTGAATACACCTTTAATATACTAATCTTTATAAGAACATTAAAGAAAAAATATATTTTGTAATTTTTGGCGACTGATAATAATATAAATATTTATATCCAGCAGCTGGAGTAAAACAAACACGGAAGTCCAGTGAGGATGTCACAGCCAATAGCATTGCTAGCTTAATGTTATGTGCCACGTCTCGTTATGAGTTGTTGGGTTGCCAGGTAGTGAATTATTCAGCTAAATACCTGAGTCTCAAGGCAAACGTCAGTTTCCCAATCGTTCTCAAGTATGACATGACAAAGGAGCAGGATAAATGTGGGCTCTACTTTTGATGGCTAATGTCTGCTGAAGAGTCTGAAAGGGCAGAAAAGTCACGCAGAGGTGACCTTTTTTCTTCTGACAGGTAAGCTAACCAGTGCTAGCTACGATGGCAACTAGCTCATTCATCTTCTGCTGCTTATCTGATGGTTAGGGGCGGGGGGGGCAGTCTAAAGTCTATGTAACCAACTAAATTTTATTTCTGACATGTTCACATTATAATTATGAGTGTATAATAATATCAGCCAATATATGGCTTGGAATAGACCCCACTAACTGCTCCTTACCAAGCTGACACGTATGACAGGTTCATGACATCATCAACATTTGCATCTATGAATGTAACAGCACACACTAATTGTGCAGCAGTCATGTTTTACATAATTTTTTTTGAAATTATCAGCTTTGATGTGCAGCTGCTCAGTCTAATAATTTGGTGTACAGTGAAAAAAAGTTAGCTGTTTATTGTTACAGATTAAGATAATGTAAAACTTTGATCACCATGGTGGAAATTGAGGTTAAAAATAGTTTAAGTTCTAATAGTAGAATAAACAGGTCTTAATTTATTTTCTTACTAATGTTACTGCACAGCATTAGCCACAGGATTTCTTGAGTCCCTGAAGTAGCTGTAATTATGTATGTAGAAATTTATGTCAGATTTTTGACTATCCAGGTTATAAACCATAACATTTTTTTCACCCTCTGTCAGGACTTTCTCTGCCATGAGGTGAATTAGTGCAGATGGGTGTTTGGACAATGTCATCATGATGCAGCAGAGAAGAGTTCCATCAAACAGTGACTGGGGAGAGGGTCAACAGCTTCTGAAGCCTTCACTGATGTGATGGACCAGTGGGGGTTAAAGACAGAACATCAATGTCTGACCTTTAGATGAGTATGATGCAAAGTTTTACATGTAACAAGTCACAAAAAGGACTATGACTATGACTGTTCTCATAGATCAACATTTATAAACCGCATTCGGATGATGTCAGCAGAAGCTTCTCCTCCACCCCACCTGTGTATGAGGCCTGGACTCCATTAGCAGATCAGGACCACAACCACCAGAAGGACCGTCCAGTGAGGAAGACAGTCGGCAGCACACCAAAGTAAGTTTAGTCTTATCAAAACATTTTACACACAGTCATGTATAAAGCCAAATCCTTAATTTTGAATTTTAAAATGTGTTTGTTTAGGATATTTTTTAAACCATTTCTGAAATGTTAAGGAGTGTTTTTTTTTTAAATATTTAGTGAGTTGCCTGGTCAAACCAATCATATTTATGGATTATTTTGCCAAAAGTAGATGCACCAGATATTCATTTCTTTTTTTGAATAACTTCTCAAAACAATAGTCAAAATTTGGCAGCTGAAATGTCTTGGACTTTTCATTTTTATTAAAACCACAACCTGCCTGTGCACTTCCAATTCCAAGAATGTGGAATTAGAAAAAATATTATTCCTCTTCTTTAATCAGGTGCAGTCTTGCAACAGGAATGAATATACAACACAGCCATCCATCCATCTTCTACGGCTTTTCTGGGGGTCCAGGTTGTGGAGGGAGCAGTCTTATCAGAGAAGCCCAGACTTCCCTCTCCCCAGCCACCTCCTCCAGGTCTTCAGATAGGACACCAAGACGTTCCCATACCAGCTGGGACACATAGTCTCTCTAACGTGTCCTGGGTCTGCCCCAGGGTCTCCTTCCTCCTCCCACAACACACACATAAAAAGTAATTCAATTTCTGTACCTGCTCTTTCCTTCACCTACAGTATATTGTCATTCACATTATGTAGACCAAGCAAACTCATTGCATCACTGCTGTAGTCTTAAAACTGTCTAGTAGTTCACATACTGTCATGTTTTAATGCTGTTAGTCTGTGATAACACTTTCTTAGAGACTGTCCTTTTTTGACATCAACAAATTGTACCTGACTATAGTAACAAAGATCAACATTGACTACGGGGACAACAAAAGCTTTCCAGAGTGTCCTAATCCTGATTTAATTAATTTCTCTATTGCTCTCCCAGATCTGCCCCATGGACCATGCATCTGGACTATTTATTTTTTAAGAAATATTTTCCCCCAAATAAATTCCTGTTTGTTATATGTTGACTGACTTGATTTGAGGTTGATTTTCTTTTACAGTCTACTCATTCACCTCCAAAAGTTGATGAATTTATTTTTTAGAAATAACTCAAATCTAAAAAGTAAAACTTTCATATTTTACAACAATTCCATATAAATTTAGCCATTTTAAGATTTTTTTTTTGTTTGAAATTTGGATGAGTATGTCTGAGCTATTTGATATACATCTGAATGGTGATGTGCTCATTTTTGGAGATGCAGTTCTGTTTTTCCACAATATTATTTGAAAAAAGATTATTTTTCCACCATAAACTATTTCCAACTTCACTAAGGATTATTGATTACAATGTTATGTATATATCTAATATGTAGAGTGTATTTTAGGTTCTTGTTTATCATCATCATCATAGCAGTCTGTCGTGGGCGACAATGACCGTTTCATTTAGATCTGATCAGATTCCTCCACACAGCTCTGTCCTTAGCCTTCCGCTGCCAGGAACTCCTGTCTATGTCCAACTTCTTCAAGTTTCTTTTTACAATGTCCTTAAATCTGAGCCTTGGTCAACCCTGATTGCATTTGCCCTCGCATAACTGTGAGTAGAGTAACTGCTGAGGGAGACGCTGGTGGTCCATCCTCTCAACATGTCCGAGCCATCTCAGGTTCATCTGTATTAGCATGTCCTCCATTGATGGTAGACCAGCTCGTTTCAACACTTCTATGTTGGTTATCTTGTCTTTCCATGAGATGTTCATTATGGCTCGAAGGCGTCTCATCATGTACGCGTGGAGTTTCTTCACCTGCACTCTGTAGACAGTCCAAGTTTCAGCACCGTACAATAGAGTAGCCAGTACTGTCACTCTGTACACTTTGCATTTCACATGGATAGACACATGTCGATTGTTCCACAGTCTCTCCCTCATGTTTCCAAACACAGCACTCGCTCTTCCCATTCTGAGAGATAGTTCATCCTCCAGCCTAGCATTCTCTGAAACAGTACTCCCTAGATACTTGAAAGTCTTGCACCTGACTAGTGGCTCTGTACCAATACTGATCTCTTCTGGTAGTGATGTTGATAATTGGAACTTTGGTGGTTGATAAAGGCACTCTGTCTTCTTGATGTTGATTTGGAGGCTGAAATGGCTAGCTGCTCTTGCAAATTTCTCCACTAAAGATTGCATATCTTCCACACTGTGTGCAACTAGAGCACTGTCGTCAGCAAAGAGGATTTCTCTTACTACCTTTATCGATGTCTTACTCTTGGCTTTAAACTGTGCCACATTGAACAAGTCTGCTTCTTTCCTTGTTTGACTGTATACTCCTTCTGAAGTGTCTTTGAAGACCACCTCAAGCATGGCTGCCAGATATAGCGAGAAGAGTGTAGGCGCCAGTACACCCCTTTGTTTCACCCCGTTGCTTACTGAAAAGTTTTTAGATATTGAACCACTCATTGCCACGTTTGCTTGCATACCTGTATAGAGTGCCTCAATCAGGCTGACAAACTTCTCTGTACAGCCATATTTCTTGAGTACCTGCCAAAGTCCTTGTCGCGAAACAGTATCGAAGGCTTTACTGAAGTCTATGAAGACTACATAAAGCGGCATGTTCTGTTCGATACACTTTTCTTGAACCGGTTTCAAGCAGAAAATCATGTCCATTGTGCTTCTTCCACTTCTAAAGTCACACTGGGTTTCCAGTAGTACATTCTGCGAGATGTGTTCATTGAGTCTGTTCAGTAGTACACGTGAGAGAATCTTAACAACAGTGGCTAGCAGTGATATACCTGAGTAATTTCTACAATCTTTCCTGTCACCTTTCTTGAACAAAGGCACAATGCTTGCATCCTTCCAGTCTTGAGGTACTTTCTGGGCATCCCATGTCTCTTGGATGAGCTTGTGCATGCAGTTGGTCAGCTGAACACCACCAAATTTCCACACTTCTGCTGGAATTCCATCCCTTCCTGGAGCTTTACCATCCTGTGTTGTCCTGATAGCTGCCATTAGTTCATCAAAATTTGATGGTTCATCCAGACTTGATACAGCTGGTCGCTGCACTAGAGCTTCTTTAGCCTCTTCAGTGAGATCTCCAGGGTTGTTTAGTAGTTGGTCAACGTGGTCTGCAAATCTGTCCAGGATCTTGTCTTTCTCCTGCAAAACTGTTTCACCCTCCATAGCCTTTAGTTGGATCAATCCTCTTGGTTTAGGGCTGTAGATTTCTCTCAAACCTGTGAAGAATGTTTTCATGTCCTTCCTGTCTGCTGCAGTTTGAAGTTCCTCCGCTTTTTCATCCAACTAGTTGGACTTCATCTCTCTGGTGTACTTCTGTAGCTCACTCTGAGCCTTTGAGTATTTCTTCTTCTTCAACCTTGTGTTACACTGTAGGTTTTCCTGCCTAGCTGTATTCCTCGCTTCTAGTAGTTTCTTCAGGTGTTCATCATGCTCATCAAACCAATCTTGATGTTTCCTCTCAGGGCGGCCTAGTCTGATACACTGTATCCTTCAGTTTTGCCCATTTCTCTTCTATGTCATTCTCTGAGTTGTTGCTGTCCCAGTCTTTCAAATTTTCATCCACTTCCTGTGTAAGTTCTTCCTGCTTCTTTTGGCCTTTCAGTGCACTAGTGTTTAGCTTCCGTGGTGGCTTCGCACCCGTCCTGCACTGCTGTTTTTGTCTCCATATCCTTAATCTAGATCTCAGCATAACATGATCAGTACCACAGTCCGCGCCTCTCATTGCTGTGGTGTCCAATACATCCCTTATGTCTCTGTGCCTGACTATGATGTAGTTTAATAAGTGCCAGTGCTTGGATCTTAGGTGCACCCATGTCTTCTTGTGTGTGTCCTTGTGCTTAAATAGAGTGTTGGTTATCACAAGGTTGTACTCTGAACATAGTGCAAGTAGAAGTTCTCCATTAGCATCTCATTTGCCTACTCCATGACTGCCTTGCACTCCTTTCCATTTCTCAGTGTCCGAACCAACTCTGGCATTAAAATCTCCAACGAGTATCAGCCTGTCATCAGTCGGTACATGCCTGATAGTCTCACGTAAATCACTGTAGAACTCTTCCTTCACCTCCCCTGTGTTGGTTATTGTTGGGGCATACACGCTGATGAGTGTGCCATACGTCTTCCGCTGTAGTGGGAGCCTCAGTCATTATCCTGTCGTTGATTGGCACCGGTTCCTCATCAAGCATTGCTGCTATCTCCTTTCTAACTGCAAAGCCCACTGCTGTTTCTTTCCTTTCTTGAGTTGATCTCCCACTCCAAAAGAAGATGTACCCATGGTCTTCCAAGCTGTCATATCCAGGCAGTCTTGTTTCACTAAGTGCACTTATGTCTACATTGTACCTGTTCATTTCCAGGGCCACAAGTGCGGTCTGTCTTTCTGGGTGCTGTGATGTTGTTCTGTCCAACAGAGTGCGTACATTTCATTCTACTACACACAAGGCTGCTGTTTTCCTCTTCTTCTGTCTTCCTGCTCCTAGCTTACTTTTCGCTGCCTGTCAGAGTGTGAACAGATCAGCACGGACCTTGTAAGCCCGGGTGACGTCCGAGCCGGTATGAGTTGCTTTCTGATTGACCATTTCATGAAACTGCTTGCAAAGTATTTGAGTACTGCTAGCTTTTGCTGGACTAGCAGCACATTCTTGGCAAATAGAGGTATTATCAGTGGCAAGGACAAGCCAAGACAAACTGACTCCAGTATCTGTTGCAGTGACTGACCAGATGATAGGTTTGTTTATCTTTGCTCTTTGTGTAGTGCATGTCACAATGCACCGACTGGCACAGTCCACCACAGATCTTGTGACAGATGTGTTTATCTGCCAGGATGTCCAGTCTCAGCCCGTGTAACTGGGAGTGGTCCACCACAGATGCCGTTTCACCCTCCATGCCCTCGGAAGGGCGAGGATGCCGGTTGAGTTGCTGACGGCCCGACCCATGAGACAGGTAGTACCGGTTTTCATGGTTATCCGGTAGCAAGCAAGCCAATGCCTGACCTGACAAAGAGGAAAAAAAAATAAAAGGAGATGCAAGTCTCAGTTAAAAACTGCCAATTTCTGACAAAAAAGTGGAATTTTATGGGTAAGCAGCTGCAACTTTAGCAAAAAGACAAAAAAAGTGTAAATTTCCAACTCTTTACAACCTAAAACGCTGCAAATATAAGATTTGAGTAAAATGCTGCAAGTTTAAGCTTTTGTTTTTAAACTCCAAATTCGAGAGTAAGAAAAGTTCTAAATTCATGAGGAAAAGCTGCAAAATTATGAATAAAAAGCTGCAAATTTTCAAGTAAGAAGCTGCACATTTCTGAGTAAAATGGCTCTAACTGTGCTGGAAAATCCTGCAAATTTATGAGAAAAATCCTCACATTTACAAAAGAATGTTTCTAATTTACTTGAAAATGGTTAAGGAATAGCGCCGTACCGTGGCTGCTTCATCCATCCAGGTGGATGCCCTCAATTTCCCCTCTGGGGATCAATAAAGTATACTAAATCTAAATAAATCTAAAAAAGGATGTGATAAATTGGCGTGTTTTGGCCAATTTTTTTTAATGACAGCTGTGAGAAGGAACTAAGTGGTGGTGTTTGGAGGTGTTAAATCCTGCAGATCTGCACTAATAAGCAGGAAAAAGGAGAATGAGAGGAATAGGTGATCCCCAGCAGCAGAAATAATCCAGTTAACCCAGGAAGAGTAAACACATGACACCCCATGACACCCAACAGATCACCCCACCATGACATCAGTGGGAACAGCTGGTACAAACTTCACACCTCTGTCGATTTACATGTTCCCTTCTGAGGACAATTCAAACAGAGCTGCCGCTGAGATGGAAACCAAAGGGTTAAAGGGTGACGTGGCTTTATCAGCAGCACTGCCCCCCCCCCCAACTGACCTGCTGGACAGGAACTAACAACTCCTCAGATCTGTTAACACAATTTTAACAACAAAAGAACATGTAAAAGAACGAAGATTCCCTTTGATTCAACAGGATAACAGTGTGAATTTTCTGGTCTGTGAATGAACAGAGCAGCCATGAGTGTTTCACGGAGTCACTTATTGAATTATAATGGTTAATCTAAGTCACAATTTCAGGAAACATAAACTTCAGGGGAAACTTAAACCCATGACACATTGTTTTAAATTTTGCTGATTTTTTTTTTTTTTCTTTTTTTTCTCTGCTTCTCTTCCAGTCCTTATGGCCACTTTCTGATTGCTTTGAGTTTTTAAAACACCATTTAAGAATAATGTTAACTGACTTAAAGTACATTTCTAACTACACTATATCATACAATATGCTGTTTAACATACAATTTCATTTGATCACATTTAGATCTTAATTCAAGCAAGCAGAGTATTTGCAACCAACTTAATTAAGACTTGAACTAAAAACAATCCATCTGAATACAACTGGGAGCGTTTAAGAATAAAAATCTTTGGATTCCTTAATAAAGTTCTGCCTGCAGATCACCTGCACTCAAACATTCCAAGTACCATTCATGGGACGGACCAGATTCCACACAAAATGTTAAAAATTTTACTTTGGCTTCGTCTTTAAGGGGTTGCTGTTCCAGTTAAAAGTGTCAAGTGTTGAAAAGTCCACCTTTGTATAAAACGGCCAAGTCAGTATACCACAAAAGGCTCAAAGTCACTAAGATAATCCAGAGGTTAAACCGGGTGTTAATGTCATTTAAACCCTGCATGGCTTCGACAATGTGGAACCAGCATTTCACTTTGAAACGGATGGCAGCAAGTTATTGCAAATGAGCAAGTTTAAAACACACATAACACTAAAGTTAAGAGTATTGCAAGAAAGAAAATAGTTTAATATAAAACACAGCTGTCTTACCTTGAAATGTCCTTTACAATGTTTTGTATACATCTAATATGTACAGTGTATTTTAGGTTTTGTTTATCACTACTGGAGGGTGCTCCTAGGGTTATCACTGCTGGAGGGTGCTCCTCTTGGAGACTCCATTGTCCTACCGGGGGACTTCAATGCACACGTGGGCAATGACAGTGAAACCTGGAGGGGGGTGATTGGGAGGAACGACCTGCCCGATCTGAACCTGAGTGGTGTTCAGTTATTGGACTTCTGTGCTAACCACAGTCTGTCCATAACGAACACCATGTTCAAGCATAAGGGTGTCCATATATGCACCTGGCACCAGGACACCCTAGGTCGCCGGTCGATGATCGATTTTGTTATCGTGTCATCAGACCTGCGACCGTATGTCTTGGACACCCGAGTAAAGAGAGGTGCAGAGCTGTCAACTGATCACCACCTGGTGGTGAGTTAATAATAATAATAATAATGATGCATCGATTTTATATAGCACTTTATCATATATACTCAAAGACACTTTACAAATAGGTACATTATTCATTCACTCCAGACAGACAATGGTAGTGGCAAGCTACTTCTGCAGCCACAGCTGCCCTGGGGCAGGCTGACGGAAACGTGGCAGCCAATCTGCGCCAACGGCCTTTCCAGCCACCACTGAATGTCATGACTCGCCGCTCATCAGCGGCGCCAGCTGCGCGCACACCTGCTCCTCGTCAGTGGCGAGGTACTTAATCCACTCTGCCCTGGGCTTCGGCCTGAAGCCGTCTCTCTACTTCGGCATTGCTTGCTACAACGGTACTCAAACCTTCAAGCAAGATTATCTGGGTATGCTCCCCTTACCTCTTTCCCTCCAGCCCTCTCCCCTGTGCACAGCTGGACTTCCCCGGCGGCGGACTTCCTCATCTCGCCGCTGTCTCTACGCTGCTGCTACAGGCACTCCAGGTCGCTGTCTCCCGGGCTCTGCCCTTGTCAATGCCAGCCACCTGTCTTAACCAAGTAAGCCAGCAAGACTATTATTATCCTCTGTGTTGGTGTGGTGCCCGTTACCCTTCTCCCTCTGCTTCCTCCCATAGGGTTGTCCGGCTGAACGGCCTCCTGCCCCCGTGCCTGATGCAGACGCCACCACCAACACATTCTTATTCCACAGACATGCAGCCACACATCCCTGTTGTCAATAAAGCTGTTAAATCTACCCTGAGCCTGCGTGTGTGTCTCCTGAGCCGTGCATTATGTCAGTACGGCTTCAGCAGAGCGGCTCGGCAGACAGCGGGCTCGCACGCCGTCTTTCCACCCTCGAGGCTCGGGTGGATTTAATAGCCCACCAACAACAGGTGATATTAAACCAATTGACAGTCATTACTAACCGATTGGACCGCTTGGACCCCCAGCAGCCGTTCCCCTCGGTTCGTCTGGGTGGCGCAGCTCCCGCTGCTCCGGCGGCTGTCCAGCCTGCTCCGGGTGCGCCAGCACGGCTCACACCAATCCCCACTCCTGCTCGCTTTAGCGGCAAGCTTGGTGGAGCTCGGGGTTTTATCATGCAGTGTGAGTCCGTGTTCCTTCACGTTCCCGGAGACTTCCCCTCAGACCACAGCAGGATTGGCTATATTGGTAACCTCCTGGAGGGTTGTGCGCTTACCTGGGCTTATGCCATCATGGCGAAGCCCAGCTACGCCACCCTCACCTATGGCCAGTTCGTGCGACAATTTCTGGAAGTGTTCGACCATTCGCATTTGGACAGTGTCCAGGTCGACCGCCTTCTCGGCCTCCAACAGGGGAGCCGATCGGCGGCCGAATACGCGATCGACTTCCGGGTTACCGCGGAGGAAGTTGGCTGGGAAGAGCGTGCGCTCTGCGGCATCTTCCTCCGCAGTCTTAATTCTGGTCTGAGAGATGAGCTGGCTGGCCGGGATATTCCGGAGACTCTAGCGGAGCTGATCTCCCTTGCCATCAGCTTGGATAACAGGCTGCGTGAGCGCGCCTCAGAGCGGAAGCACCCTTCTCGCTCGCGGGGCGCCTCTGCGCGCTTGCCCCAAGCTCGCCACCTGGCGTTGCCGCCGCCGGAGGTCTCCGAGGAGTCGGAGCCGATGGTGACGGGCCGGACGAAGCTCCCCCTGGCGGAGAAACAACGCCGCCGTGATCTGGGCCTTTGCATGTATTGCGGGGGCAGCCAGCACACGGTGGAGCATTGTCCGGAGAAGCCAAACGAGGAGGTCCGCGAGTCACTGTAGGGGGCCTCGCGGACGCTAATCGGTTAAATCCCCTCACACATTTGACGCTGCCCATCCGCTTCTGTCACAACCTCACACGGCACCTCACACATGCACTGGTGGATTCAGGCGCGGAGGGTAGCTTTATTTCACAGAGCCTGGCAACCCGATTGGGCATCCGCTGTCACCCCCTCGACCCTCCTCTCGCCCTGGTAAATCTCTCCCGTGTCTCATTGGGAAAGGTGACCCACCGGACATCTCCTATTCCGATGATCATCTCAGGAAACCACCGGGAGGATATCTCCTTCTACGTCCTGCCCACCTCGGTCACTCCTGTCATTCTCGGATACCCTTGGCTCCGCCTCCACAACCCCGTCTTGGACTGGAAGACCGGAAAAGTGTCAGATTGGAGCACCTTCTGTATGGGCACCTGTCTCCAATCCGCTGCCTGCGCCCCGTCCTCACCTCCCACAGCCAAGGACACCGCGCCCCCGGATCTCACCCTTGTGCCCTCAGAGTTCCACGACCTGGGTGCGGTCTTCAGCAAGTCCAAGGCGATGTCTCTTCCTCCTCACTGGCCCTACGACTGTGCCATCAACATCCACCAGGGGGCACCCCTACCCTCAGGACGCCTCTACAGCCTGTCAGCGCCAGAGAAGGAGGTCATGAACACCTACTTGAAGGAGTCGCTCAGCGCTGGGATTATCCGACCATCTTCCTCACTAGTAGGCGCAGGGTTCTTCTTCGTGGGAAAGAAGGACGGCTCCCTTCGTCCTTGCATAGATTACCGAGCTCTCAATGACATCACGGAGAAGGACCGGTACACCCTGCCCCTCATGGACACCGCCTTCCACTACTTCCAGGGGGCGACCTGGTTTACCAAGCTGGATCTCCGCAGCGCTTACCACCTCATCCGGATCCGGGAGGGAGATGAGTGGAAGACAGCCTTCCGCACCCCTAACGGTCATTTTGAATATCTAGTGATGCCGTTTGGGTTGACCAACGCTCCAGCCGTCTTCCAGCGCCTCATTAATGACGTCCTCCGGGATTTCATCGGCCTGTTCGTGTTCGTCTACCTGGACGATATCCTCATCTTCTCCAGGTCCAGGGATGAGCACCGGGTCCACGTGAGGCGGGTCCTGCAGAGGCTGTTGAAGAATCGTCTATATGTCAAGGCAGAGAAGTGTGAGTTCTACGCCAAGACAACTTCCTTCCTGGGGTTCGTCATCTCCCATGACCAGGTGCTCCCGGACCCAGCGAAGATTAAAGCGGTGGTGGATTGGCCCACACCTACCTCTAGGAAACAGGTTCAGCAGTTCGTCGGGTTTGCCAATTTCTACCGCCGCTTCGTCCCAAACTTTGGAGCCATCGTCGGGCCTCTGACCCGCCTCACCTCCCCTAAGACCCCATTCCGGTGGACTGAAGAGGCTGCAACGGCCTTCCAGGCGCTGAAGACGGAGTTTTCCTCCTCCCGGGTCCTCAGCCAGGTCGATCCCGCGCTGCAGTGCATAGTGGAGGTGGACGCTTCAGACACGGGGGTGGGGGCAGTGCTGTCCCAGCGGTCTCCAGCCAACGGAGTCAAGCGACCCTGCGCCTTCTTCTCTCGGCGCCTGTCCCCGGCGGAGCGTAATTATGACGTGGGGGACAGAGAGCTTCTGGCCATCAAGCTTGCGCTTCAGGAGTGGCGTCACTGGCTGGAGAGGGCTGCCTTGCCTTTCGTGGTCCTAACTGACCACAAGAACTTGGAATACCTAAGATCTGCCAAGCGTCTGAACGCCCGCCAGGCGCGCTGGTCCCTGTTCTTCGCAAGGTTTAAATTTAACATCACCTACAGGCCTGGCTCCAAGAACGGCCTGCCCGACGCCCTCTCCAGGCAATTTGCCCCGGAGGCCACGGAAGACGCTGTTCACACCATCCTGCCCAGGTCGTGCGTCGTGGGGGCTGTTTCCTGGGACATAGAGGATAAGATCCGGAGGGCGCAGGAGTCGGAACCGGACCCTGGCGGCGGACCGGAGGGGAGGCTCTTCGTGCCATCTGCCGTCCGGGGGGACGTTATTCACTGGCTCCACACCTCTAAGCTCGCCTGCCGTCCTGGAGCTTCATGGATGATCGACCTCCTCCAGCTATCCTTTTGGTGGCCAGGTCTGCGGAAGGATGCCGCCCGCTACGCCCGGGCCTGCCCCGTCTGCGCCACCAGTAAGTCAGGTAACGCTCCCCCTGCGGGTCTGCTCCAGCCCCTGCCCGTCCCTGGCAGGCCCTGGTCGCACATCGCCCTAGACTTTGTCACCGGGCTTCCTGTCTCCAACAACTTCAACACAGTTCTGACCATCGTTGACCGTTTTTCCAAGGCCACCCACTTTGTGCCCCTACGTGGACTCTCCTCAGCCTTGGAGACGACGGACCTCCTTATCCAGCACGTGGTCAGACTGCATGGAATACCGGTCGACGTGGTCTCCGATCGTGGCCCCCAGTTCTCTTCGGACGTCTGGAGGTCTTTTTGCAATGCCCTGGGAGCTAAAGTAAGCCTCACCTCCGGCCATCACCCCCAGTCCAACGGGCAGTGTGAACGGACCAATCAGGAGCTGGAGGCTGCGCTCCGCTGCGTTACCACATCCAAGCCCACGTCCTGGAGCTCTCACCTCGCCTGGGTGGAGTACGCCCACAACACCTCTCGCTCGTCTGCCATCGGGATGTCTCTCTTCAAGGCATCCCTGGGTTATGATCTACCTCTATTCCCCGCGCAGGAGGGCGAATTGGCTGTCCCCTCTGCCCAGGCACACTTCAGGCGGTGCCGCTCCCTTTGGACTAGGGCGCACAATGCGCTTTTACGCACGGCGGAGCGCAATAAATCCCCGGCGGACCGGCACAGGAGACCTGCCCCTGCCTACCAGGTGGGACAACAAGTCTGGGTATCCACACAGGACGTCAACCTAAAGGGTGAGAGGAGGAAGCTGGCCCAACGATTCATCGGCCCGTTTCCCATAACTAGGATTATCAACCCGGTGGTTGTGCGTGTGGCTATTCCCTCCTCCCTCCGCATCCATCCCACCTTCCACGTCTCCAAAGTCAAACCGGTGGTCTCTGACCCCCTCTGCCCTCCACCTGCAGCGCACCCCGCTCCCCGGATGATTGGTGGCCATCCGGCCTGGACTGTCTCTGAGATCTTGCACGCCCGGCGCCGCGGTCACGGGTTGCAGTATTTGGTGGACTGGGAGGGCTATGGGCCCGAATGGAGACAATGGGTGCCTTCCTCGCTGGTGTTGGACCGGTCCCTCATCACTGAGTTCCATCGAGCGCACCCAGAGAAACCATCGCCAGGAGGCGCTGCTAGAGGGGGGAGCACTGTCATGACTCGCCGCTCATCAGCGGCACCAGCTGCGCGCACACCTGCTCCTCGTCAGTGGCGAGGTACTTAATCCACTCTGCCCTGGGCTTCGGCCTGAAGCCGTCTCTCTACTTCGGCATTGCTTGCTACAACGGTACTCAAACCTTCAAGCAAGATTATCTGGGTAAGCTCCCCTTACCTCTTTTCCTCCAGCCCTCTCCCCTGTGCACAGCTGGACTTCCCCGGCGGCGGACTTCCTCATCTCGCCGCTGTCTCTACGCTGCTGCTACAGGCACTGCAGGTCGCTGTCTCCCGGGCTCCGCCCTTGTCAACGCCAGCCACCTGTCTTAACCAAGTAAGCCAGCAAGACTATTATTATCCTCTGTGTTGGTGTGGTGCCCGTTACCCTTCTCCCTCTGCTTCTTCCCATAGGGTTGTCCGGCTGAACGGCCTCCTGCCCCCGTGCCTGACGCAGACGCCACCACCAACACATTTTTATTCCACAGACACGCAGCCACACATCCCTGTTGTCAATAAAGCTGTTAAATCTACCCTGAGCCTGCGTGTGTGTCTCCTGAGCCGTGCATTATGTCACCGAACATTTTTATACATTTATACACATTCATACCCAGTGTTATGGACTCTGGAGGCAATGCGGGTGAAGTGTCTTGCCCAGGGACACAACGGCAGGATATCTGGGGAGAGCGGGATTCGAACCGCCAGCCATCCAGTTATTAGACGACCTGCTCAACCTCCTGAGCCACTGCCGCCAGCAGTGGAGGAAACCATTCAGACCTGGTAGACCCAAACGTATAGTGAGGGTGTGTTGGGGACGTCTGGCTGAGGCCCCTGTCCGGGAGGTCTTCAACTCCCACCTCCGGAAGAACTTCAACCACATTCCGAGGGAGTCTGGAGACATGGAGTCTGAATGGGCCATGTTCTCCACCTCTGTTGTTGAAGCGGCGGCCCAGAGCTGCGGCCGCAAGGTGGTCGGTGCATCTCGTGGTGGCAACCCCCAAACCAAGTGGTGGACACCAGTGGTGAGGGGGGCCATTAAGCTGAAGAAGGAGTCCTATCAATCTTGGTTGGCTTGTCGGACTCCCGAAGCAGCTGAGGTGTACCGGCAGGCCAAGCGGAGTGCAGCTCGGGTGGTTGCTGAAGCAAAAACCTGGGTATGGGAGGAGTTCGGTGAGGCCATGGAACAAGACTTTCGGTCGGCCTCGAAGAGATTCTGGCAAACTGTCCGGCAGCTCAGGAGGGGAAAGCAGCTCCCCATCCACACAGTGTATGGTGCGGATGGGACACTGTTGACTTTGACTGGGGATATCATGGGGCGGTGGAAGGAATACTTCGAGGATCTCCTCAATCCCACTGATACGCCTTCCACAGAGGAAGCAGGGTTTGTGGACGAGGGGGATGACTCGCCTATCACAGGGGCTGAGGTCGCCAAGGTGGTTAAAAATCTCCTTGGTGGCCGGGCCCCGGGGGTGGATGAGATTCGCCCTGAGTACCTCAAGGCCCTGGATGTTGTTGGGCTGTCATGGTTGACACGCCTCTGCAACATTGTGTGGAGGTCGGGGGCGGTGCCTTTGGCATGGCAAACCGGGGTGGTGGTTCCTCTCTTCAAAACAGGGACCGGAGGGTGTGCTCCAACTTTAGAGGGATCACACTCCTTAGCCTCCCTGGGAAGGTCTATGCCAAGGTACTGGAGAGGAGAGTCCGGCCGTTGGTCGAACCTCGGATTCAGGAGGAGCAATGTGGTTTTCGTCCTGGCCGTGGCACAGTGGACCAGCTCTTTACCCTCTCAAGAATTCTCGAGGGTTCGTGGGAGTTTGCCCAACCAGTTTACATGTGTTTTGTGGACTTGGAGAAGGAATTTGACCGCGTCCCTCGTGGATTTTTGTGGGGAGTGCTTCGGGAGTATGGGGTATCAGGCTTGCTGTTATGAGCTATTCGGTCTCTATACGACCGTTGTGAGAGTTTGGTTCGTATTGCCAACACTCGGTCGGATTCATTCCCAGTGAGAGTTGGACTCCGCCAGGGCTGCCCTTTGTCACCGATCCTGTTCACAATTTTTATGGACAGGATTTCTAGGTGCAGCCAGGGAATGGAGGGTGTCATGCTTGTTGACCACAGGATCTCATCTCTGTTGTTTGCAGATGATGTTGTCCTGGTGGCTTCATCCAGCAATGACCTACAGCTCTTGCTGGGATGGTTTTCCGCTGAGTGTGAAGCGGCTGGGATGAGAATCAGCATCTCCAAGTCCAAGTCCATGGTCCTCAGCCAGAAAAAGGTGGATTGTCCTCTCTGGGTTGGGGACAGGCTCCTACCCCAAGTGGAGGAGTTTAAGTATCTTGGGGTCTTGTTCACGAGTGAGGGGAAAATGGAGCAAGAGATCGACAGACCGATTGAAGCAGCATCTGCAGTGATGCGGACGTTGTACCGGTCTGTTGTGGTGAAGAGGGAGCTGAGTTCTAAGGCAAAGCTGTCGATTTACCAGTCAATCTACGTTCCTACTCTCACCTATGGTCATGAGCTTTGGGTAATGACCGAAAGAACAAGATTGCGGATACAAGCGGCTGAAATGAGCTTTCTCCCTAGGATTGCTGGACTCACCCTCAGAGATAGGGTGAGGAGCTCAGTCATCCGGGAGAGGCTCAGAGTACAACCGCTGCTCCTCCACATTTAAAGGAGTCAGTTGAGGTGGTATGGTCATCTGATTAGGATGCCTCCTGGACGCCTCCCACTTGAGGTGTTTCAAACACGTCCCACTGGGAGGAGACCCCAGGGCAGACCCAGGACTCGGTGGAGAGACTATGTCTCCCAGCTGGTCTGGGAACGCCTTGGTATCCTCTCTGAAGAGCTGGAGCAGGTGGCGGGGGAGAGGGAAGTCTGGGCTTCTCTGCTTGAACTGCTGCCTCCGTGACCCGGACCTCCGGAAAAGCAGTAGAAGATGGATGGATGGATGGATGGTATTTTAGGTTTTGTTTATCACTACGTTCTAAAAAGGTTGAAAATACTTTAGTTTTGCAGAGGTGAGGTAAACCATTACTTTGTGAATCTGTCACACTGAATAAACAATAGATTTCATCTTCTACAGTAACTGAAAGGACACAAATGAATCCAGGCATCTAATGTTTCACAACATTTATTTATATATTTTAAAACAATAAAATGAAACACATTTACAACCTAAAATTAACTGGAACTGATATAAATAACTGCTGGAGCTTAATAACAACAGACGTTTGGTTTGTTTTAAGCATGCGTGGATAAAACGGATGAACTTAAACAGACCATAAAAGTGTGATTCAGCATATTTACAAAAACCACAGAACAATTAACCGCAAAGTCCTTACAATCTGATCTAAAATGTTGTCATAATTACGTTGTCAAAACTAGAGAGCTATCTGGTTTGATCACAGCTGTGCTGCATTAGCATTACTGTCAATAACACTATACCATATAGTTATTTAAAAAAAGTTTGCCAGAGATGCGCATCAGAGAGGATTATGTTAAATAAATGATTCTATACCACAAGAGTCCTCGCTTGACATGCTGTCTGGCTCATAATAACCAAAAGTCTGAGATGTTAGCAGTCTACAGTGTTAACCTCCAGGAAGTGGTGTTCATCTCTACCTGGCAACCGGTACAAGATTATAGTGAGTCAACAATGCGTGCGACACCTACTGGCCAGGAGGTCAGAATCCTTTATATTGCACCTTTAATGACATTATATATTTTGTTCACAGAATAAACATGAAAATGTATGTTATAATCTGTGAGGTAATGAATTAAGGCTTATAAATGTATTATGCTCTATAATTTTGCACTTTGGTTGTTTCTCAACAATCAATACATGTTTTTTTGTAAACTAGTTAAATTCTTGAAAATGAATATTCACGTCAGACCTGCAGCATTTTGATTTTTTTTTTTTTTTTTTTTTTTACCCTGGAGACATGTGTGTGGGGTGTCCTTATTAAGTCGAACGTGATTGGTGTATGCAGTCACCTACTGCAACCTGATTGGTTTGTCAGCTAAAGCTGTTCTGATAAATGCCGGAGAGGACTGACGATAAAAATGTAAGTTCATTAAAAAAATACCGGCAAACCGAGGCTGCCAAAAAAATTCTCAGATTTACCAAAAGTAGAGAAGACTATATTTTTAAAAAATGGTGTACTCTCCAGATGCGGATCGATCAATAACACGAAAAACGCACTTGGTCACCCACCTAGACCAGACCTGGGCATTGTACGGCCCTCGGGCCTCATATGGCCCTTTGGTTGACTCCAACCGGCTGGCATGAGGTTAATTGTAAATTTCAAAATAAACACATTTTCTAATTTTACCTAATGGCATGGACTAAAGTTCTGCTGCTTTTATTTTTGAAGTTGTTTTTTTACTCACGTGCATAATGATGCAATACGTAAATCAATACGGCGCATGACTGAATCTACCTTTTCACAAGCCGTCGACTTTACCCCTCAAAAATGCCCGCGCACGCTGAAAAAAAAAGGTAGATGCCGAATGCAGGGTTTTCAACAAAACATGGACTGCTAAGTATTTATTTACAGAAGTCAGAGGTAAAGCCGCATGTTTCGTTTACTAAACCCCCAGTTACTTGTATTTGTCTGTGGGATAACGGAATTCAAAATTACAGAGGAGCTGGCAGCAATGCAGTCAATGAAAGGGACGACGGCAGGGAGCAATCTGTTCACAGAGGTAAATGCATGCATGGACACGCTGGGGCTGAAATGGGACAGACTGGTAGGTGTCACAATGGACGGTTGTCCAAATCTGATGAGGAAAAATGTCGGACTTTTGAAACGTATGCAAGATAAAGTGACTGAAATCGATGCAGATCAGAAATTGGTATTTTTGCACTGTATTACATCAGCATGTGTTGTGCAAGTCAGTGCTAAAAATTAACCATGTTATTGATATTGTATCTAAAATAGTTAACTTCATCAGGGCACGAGCATTGAATCACAGACAGTTTGTTGCACTTTTGGAGGAGCATGAGACTGAACATAGTGACATCGGCTACCACACAGCTGTCAGATGGCTCAGCCTGGGCAAAGTGCTAAAAAGAGTTTGGGACCTCAAAGAAGAGATTCGAGAGTTTTGTGAGAAGAAAGGCAAAGGCATCCCAGAGCTCTCAGATGAGGACTGGATGGCAGATTTTGCATTTGCTGTTGATGTGACTGCACTGATGAATGAACTGAACACCAAACTGCAAGGCAAGGGTCTTTTTGTTTATGAAATGCACAGCCTGGTGAAGGCTTTCATGAGAAAGTTGCAGTTTCTTTCAAGCCAACTGGAGAGCAACACTCTCACTCACATGCAAACCCTGAAAGAAGTCACACCATCAGCTGATCACCTCCGCAGGTACTCATCCATGTTAGTAGCACTGCATGGTGAGTTTTCAAGGTGATTTGAAGATCTCAGAACAATCAAGGATGAAATGCACATGATTTCCTCTCCCTTTACCTGAAGTGTGGATAATGCACCCAGTGATGTTCAGCTGGACCTAATTGACCTGCAGTCTGATGCGATACTGGCAGAGCACTTTAAGTCAGGATCACTGCTGGATTTTTACTCTTCTCTCAAGGAAGAGAACTTTCCAAACATGAGGAGACGTGCTCAAAAGATGTTGGTTCTCTTTGGCTCGACCTACATATGTGAACAAACATTCTCAGTGATGAAGTTTACCAAATCCAGGTATAGATCCTCTCTCACTGATGATCATCTGTCAGCTGTGCTTTGCATCTCCACCTCAGACATTCAACCTGACTCTGATGCACTCATTAAAGCCCAGCAGAGACTAGATTTCTCTCATTGAACAACAAAAAAGAACTGAAAAACACCAAGTGAGGTGGTTAGACTACAAATGTAGGCATGTAAGGTAGGTATGTACAGCCTAATTTATGACCTATATAAGCCACCTATGAACTGGTGTTGAGAATTAGCACTTGTGCTATATACACCTATGCAAAACATCTGGTCTCTCCTTGTGATTGTACTAATGTAATTTGTTATGTCCATATTAAATAAATAAATGAATAAAGAAAGAAAGTAAATGCACCAACTAGCAGTGAACTGGGACACTTTCTTTGAAGGCCTTTTTCTCAAAAATCACAGTTCAGTGACAATCATTACTATAATATGATGTATCTTGCTTAATATGTGGAGTACAAAGACAATATTGTGATGTATTTAGAAAGCCAAGAACCTCTTTCCAGCAGTATATGAAACTCAATGTGTTTTGGGGTGAATGCGACTGAAAATGATCACTAATATAATGAGTCACAATGGTAAAAATGGCCACATTTTGTTTACCATTGTTTTGTGAAAATTGATTGAATAAATGACATTTGTTTGTAAGGCAACTTCACTTTTTCACTGCTTAATCATAACATATACTCTTACCAGTCTTACCAGCTTGTCAAAGCAATGCTATGTGCTGCTTTTTAGAAAGAAATACAATTAATATTATGCAGAATTGAGTTCAGCCTTTTGGTTCGGCCCTCCACAATATTTTCTGTTTCTCATGTGGCCCCATGGAAAAAATAATTGCCCACCCCTGACCTAGACGTATGGCATAACTTCCAACTCCAAACAGATTTACTTCACTGTGCGGTGGCAAAAACATTGTGTAGGGTACGCATAGGGGGCGTGGCGGGCCGCTGGAGTATCAACAGGTTTTGAGCCACAAGCACAGTTAAAAATAAATAAATAATTCCCATTAAGTTCTTTGATCTAAACAAAAAAAAAAGGGCAAAAAAGCACTCTTCTTATTTTGCTTACCTGAAAGGGAAAACTCGCCTTTCTGACTTTCACAGTTTCTGATGAGGAAGGCTCCATGTTCGTTTCCAGGGGCCAGCAGCATCTTCTCTGCATCCAGTCGCTTGGTGTCGGCAAAATACCATCTGTAAATCACAGAGAAAGCAAACATATATCCAACTTAGAGACGTCGCTGCTAAATGCTGAAAAGGATGATGATGTCTAACCGCACCACGCGCTCGTACCACGAATCTCACTGATCAAAGTAGCTAAGCCATGAAGATGCCCCAAGTCATTTCAGAGCCAGTATTGATCAGTGCTGGAGCAGCACCTACAACCAACATCTGCAACCAATTGATTGTACATTTATAGGAAAAGTTTAGAATACACAATATAGTTCTGATAATTAATCACATCTACTAAGGAGGCTGTGTGATCATTGCAGTTTGTTTGCCTGTTTGTAATCCTGTCCGTCAGGATTACACAAGAACTACATCAGATCATCAGATTTGGCCCTTGGGCCAGGGGTGGCCCCATTAGATTTTGGGGCAGATCTGGATCACTGTGCATATTCTGGATCACTTTTTTTTTTTTTAACATTGTATGACATGGTAAAAAATAATGGCCTAATACCTAAAAACTACACAGAAAATTTATGATACTCTGTCAGCTGGCATATTTGAATTGGATAAAGAGCCTTGGTGGAGGCATGCACTGTGAGTATCCTCTATTCTTGACATGTTTAATGATTCAAAATCCTAATCAGGCTAATAGTCTAAAGTGCTCCTTTTTTACTGAACAGACAGTAAAAAAGTACCAGTATTTTTGACTGATAGTGGACTGATAGTGGACAGTCAGGCTCTTATATTTGTGTATTTATAATATTTATAATTGTGTATTTATAATTTTTCTGCATTGATGTATGTGGTTATTGTGTATATTTTTATCTTGATTCTCTTTTCTAAAGCCCATCCAGGGACAAGAGTTGCAAATTAGCTAATAGCTATACACTCTATGTGCAACACATCAGATTGATTGTCTTTGATTAATTGTCTATGTTTATTGCACTGTCCCTGTCAAATAAACTAATCTACTACTACTATCTACCAGCGTATATACTGCATATACTGTATAAACACACACACACACACACACACCTGCATACATATATGCATGCAGGGCTTGACATCAGCACCCGCCAGCCCGCAGCTCCCACTACTCACTTTGGCGGGTGGAGTGTTCTCAAGCGACATCTAAATAATAAGCCTATTGCAGTGTGAGACTACGAAACTACAACTCCCATAAGCACTATCTGCATACACGTGTGTTCTCATTGGTCCACTGTCAGCAGCAGCAGCCCCAGTACACACAGGACAGAGTCCATGCTCAGAGTGCTGGTTACAGGTGAAGGCGTGGACGGTCTGCTCCACGGCTCGGTCCATTTTATAGCCAGTCTGGTGAAACGGCGATGAACAGACAGGTGCTACTCTCAGATCGCGGGACAACTGCCCCTGATCCCCCACCCAGCGGTGAGAATAAGCTCTGCTCTCTCCCCCCACATTAGCTCCTTACTCTGTGGTTACATATGATTATTTTTAGAGCGAGAAGCTCCCATTAGTTCTGCAAATTTAAGTTTTCATATGATGCAGAGAAAAAGTGACTAAACTTTATGTTGCTGTAAAGAGCAAATGATGCTTCTTCTGAGGTGAACTTTTCTTTATCTATGATTATCTATGTGATTTGCAGCAATTTCATGGAAGTAAAACGTCTAATTACGTATTTTTAATGTGCTAGTCCAGGGGTGTCAAACATATGGCCTGTGGGCCAAAAACATCCCGCTAGGTGGTCCAAGTTTTTCTCTGAATTTACAGCTTTGTCTAGTAAATTTCTGACTTTTTCTACTGATTAGAATTGTTCATGTAAATGAGACATTTTTCTCTTTGAAATGAGACTTTTTCTCATCAGTTTTCTTTCTTTTTTTCTCATGAAAACAGGTTGTGTCCATTTAGATTGAATCCATCAGCAACTATGAATGACATTGTGCAGCCCTGAAGGGGTGTCCCAATTAATAGGGTAATTTTTAACCCCTACCCCTTGATTTCAAGGGCTAAGGGGTGGGGGTAGGCAAAGGGGAAGAGATACAAATGACAACTGCGACGGACCCCAAATCTACCTGTACTTCACTCTCATATTGCAAATAATTTTGACTGTTTTACAGTATTTACTCCTGTTAATAAAGTGTTTCTCTTGTTATTTTTTATGTATGTCTGTATAAGGGTCATTTACATTTAAAAAGGTTGTGAATTTAGTTGAAGTAAAATTCAGAATGCAATAATCAAATCTGACCATATTAAACATAAGATAAGATAAGATAAGATAAGATAAGCCTTTATTAGTCCCACAACGGGGAAATTCCAGGATTGCAACAGCACAGGGATAGCAACACTCAGAGCAACAATCAGAAGGCAAGAAAAAAAAACAAGCAAGCAAGAGCAGCTAATAAACATATGTACGTATTACTATAAAATATATATATATACACACACACACAGACACACAGTGCAGAGCATTGTAGCTGGATGGAATAATATATGAATATATGAACACACAGTGCAGAGCATTGTAGCTAGATGGAATAAATATGTAAATATATAAACACCCACAGTACGGAGCATTGCAGCTAGGTGGAATAAATATGCAAGTATATAAACACACACAGTGCGGAGCAATGTAGCTAGATGGAATAACATGTAGATATATAAATATATAAACACCCACAGTACGGAGCATTGCAGCTAGACGGAACAAATATGCAAATATATAAACACACACAGTGCAGAGCATTGCCGCTAGATGGAATGAAACAGCATAACCGTCTACCCAGCTATCCTGCATGGTATGATTATGTGCCCATACACACTCTCACCCTCCATAGCGACCGGCATGCTCCTAGTTGTATGCCGGAGAGGACCACTGTGTAAGTCTATTGCATCTTCTGCATTCAAAAAACTATTAGTTTGTTACGTCTTTTTTGCTATCTCTGCGAGCAGCCCTGCTTAGGTTGTACAGTCTGACAGCCGTTGGTAGGAAGGACCTACGAAACCTCTCGGTTGTGCACCTGGGATGATGTAGTCTGCTGCTAAATGAGCTCCTCAGTGCATTCAGTATGTCCTGCATAGGGTGGAACTCGGACTCCAGCAGAGATGACAGTTTAGCCACCGTCCTTCTCTCTCCTATCTCCTCCATCGGATCAAGGCGCTGCCCCAGGACAGAGCTAGCTTTCTTAATCAGTTTGTTCAGTCTCTTCCTATCGGCTGCAGTAATGCCACTGCCCCAGCAGACCACTCCAAAAGTGATGGCTGATGCCACCACCGTGTCATAGAATGACTTCAGCAGCGCCCCTTGTACACCAAAAGACCTGAGTCTCCTCAGCAGGAACAGCCTGCGCTGTCCCTTCTTGTAGAGTGCATCAGTATTGTGTGACCAGTCTAGTTTATTGTTCAGATGAATACCCAGGTACTTATAGGATGTCACCATCTCGATGTCTGTTCCCTGTATATTTACTGGTACTGTGAGGGGCTGCCCATGCCTGCGGCAGTCCACCACCAGCTCCTTAGTTTTCCTCGCGTTGATCTGGAGGCAGTTCCGATGGCACCAGTCCACGAAGTCCTGGATAAGCCCTCTGTACTCAGCTTCATCTCCATTGGAGATGAGGCCAACGATCGCAGAGTCATCAGAGAACTTCTGTAGATGGCAGTGTGTTGTGTTGTGTGAGAAGTCCGCAGTATAAAGAGTGAACAGGAAGGGAGCCAGCACCGTTCCCTGGGGGGCCCCCGTGCTACTGATGATCGTGTCGGACACACAGTCCCGGGTTCTCACAAACTGAGGCCGGTTCGTGAGGTAGTCCAGGATCCATGATGACAGGTGCTGGTCCACCCCTGCGCGCAGCAGCTTGTCCTTCAGGATCATCGGTTGGATGGTGTTGAAAGCACTGGAGAAGTCAAAGAACATGATCCTCACCATATTCCCGGGCTTCTCCAGGTGGGACAGAGAACGGTGAAGGAGGAAGATCACCGCATCCTCCACCCCAATGCCATGCTGGTAGGCGAACTGGAGTGGATCCATCGCTGGTTCCACCAGGGGGCGGAGGTGAGCAAGGAGCAGTCTCTCCAGGGTCTTCATCAAGTGGGACGTCAAGGCCACCGGTCTGTAGCTGTTCAGGTCTTTGGGGTGGGAAGTTTTTGGTACAGGTACCACACAAGATGTTTTCCACAGCTGTGGTGCCCTCCCCAGTTTCAGGCTCATGTTGAAGATATACGTCACAATCCCACACAGCTGGTCTGCACAGGACTTGAGGAGCTTTGCGCTGATGCCGTCCGGTCCCGGCGCCTTCCTCGCCTTGATCTTCCTCAGCTCCGTCCTCACCTGGGTCCTGGTCAGGGTCAGGATGGGGGGCTGTGTGTTGGGAGTGGGGGGGTGTTGGTAGAGTGGGGAGTGGGCAGCAGGACTTGATTTCTTTAGAGGCAGCAGTGGTTGTTGTGCAGTCAGGGGGGAGGGCGGTTGGTCAAATCTATTGAAAAACAGATTCAGGTTGTTCGCCCACTCCCTGCCCCCTGTGGCCTGGGGGGAGGTATTCTGGAGCCCCGAGATGGTTTTGAGGTTTCTCCAGACCCCGCTGATGTCGCTCTGTTGCAGCTTGTCCTCCATCTTCTTCCTGAAGCTGTCCTTGCCTTCTCTGATCTTTCTCCTCAGCTCCCTCTGTACGGACTTCAGCATCTCCCTGTTCCCTGACCTGAAGATCCTCTTCTTCTCTCTCAGAAGTGTTTTAATCTCAGGGTTGATCCAGGGTTTGTTGTTTGAGTGACGCCGTATGGTCTTGGTGGGAACGGATTTGTCCACACAGAAGCTGAGGTAGCCCGTGAAGGTGTGAATGAGGCCATCGATGTCCTCACCATGTGGATCGCAGAGCTGCTTCCAGGCGGTGGCTTCAAAACAGCCCTTTAGGGTGTCCATTGTCTCCTCAGACCATAACTCCACAGTGTGCATGGCCGGAGGTTGTCTGTGCACTAGGGGTTTGTACACCGGCCGGAGATGAACCAAGTTGTGATCCGATCTCCCGAGTGGGGGTAGTTGTGATGAGGTGTACGCCTCCTTAGTGTTTGCGTAGAATAAATCCAGTGTTTTATTGTCTCTAGTGTGGCATGTGACATACTGGGTGAACGTGGGTAGAATGGGAGACAGTGAAACATGGTTGAAATCGCCTGAGATGAGGAGAAGAGCATCTGGGTGTTCTGTCTGCAGCCTGCTGGTTACTGAATGGATGACGTCACGTGCTGTCCCAGCGTTCGCCGTCGGATTTGCATAAACAACAATGCAGATCACGTGTGAGTGTTCTCTCGGGAGATATGTAGGCCTCATGCTAACAGCTAGCAACTCAATGTCTTTGCTGCAGTGTCGTTGTTTAACAGTGATATGTCCCGGTCTGCACCAGTTGTTGTTAACATACATGATCACTCCACCGCCCCTAGCCTTGCCACTGTCTGGTGTTCGGTCAGCTCGTATCATGTGAAAACCCTCCAGCTCAATGTTAGCATCTGCTGCTAGTTCAGTTAGCCACGTCTCAGTAAACAAAAGGAGAGAGCACTCCCGGTATGTGCTATCATAACGGGAGATAGCCGCTAGCTCATCTAACTTTCCCAGTATCGACCGTACATTTCCCATGACAACAGATGGAAGGGAGGGTCTGTACCTTATATTTTTTGTCCTCCGCCTTACTCCAGCCCGGCAGCCGCGGCGTTTTCGCCTCAGTTCTCTCGGTATGTCGAGTATTTCCAATGGGACCGGGTGGCGGTTGAATGCTAGCAGCTGTTCTCTGCTGTATCGTATCCTGCTATAGACAGTGGCTCCGTCCACCGGCTCAGGAGACATTTAGGACGATCTGTGTGTCCGTGATATAAGTGGGGTGAAAAAAAAAAAAAAAAAAAAAAAATAATTTTCCAACCACAAAATTGTGGCTAGTGAAAAGGCTGAGTGGCTAATAACTTTAGAAAATCACTAACCACAGTGGCTGGTGAGCAAAACAGTTAATGTCAAACCCTGTATGTATGACAAATGTAATAAATGAAAATAACCCACTTCTGTTTCAAAGGAGCTAGCTCTAAGGTGTCATGTTATTAAGGGGGTTCATTAGCCTTAAATAGGGGTCAGAATATAGTCGTCATTTCAATATTCATCTCTTACTATAGGAATTGACAGACTTGGGCTAGAAGCCAGAACCAATAAATTTGAAGCAGCTACATACACTACATGTAGTTGTATAAGTATAGCTGTCTTGTGGCATGCAGCAAGTTACTACTGCTGCTCTTTTATGGTCACTTACACTTTATTTCTTTGTACCATTTTATTTACTTTTGTTAGATACATAGAACATCGAAAGATTAATGAACCACACACACGTAAGTTCATAGTCAAACACAGATTTTAGGTTTAAAAACATGTCACTGCATCACATATCAAGTCAAAAGATTTCTATGTAGTCAAGTAGATTAATGAGGTATCCACTGAGGCCGGAAACTATTTCTGATCAATTAAAGCAACAAAGTCAAGCAAACATAACACACACACACACACACACACACACACACACACACACACACACACACCAAATGGAAACAGAGGCAGGTGCTGAGATTTCAAATGACAGTGGAGCGTGCGGTAATGCAACAGTTTCACTTCAGCTGACTGAATCTAGGTAAAACAGTAAAAATCTTCTCAATACAACATACATTTAAACATCAAGAGGTGTTCTAAGTGGCTAGCATCCCAGCAATTCTGCTGACCCTCAAAAGCAGTACACAGCTCATATTTTGGAGAAGTATGGTGCTCCTTTCTGTTCGGAGGTGTGTCTACTGTAACTACAGACTGCACAGCAGAGCTTCAAACAACTTTGCATCAAAGTAACAACTATGGACACCAAAGTGAAAACAATGAAATGGCTATTTTAAAGTTCTAACATTGTTCAAATATTCTACGTAACTTTCTGTGAGGCAAAACAAGAATGGTCTGAAAGCAACATTGACATAGAGAACCTAAGTCACGCCCCCTCTACTTCCACTTACTTCTTTACTTATCTTTTGATCGCAGTCAAATTTTGCAGTGAGTTACACATATGATATTTGTCAATTTAAAAGATAATTTTCCACGTAATTAAAGTTGTAGGTTGTCACATAATAAAAAGAGTAATATTTATATTATTAACCATAACTGTGATCGGCGATTTCAGAATTTTTACTCAGTTGAATATTACTAGAAATCCATCTTCTACCCGCTTAATCCTTTCAGGTTGCAGGGGGGCTGGAGCCTATCCCAGCGTCTATGGGAGATATGCAGGGTACACCCTGGACAGATCATCAGTCCGTGGCAGGGCCAACACAGAGAGACAGACAACCATTCACTCTCACATTCATACCTTAGGACAATTTATCCATTAAAAATGTTTTAAAATAATTAGAAATCTGTTCAACCTTACTGAAAGCATGGCATTGCAATTGAAACCTTATAAACGCATATCAGTTCCTTGGATTTGTTCATTTATGTGGAAGGGGGTGCTACTTGTTCCTATTAGAGGGACAGAAATTTCAAAGATTTTTGTCACAGATATGCATCTTAACAAATGGTTAAAGGGGTAATATTTTTGTATTTACATATTTATCTTAGACCAATTTTTAAAATAATTCTTTTTTACAATAGACCATCTACAGTGGTGAAAATAAGTGTTGAACACGTCAACATTTTTCTCAAACATATTTCTGATGAAGCTACAGCAAAGAAGAAGAAATCCTCATTATTATTATTATTATTATTCCTTTTTCCGCTTTGAGCTCACAACACCAATGTGGCTGCCATCATGATGGTCATGGCGGCGGCGATCCTGACAGAAACTGCATCATACAGGAAAAATAGCCACGTAATACAAACGAAATTCACGTGGGATAATCATAAGAGTTTGTAGATGTGGTAGAGAGCGTAAATGACCGACCAAACACAAAACAACGACCACGATGGGCTAAAACGGACCGATCACGCGAGCGAGCCCCCCGCCACAGGTAAGTGAGGAATTTATGTTATTTTTACATTTTATTGATTTTCTGGTTCATATACTTTGAAGATTAGATAAAAACATACCCCTGTAGACAAAACTGTGTCAAAAAAAAAAAAAATTGAACCATTCTTTGTGTAAATGTGTCCAAAGTCCACTTTTGACTGAGTTATGCAATTTATATAGCTGCCGTGACATTATGCAAATTAGATGTGTAAATTTATTCCTATCTGAAACTTTGGATCATATTCTACATCTTTCTAATTGACAGTAGGCCATTATCCTTTTCAACTTTCAAGTTATAGCCTTGGTTATCTGAACTATTTTATTGACAAATTTTTTTTTACCACTCTTGACCACTAGGGGCCGTGACCACCCTTTAACCGTCACAGTCGCCATACAGCGACTGGGACAGCTAAAGAGTTAACCTGAGATTTTCACCAGATATCAGTAACAACCCAAGTAATCCATACATATAAAGAAGTCAAGGTAACTGTGTTCACAAGTTATACAGACGTGGACAAAATTGTTGGTACCCCTCTGTTAATGAAAGAAAAACCCACAATGGTCACAGAAATAACTTGAATCTGACAAAAGTGGTAATAAATAAAAATTCTATGAAAATTAACCAGTGAAAATCAGTGCTTTTGAATTGTGGTTCAACAGAATTATTTTCAAAAACAAACTCATGAAACAGGCCTGGACAAAAATGATGGTACCCTTAACTTAATATTTTGTTGCACAACCTTTTGAGGCAACCACTGCCATCAAACAATTTCTGTAACTGTCAATGAGACTTCTGCACCTCTCAGCAGGTATTTTGGCCCACTCCTCATGAGTAAACTGCTCCAGTTGTCTCAGGTTTGAAGGGTGCCTTCTCCAGACGGCATGTTTCAGCTCCTTCCACAGATGTTCAATAGCATTTAGATCAGGGCTCATAGAAGGCCACTTTAGAATAGTCCAATGTTTCGCTCTTAGCCATTCTTGGGTGTTTTTAGCTGTGTGTTTTGGGTCATTATCCTGTTGCAAGACCCATGACCTGCGACTGAAACCAAGCTGTCTGACACTGGGCAGCACATTTCTCTCTAGAATACCTTGATAGTCTTAGGAGATTTCATTGTACCCTGCATAGATTCAAGACACCCTGTGCCAGATGCAGCAAAGCAGCCCCAGAACATAACAGAACCTCCTCCATGTTTCACAGTAGGGACGGTGTTCTTTTCTTGGTATGCTTCATTTTTGCGTCTATGAACATAGAGCTGATGTGCCTTGCCAAAAAGTTCCAGTTTTGTCTCGTCTGTCCATAGGACATTCTCTCTGAAGCTTTGTGGCTTGTCAACATGCAGTTTGGCAAATTCCAGTCTGGCTTTTCTATGATTTGTTTTCAACAGTGGTGTCCTCCTTGGTCATCTCCCATGAAGTCCACTTTGGCTCAAACAACGATGGATGGTGCGATCTGACACTGATGTACCTTGACCTTGGAGTTCACCATGAATGTGTTTAGAGGTTGTTCTGGGCTCTTTTGTTACCATTTGTATTATCCGTCTCCTCCTGTGGCCACGTCCAGGGAGGTTGGCTACAGTCCCGTGGATCTTAAATTTCTGAATAATATGTGCAACTGTAGTCATAGGAACATCAAGCTGCTTGGAGATGGTCTTATAGCCTTTACCTTTAACATGCTTGTCTATAATTGTCTTTCTAATCTCCTGAGACAACTCTCTCCTTTGCTTCCTCTGGTCCATGTTCAGTGTGGTACACACCATGTCACCAAACAGCACAGTGACTACTTGTCACCCTTTAAATAGGCCAACTGACCGATTACAAGTTTGTAGACACCTGTGATGTTAATTAGAGGACACATCTTGGTTGACCATGTCCCTATGGTCACATTATTTTCAATCTTTTCTAGGGGTACCATCATTTTTGTCTAGGCCTGTTTCATGAGTTTGTTTTTTAAAATAATTCTGCTGAACCACAATTCAAAAGCATTGTCTGATTTTCATTAGTTAATTTTCATAGAATTTTTATTTATTACCACTTTTGTCAGATTCAAGTTATTTCTGTGACCATTGTGGGTTTTTCCTTTCATTAACAGAGGGGTACCAACAATTTTGTCCACATCTGTATTTAATAAAGTGGAATGACACAGGGAATAAGTATTGAACACACTTGGTGAAATTCATTTAATATTTAGTAGAAAAGCCTTTGTTGGTAATAACCGCTTCCAGATGCCTCCTGTATGAAAAAAACTAGGTGCAGGCATCACTCAAGAGTGATTTTAGCCCATTCTTCCAAACAAGCTGTCTTCAAATCTTGAAGGTTCTGTGGGTGTCTTCTATGAACTCTGATCTTCAGTTCGTTTCATAGATTTTCAGTTGGATTCAGGTCAGGTGACTGACTGGGCCATTCTAGTAGCTTTACTTCCCTTCTCTCAAGCCAGTTGAGAGTTTCCTTGGCTGTGTGTTTGGGATAATTGTCTTGCTGAAATGTCCACCCTCATTTAATCTACAGTATCTTGGCAGATGGCAACAGGTTCTTATAGAGGATGTCTCTGCACATTTGTCCATTCATCTTTCCTTCAATTATCTGAAGTCTGCCTGTACCATGTACCAAAAAACACCCCCACATCATGATGGGACTTACAGTGCCATTTCTCCTCCAAACATGCTGTGTGTTGTAGTATCCATAAAGTTCAATTTTGGTCTCATCTGACCAGACTATATTCTCCCAGTACTTTACTGGCTTGTCCAAATGTGGTGCAGCAAACTTTAAACGAGCTTCAACATGCTTTTTCTTCAGCAATGGAGTCTTGTGAGGTGAGCGAGCATAGAGCCCATGTCAGTCAAGTGCATTACTTGTCGTTTTCTTTGAAAAAGCAGTATCTGCTAACTCCAGGTCTTTCTGGAGCTCTCCACGAGTGGTCTTTGGCTCTTAGATAACTCTTCTGATGATTCTTTTGACTCCTCTGTCAGAAATCTTGCGAGGAGCTCTTGGTCATGGCCGGTTTATGGTAAAATGATGTTCTTTCCACTTCTGAATGATGTCTCCAACAGTGCTCACTGGAACATTCAGCAGTTTTGAAATGCACCCGTCACCAATGCCATCATTATGTTTTGCAACAAAAAGGTTGTGAAGGTCTAGAGAGAGCGCTTTGCTTCTACCCATCATGAGTTCTTTGTGGTGTGACAATCTGATATTCACAGACCTTTTTAAAGGCCATCAGTCAGGACTGAACCAGCTGAAATTAATTTGCACTGATGGGGGATGGGATGGCTTCCTACATTCTGATGGATTTCAGCTGGTTTCTTGGCTTTCTATGTCTTTTTGCACCTTTTTGCAAGTGTTCAGTACTTATTCTCTGTGTCATTCCACTTTATTAACTGTAACTTGTTTTGTGAACACAGTTGCCTTGGTTTCTTTGTATGTATGGATTACTTGGGTTGTTTCTGATATCTAGTAAAAATCTCAGGTCAATGGCTCCATCAGAAATATGTTTAATGAGAAAAATATTGATGTGTTCAATACTTTCCCCCCCCACACACACACAGTTGTGTGAAAAAGTGTTTGCCCCCTTCCTGATTTCTCTTTTTTGTTGTATCTTGATCTTGTATGTTGACAATGTTGCTCTGTTCTCCAAGTCCATCCATGAGGCGGAAAAAATTTTGAGAATCCTCAACGAGACATGTAAGCATTTTGGGCATTTTGTGAATTTCATTTGTATTACGCGGCTATTTTTCCTGTATGTATCTTCGTTTCATGAACTCAAGGCAGAAAAAGGAAGAATAATAATGAGGATTTCTTCTTCTTTGCTGTATTCCATGTCAGCCATGATTCCGCCGATGCGTGTCTGCCACCTTCTGAACTGTCAGATCAGTACAAATCCTCAGTACAGCCGGGACGTCAGAGTTCAGCCAGAGTTGACAGGCGCAGTTGCTGCGCTGTGCCACTGGGGGCGCACGACCCTTCCATGAAATGTGGACAGTTAAAAGGTTAAATATAACTTGTTTTGTGAACGCCGTTGCCTTGATTTCTTTGTATGTATGGATTACTTGGGTTGTTCCCGATATCTGGTGAAAATCTCAAGTCAATGGCTCCATCAGAAATATGTTTAATAAGCCAAAGGTTGATGTGTTCAATACTTATTTTCCCCGCTGTATATGAAAACTGCTGTTAACACTTTTACAATTTTTTTTTAACAGGAACAAACCAATTTCCCCAAGGGCTGTGAAACTTTCAAAAAAGAACTCCTCAAAAAAGTTAAGTTGTTCATTCACTGTACCAACATTTTTTGAGTGTGTTGTAGGGATAAATCCCCCTCCTCCCAAAATAATGGTTGGGGAAACACAAACTTCAGCAATTCAGAAATAAAACATGGATAGAGCCTTAAAGGTAATGAAAAATTTGGGAGGGTTTGCTCTAGTCAAAGCTGACTGTTAAAGGCTCCTCCACATGCGAGCATGTGATTAGCTGCATAATTCAGGTGTCTTTGTGTTATGAAACAAGTTCCTCTTCTCGTCTGTCAGGTTTTCCACCTGGTGAAACTATGGCGCAAATGATTCTGACATCAATTCTCTCTAAACAAGTTTTATCTTGTACTCAAAGGAGGAAAACAAAGGTACAGTATAGAAAGGTTTCACTGATCTGTCAAATGGAAAATATTGATCTGTGTCAGGGCTTTCCAATGACGTTACCTTTTCTAACTACTAAGCTACACACGGCAAAAAAAAAATTTGGAACATTTGACATTATATCAGACAATGTTTCATAGGAGTCATTTTTGACAAATTAGCCATGTGGAGAGATGCATATTTTGCAGACATTTTATTCATACTGGTAACAAATATTTTTCTATTCTGTGTCACAGTGGCCACTCTGAAATGGAAGCATTATCCATCTGCAGCTCCATTAAACATTGTTACTAGTTTGGTGACCTTGTGGGAGAGCATCCACCCCATAGCTGGGAAGTTATGGGTTCAAGCCTGAGCTGGGTCATACCAAAGACCATGGGAAAAAAAGGGACTTTCTGCCTTCTAGCTTTGTGCTCAGCATAAATAGAACAGGGAAAGGAATGTTGCCACAGCCACGGGGAAAGACACAAGCCAGTTTACTCCCGGTGCCGATCCCAAGCCCGGGTAAATGGAGAAGGTTGCATCACAAAGGGCAGAAATCCTTGATCTGCTGTGGTGACGCTGAATAGGGAGTACAAATGGAGTGATCCAGCCGACCGGACACAGTCCAGGGACGGATAATTTTTTCACATGTAGGGAGTTGTTCAGAACTCCTTATAAGACTCATACAAAGATACAGAGTGATGATAATCAAGTCAGTGGCGGTAATGCACCTGTAAGCTGGTTGCCAACCGCCAATCAAATCTAAAAGAAGAAGAAGATGCTTGCTTAAACTTGCTTTCTACAGCCATGCAGAAATACTAGTTTATACTTGGTTTCTATGGGCATGCACGGGTATGCACAGGTATGCACTAGTCACTTAACCTCTTGCACTTCGGTGTACCATGGGCGGACACGTCTCTGCGTCCTAGAGCGCACAAGGGCGCCCTAGAACGCACACTGTGCGTCCTAGGGCGCACTGAGAAAAAAAACCCTGCATTTCCGTTCTTCCACTACAGACACAGCCGCGAACAGAAAGCCAAAGGAGTGCTTTGATTGGTTTAGATGTGATTGACCTCTCATTCGACTAATAAGAGCCTTGAATTGGGTTTCTGAAACCTTGAAGAACCAATGACTGAAAACCTAGCAAGAAGGACCCGCCTACCAACGGCTGCAAATACAGCGAGCCAATTGAAGCACAGTAGTTTGAAAGCATGCCTCCCTTGCAAAATCTGTTTTGTTTTAGCCGCTGGGTGACACACACGCCTTCGCCAGTCTTTTTTTCTTACTACTGTTCTTATTTGTTTTGAAAAATCGTTCGCCAAAACCGCAATCATGGAAGTGCAAAACCGCAATAATGGAATTATGGTTTGACCGGGTCGCGTGAACAGAACCACGAGTCCGTAACAAGCGGACCAGCGTCATGTTCGTCTGACAATGAGGAAGAGAAGTTCACCAGCGACACTGCTGTTGTGGACAGGTAAGTGTTATACAGTGGGGCTAAAAAGTATTTAGTCAGCCACCAATTGTGAAAGTTCTCCCACTTAAAAGATGAGAGAGGTCTCCAATTTTCATCATAGGTATACCTCAACTATGAGAGACAAAATGAGAAAAAAAAAAATCCAGAAAATCACATTGTCTGATTTTTAAAGAATTTATTTGCAAATTATGGTGGAAAATAAGTATTTGGTCACCTACAAACAAGCAAGATTTCTGGCTCTCACAGACCTGTAACTCCTTCTTTAAGAGGCTCCTCTGTCCTCCACTCATTACTTGTATTAATGGCACCTGTTTGAACTCATTATCAGTATAAAAGACACCTGTCCACAACCTCAAACAGTCAGACTCCAAACTCCACTATGGCCAAGACCAAAGAGCTGTCAAAGGATACCAGAAACAAAATTGTAGACCTGCACCAGCCTGGGAAGACTGAATCTGCAATAGGTAAGCAGCTTGGTGTGAAAACATCAACTGTGGGAGCAATTATTAGAAAATGGAAGACATACAAGACCACTGATAATCTCCCTCGATCTGGGGCTCCAAGCAAGATCTCACCCCGTGGGGTCAAAATGATCACGAGAACTGTGAGCAAAAATCCCAGAACCACACGGGGGGACCTAGTGAATGACCTGCAGAGAGCTGGGACCAAAGTAACAAAGGCTACCATCAGTAACACACTACGCCGCCAGGGACTCAAATCTTGCAGTGCCAGACGTGTCCCCCTGCTTAAGCCAGTACATGTTCAGGCCCGTCTGAAGTTTGCTAGAGAACATTTGGATGATCCAGAAGAGGATTGGGAGAATGTCATATGGTCAGATGAAACCAAAATAGAACTTTCTGGTAAAAACTCAACTTGTTGTGTTTGGAGGAGAAAGAACACCATACCTACTGTGAAGCATGGGGGTGGAAACATCATGCTTTGGGGCTGTTTTTCTGCAAAGGGACCAGGACGACTGATCCGTGTAAAGGAAAGCATGAATGGGGCCATGTATCGTGAGATTTTGAGTGAAAACCTCCTTCCATCAGCAAGGGCATTGAAGATGAAACGTGGCTGGGTCTTTCAGCATGACAATGATCCCAAACATACCGCCCAGGCAACGAAGGAGTGGCTTCATAAGAAGCATTTCAAGGTCCTGGAGTGGCCTAGCCAGTCTCCAGATCTCAACCCCATAGAAAATCTTTGGAGGGAGTTGAAAGTCTGTGTTGCCCAGCGACAGCCTCAAAACATCACTGCTCTAGAGGAGATCTGCATGGAGGAATGGGCCAAAATACCAGCAACAGTGTGTGAAAACCTTGTGAAGACTTACAGAAAATGTCTGACCTCTGTCATTGCCAACAAAGGGTATATAACAAAGTACTGAGGTGAACTTTTGTTAATGACCAAATACTTATTTTTCACCATAATTTGCAAATAAATTCTTTAAAAATCAGACAATGTGATTTTCTGGATTTTTTTTTTCTCATTTTGTCTCTCATAGTTGAGGTATACCTATGATGAAAATTGGAGACCTCTCTCATCTTTTAAGTGGGAGTACGTGCACAATTGGTGGCTGACTAAATACTTTTTTACCCCACTGTAAGCTAAATTATACTTTATCCCTGAAAATTGTAATCAAAAATGACTTTTGACCGATCGGTAAATTACAACTGTGCGTAGTAGACCGCGGCACACCGTGACCGTGGCGCACCGGGCGATGTCCGTCCTCTGTAGCAGGGGGGGAGTTGTTATCTTCTACATTACAGATATTTTCGTATAATTTTTAGTGCACTGTAGGTTATTTTTTCTTGTAAAAAAAAGCCACACATTTTTTACGTGGCATGCTTCTTTGTGTGTGGGGGCTTGTTTGTTCATTCATTCAATCATGAATGAATAAACACCCCCCCCCCACACACACACACAGCCCTGAGTGTCACCTTTCATTAGAGCCCAACATCAAGCTTCTATATTGAATCATTCAAAAGTTACAGACGTTTTTCCAAACTGTGCCATTTGGCACAATTTGGCACAGTTCAAAAACGCCTGGGAACAACCTGTGAAGAAAGCTGTGTAATATATTCATTTTTTGTGGTATTGTTACAAAATTTTGACCTCAGCTGGATAACACTTGGTTCTACATTTCTGTTGCATTTTCCAGCCCAGATCTGACAGCTGTGTGTTATTTGCAAGCATTTGTATCCAAAAAAACACCCAGGCGAAATTTATTTTCTTCAAGTTCAGTATGTTTAGATGACTGTTACTCAGTGGCCAGAGCACTTAGAGAGATTATGACTGTTTTGCCAAAAAATTCAAAGTGTTTTCTTTTAAATGAGACCAACCCCATGAAGATGCTGCAAAGGGTTGAAGAACAGCTTTTGATTTACTTTGGGTACGTTATTTTTTGGCGTTTTTAGGTAAATTGACCAGAGTGCAAGGGGTTAAATAGGATCTGCCTCACTTTAGGAATATAAGGTAGGTGGCGGTAATGCACCTGTAAGCTGGTTGCCAACCGCCAATCAAATCAAAAAGAAGAAGACTACCCTGAATCGGGAGTAGCTGAAAGTGTCTGCATGACTAGTTTCGCTCAAGTAGGTTCATTTTATCTTCTTTTAATTAGTTACCTTTTGTTCTTATTAAAGACAAAAATAGAAAGATGTTTTTACCTTTTTTACACGTTTCGACTTATTTATCTTTTGTTTTTATTAAAGACAAAAACAGAAAGGAGATGTCTTTACCTTCTTAACATGTTTCAACTGTACACTGCAGCCTTCGTCAGAAGAGTCGTCAGAAGAGTCGTCAGAAGAGAAGACTCTTGTGACGACTCTTCTGACGAAGGCTGCAGTGTACAGTCGAAACATGTTAAGAAGGTAAAGACATCTCCTTTCTATTTTGTCTTTACTAAGAACAAAAGATAAATAATTAAAAGAAGACAAAATGAACCTACTTGAGCTATGTTTCGACTGTTCACTGCAGCCTTCGTCAGAAGTGTCAAGAAGACACTTCAAGAAGTGACACTTCTGACGAAGGCTGCAGTGAACAGTCGAAACATGTAAAGAAGGCAAAAATATCACCTTTGTATTTTTGTCTTTAATAAGAACAAAAGGTAAATAAATGACTAGTTTTGTTCCCTAGTTGTAGGAATGAATGTTAAAGAGTACATAGCACCCATGACATGCCTGTAAAGTTGTTACAGTGTACTGCTGCAAAATTTAAGTTTTTCAATTCAACTTTATTTATTTAGCGCCATTTCACAACAACAGTCATCTCATAGCACTTTCAACTGTAGGGGAAACCCCCACAATTGCAGAAAGACCCCAGCAATCAAGCGATCCCCTGTGAGCAAGCGCTTGGTGACGGTGGAGAGGAAAAACTCCCTTTTAACAGGAAGAAACCTCCAGCAGAACCAGGCTCAGGGAGGAGCAGTCATCTGCTGTGACTGGCTGGGGGGTCAGGGGATAGAGAACTTCACCTTTGAACGCCGCCTTCAGAGGAATGATTAACCTGTAAACAAACACAGGGCTACATATAAGACACTAAACATACAGAGCATCAACGATAAAACAGTTAATTAAAATTAATTTCTCTCTTAAAGCTTTTGGTAAGTGAAAGATATAAATTATTGTGCTAAGAGGGAAATATATTTTTATTTAATTTTTGTTTGGGGTTATTCGTCATATGCGATGCTGTGCATTTTCACCCAATGTTAGTCCCACCCGCCTGCTAAAGGTGTGGGTAGCACTGTTTGTGGGTCAGAGAAGCTGGATTGCAGCAGCAGAGTGCATGGCCACAGTGTTACGTGAGCGGGAGTGCATGATACGAAGTGGAGCGAGAGTGAAACGAGATAAACCTACAATATACTGAAGGCGAATTGCTTTTACTAAAGCAGTGACTTGTAGAAAGTAACAGTTAGTGAGACAAATCAGCTCAGTAGTACCGATTAGTGGTAAATACTAAGCTAAGCCCTCCATTTGTCTGTTGCCCCTCGTGCAGCTGAGGGAGTGAAGCTTCCTGACAGTTTTCTACAACTTGTTCTTTATTGCCTGAAGCTGAAAGAGGCCTTGTGGTTTAGCTGGGTGCCTCCATTTCGTGCTGTGTCCAAAACCCCCCAGAGAGATCGGTCATTTTTTTTTTTTTTTAATTGTGCCTTGATTCCACGTTTACTGTCCTGCGTGAATCTGTCCTGTGAGGATCCACACTCTGACCTTGATGGCGAGCCATCCCAATAGGATCTAGAAAGAATCATCAAGATATCACTGGATGCTGGACCAGTTCTGCTGCACTCCTCAGTGTGGTAGGGCTAGTATCTGAGACGCCTTCACACTCAGCCCATTACACAATGTCCCCTTTCCCCCCCAACATCACACATACATTTCCTCTTCTTCCCTTGGACTCTGGACACTACCGACATTTTTTTTTTTTCTTCTTTCCCTGGGAATGTGGACTTATTTTGTATTTTTGACTGTTTCTAATATTTTGGACTTGCTTCAACTACTGATTGCTAATTGTTAAGATTGTATACTGGTGCTGAAGTGCAGGGTATCCTCCCTGTCTGAATGGTGTTTGTTACTGACTGTTGTACAGTGAACTGTGAACCTAGAACTGAATCAGATAACTTGGAATTTAAGTTACACTCTAAATTGAGGTTACAAGGGTGCACCCGAGATCAAACTTGACTCAGCTGATACTGAACTATTAGAAGTGAAACAAAGGTAACATTTTTTTTGGTTTGGTTTTGAACATTCCCTTGGTGGATGTTATATCCATTTCAACTGTTGTGTTGTTAAATGTCTTTTTATTTTATTTCTCATTCTTCACTAAAGCCGGCAATTATTCAACTTTATATTGCGGCCTCAGGGTTTCATTTGAATCCTCCACTTTGCTCCAGCAGCCAAACCTACTGGTCCAACTGAGTGACTTGTACTGGCTAATCACTTATTCATTTTGAGTGACACAAATTATACATACACGTGGTGGTTAATTTACAGTGGTGTGAAAAAGTGTTTGCCCCCTTCCTGATTTCCCTTTTTTTTTTGTATGTTTGTCACACTCACATGTTTCACATCAAACAAATTTAAATATTAGACAAAGATAACACAAGTAAACACAAAATGAAGTTTTTAAATGAAGGTGGTTATTATTAAGGGAAAAAAAAAATCCAAACCTACATGGCCCTGTGTGGAAAAAGTGATTGCCGCCTAAACCCATTAACTGGTTGGGCCACCCTTGGCAGCAACAACTGCAATCAGGCGTTTGCGATAACTGGCAATGAGTCTTTTACAGCGCTGTGGAGGAATTTTGGCCCACTCATCTTTGCAGAATTGTTGTAATTCAGCCACATTGGAGGGTTTTTGAGCATGAACCACCTTTTTAAGGTAATGCTATAGCATCTCAATCGGATTCAGGTCAGGACTTTGACTAGGCCACGCCAAAGTCTTCATTATGTTTTTCTAAAGCCATTCAGAGGTGGACTTGCTGGTGTGTTTTGGATCATTGTCCTGCTGCAGAACCCAAGTGTGCTTCAGCTTGAGGTCACGAACAGATGGCCGGACATTCTCTTTCACGATTTTTTGGTAGACAGCAGAATTCGTGGTTCCATTCACCACACCAAGTCTTCCAGGTCCTGAAGCAGCAAAACAGCCCCAGACTATCACACTACCACCACCATATTTTACTGTTGGTATGATGTTCCTTTTCTGAAATGCTGTGTTACTTTTATGCCTGATGTAATGGGACACACATCTTCTAAAAAGTTCAGCTTTTGTCTCGTCAGTCCACAGAGTATTTTCTCAAAAGTCTTGGGGATCATCAAGATGTTTTCTGGCAAAACTGAGACAAGCCTTTATGTTCCTTTTGCTCAGCAGTGGTTTTTGTCTTGGAACTCTGCCATGCAGGCCATTTTTGCCCAGTCTCCTTCTTATGGTGGAGTCATGAACACTGACCTTAACTGAGGCAAGTGAGGCCTGCAGTTCTTTGGATGTTGCTATGGGGTCTTTTGTGACCTCTTGGATGAGCTGTCAATGCACTCGGGGTAATTTTGGTTGGCCAGCCACTCCTGGGAAGGTTCACCACTGTTCTATGTTTTCGCCATTTGTGGATAATGGCTGTCACTGTGGTTCGCTTGAGTCCCAAAGCTTTAGAAATTGCTTTATAACCTTTTCCAGACTGATAGATCTCAGTTACTTTGTTTCTCATTTGTTCCTGAATTTCTTTGGATCACAGCATGATGTCTAGCTTTTGAGGATCTTTTGGTCTACTTCCCTTTGTCAGGCAGGTCCTATTTAAGTGATTTCGTAATTGAGAACAGGTGTGGCAGTAATCAGGCCTGGATGTGGCTAGAGAAATTGAACTCAGAGTTCCAAAGATTTGATAAACCACAGTTAATTTATGTTTTAACATGGGGGGGGGGGGGGGGGCAATCACTTTTTCACACAGGGCCAGGCAAGTTTGGATTTTTTTCCCCTTAATAATAAACACCTTCATCTAAAAACTGCATTTTTTGTTCACTTGTGTTATCTTTGCCTAATATTTAAATTTGTTTGATGATCTGAAACATTTAAGTGTGACAAATATCACTCTATAAATCACTCTATAAATTTAAGAAATCTCTGTGGAGAGTGATGTCTGAAGATAGAGTTGAAGTTCGATTGGACACAGCAATGATGATAGAAGGACTACAGCTCCTGACCAGAGTGATGTACGTGGCGGTAATGCACCTGTAAGCTCGTTCCCAACGGCCAATTCAAATCTAAAAGAAGAAGAAGAAGAAGAAATCTGTCACGATCATAGGACATCATAGGACGGCCTATGATGTCTGCCTGATGTCCTATGATGATCCTATGATCTCAGGCTACATAGGACTTGCAATGATGTCATATAGACGATGCTGTCATATAGGCAATAGGACTGGCTACCTATAATGCAGTGTCCTATGATGCCTGCATGCTGTCCTATGATGATCCTATGATCTCAGGCTACATAGGACTCGCGATGCCGTCATATAGGCAATAGGACTGCCTGCCTATGAAGTTGTGTCCTACGATGGCTACCTATGATGTAGTGTCCTATGATGCCTGCCTCAATGTCTTTATGATGTCATATAGACTAGGGTTGGGCATAATTAACCGATTAACCGATAATTGATCATTAAGAATTTCACCGAGGAAGTTCATTTTCGTCGACAAACCGTTTTTTTTTTTTAAACAATCCGAATGTAGGTTATTAGGCCTAGTGCACGGCCGTCCTCAAACAATGCAATGCATTTAACTGTGCCACTGGCAAAATTTGGGCACCAGGGGGCAACATTACACCATCGCCGTACCCTGGCGTGCCTCAGTTGATACATGCGAGCTTCCGTAGGGCAATCGCCAAATCATGAAGAGGTTGCGGCGAAGTGTTGCGTGGGACCATTTTAATTTAAAAAATGACCAGGTGTACTGCAATCACTGCAATGCAGCATAGCATACAAAAGAAAAAAGTAAAAGAAAGAAATATATGTTCCGTTATGTGTCCTGTATGTGTCTCCCGTTATTGTCTGGCTCGCAACTTGAAGCCTCCCTCGTTTGCGCAATGCGCATGTGTTCACGTTTTACTGCAAACTTGTCTTGTTAATAAATTCATCCTCGAAGAAAAACACTCTGTATTTTTTTTATTATCATTCTCAATACATAAGAGTACAGTGATCCCTCACTTAGCGATAAAGAGCAATGAATGCGGTCTTCGTTTGCTGGGTGGCCGCTCGGCAGGGAGAGAAGCTGGGTAAAACGTCTCGGCTAATCAGCTTGCGGGATGAAACGTCTCGGCCAATCAGCTTGCGAGATTCCCGAGCCGAGCCAACACGAGAACAGCGAACAGAGAGGTGGATTTGAGTTGTGCGGGCTCTCCGTGTTGATACCTGATGTTCTAATGTAGTCTACCTGCCTTGTTACCTACCTAAAAATGTTAATGATTAACCGATTATTAATCATTAATTCTCCCGACGATCGGCGAAGAAAATTTCACCGAATGCCCATCCCTAATATAGACTAACCAGACGCTACATAAATGGAGAGCAATAGAGTAAGGAGAACTGCTGCATGTCAGGAAAGAGCCCGTGAAGATGACACAGCTGAGGTTCAAGCAGTACCTCCTAGGAATGACTACTGTTGCATGTCACAAAAGATACCGTGAAGAGGAAACACCTGAGGTTCGAGCACGTCATAGGGTACGACAGACAAGGGATGCACAGACAGACAGGAAATGTGTGGCAGTGCGCCATGCACCTGCTCAGTCACTTGAAGCCCGAAATGCCCGCAAAGTGAGCAACGCTGCACGCCAGGCAAGGCACAGACAAGCTGAGACCGAGGAGATGCAGAATAGTCAGCTGGCCGCCAACGCTGAAGGCCAGGCAAGGCACAGAGAGGCTGAGACCGAATAGGACACACTACTTTAAACCACGCCAATTCAAAGCAGTAAATCTGGAAATCTCACTCAGTAAGGCAGAAGGCACTCTATAAATTCAAGAAATCTGTCAGTCAGTCTGTCACCCCATTAAGAATAGGACACACCACTTAAAACCACATCCATTTGAAGCAGTACCCATGAAGAATAGCAGTCCACACTACAAATGTGTAAAATGCCAAGCAAAGAGCTGATTTTCTCTGGGTGCTCCGGTTTCTGGGTTTCGACGGGCATGCACGGGTCTTCCTGAACAGGGTCGAAAGCCACTTTTTGCTCAGATCTATTTTCATGATCCTGTCCATGAACTGGAATTAAGATAAGATAAGATAAGCCTTTATTAGTCCCACAACGGGGAAATTCCAGGATTGCAACAGCACAGGGATAGCAACACTCAGAGCAATAATCAGAAGGCAAGAAAAAAAACAAGCAAGCAAGAGCAGCTAATATACATATGTACATATTACTATAAAATATATATATACACACACACACACAGACACACAGTGCAGAGCATTGTAGCTGGATGGAATAAATATATGAATATATAAACACACAGTGCAGAGCATTGTAGCTAGATGGAATAAATATGTAAATATATAAACACCCACAGTACAGAGCATTGCAGCTAGGTGGAATAAATATGTAAGTATATAAACACACACAGTGCAGAGCAATGTAGCTAGATGGAATAATATGTAGATATATAAAAACACAGTGCGGAGCATTGTAGCTAGATGGAATAAATATATAGCTATATAAATATAAACACACCCAGTGCTGAGCATTGTAGCTAGATGGAATAAATATGTAAATATATAAACACACACAGTGCAGAGCATTGTTGCTAGATGGGATGAAACAGCATAACCATCTACTTAGTTATCCTACATGGTATGATTATGTGCCCATACATATTCTCACCCTCCATAGCGACCGGTATTTTCCTAGTTGTATGCCGGAGGGGACCATTGTGTAAGTCTATTGCGTCTTTTGCATTCAAAAAACTATTAGTTTGTTACGTCTTTTTGCTATCTCTGCGAGCAGCCCTGCTTAGGTTGTACAGTCTGACAGCCGTTGGTAGGAAGGACCTACGAAACCTCTCGGTTGTGCACCTGGGATGATGTAGTCTGCTGCTAAATGAGCTCCTCAGTGCATTCAGTATGTCCTGCATAGGGTGGAACTCGGACTCCAGCAGAGATGACAGTTTAGCCACCGTCCTTCTCTCTCCTATCTCCTCCACTGGATCAAGGCGCTGCCCCAGGACAGACCTAGCTTTCTTAATCAGTTTGTTCAGTCTCTTCCTATCGGCTGCAGTAATGCCACTGCCCCAGCAGACCACTCCAAAAGTGATGGCTGATGCCACCACCGTGTCATAGAATGTCTTCAGCAGCGCCCCTTGTACACCAAAAGACCTGAGTCTCCTCAGCAGGAACAGCCTGCGCTGTCCCTTCTTGTAGAGTGCGTCAGTATTGTGTGACCAGTCTAGTTTATTGTTCAGATGAACTCCCAGGTACTTATAGGATGTCACCATCTCGATGTCTGTTCCCTGTATATTTACTGGTGCTGTGAGGGGCTGCCCATGCCTGCGGCAGTCCACCACCAGCTCCTTAGTTTTCCTTGCGTTGATCTGGAGGCAGTTCCGATGGCACCAGTCCACGAAGTCCTGGATAAGCCCTCTGTACTCAGCTTCATCTCCATTGGAGATGAGGCCAACGATCGCAGAGTCATCAGAGAACTTCTGTAGATGGCAGTGTGTTGTGTTGTGTGAGAAGTCCGCAGTATAAAGAGTGAATAGGAAGGGAGCCAGCACCGTTCCCTGGGGGGCCCCCGTGCTACTGATGATCGTGTCGGACACACAGTCCCGGGTTCTCACAAACTGAGGCCGGTTCGTGAGGTAGTCCAGGATCCATGATGACAGGTGCTGGTCCACCCCTGCGCGCAGCAGCTTGTCCTTCAGGATCATCGGTTGGATGGTGTTGAAAGCAGTGGAGAAGTCAAAGAATATGATCCTCACCATATTCCCGGGCTTCTCCAGGTGGGACAGAGAACGGTGAAGGAGGAAGATCACCGCATCCTCCACCCCAATGCCATGCTGGTAGGCGAACTGGAGTGGATCCATCGCTGGTTCCACCAGGGGGCGGAGGTGAGCAAGGAGCAGTCTCTCCAGGGTCTTCATCAAGTGGGACGTCAAGGCCACCGGTCTGTAGCTGTTCAGGTCTTTGGGGTGGGAAGTTTTTGGTACAGGTACCACACAAGATGTTTTCCACAGCTGTGGTACCCTCCCCAGCTTCAGGCTCAGGTTGAAGATGTACGTCACAATCCCACACAGCTGGTCTGCACAGGACTTGAGGAGCTTTGCGCTGATGCCGTCCGGTCCCGACGCCTTCCTCGCCTTGATCTTCCTCAGCTCTGTCCTCACCTGGGTCCTGGTCAGGGTCAGGATGGGGGGCTGTGTGTTGGGAGTGGGGGGGTGTTGGTGGAGTGGGGAGTGGGCAGCAGGACTTGATTTCTTTAGAGGCAGCAGTGGTTGTTGTGCAGTCAGGGGGGAGGGCGGTTGGTCAAACCTGTTGAAAAACAGATTCAGGTTGTTCGCCCACTCCCTGCCCCCCGTGGCCTGGGGGGAGGTATTCTGGAGCCCAGAGATGGTTTTGAGGTTTCTCCAGACCCCGCTGATGTCGCTCTGTTGCAACTTGTCCTCCATCTTCTTCCTGAAGCTGTCCTTGCCTTCTCTGATCTTTCTCCTCAGCTCCCTCTGTACGGACTTCAACATCTCCCTGTTCCCTGACCTGAAGATCCTCTTCTTCTCTCTCAGAAGTGTTTTAATCTCAGGGTTGATCCAGGGTTTGTTGTTTGAGCAACACCGTATGGTCTTGGTGGGAACGGATTTGTCCACACAGAAGCTGAGGTAGCCCGTGAAGGTGTGAATGAGGCCATCGATGCCCTCACCATGTGGATCGCAGAGCTGCTTCCAGGCGGTGGCTTCAAAACAGCCTTTTCGAGTGTCCATTGTCTCCTCAGACCATAACTCCACTGTGCGCATGGCCGGACGTTGTCTGTGCACTAGGGGTTTGTACACCGGCCGGAGATGAACCAAGTTGTGATCCGATCTCCCGAGTGGGGGGAGTTGTGATGAGGTGTACGCCTCCTTAGTGTTTGCGTAGAATAAGTCCAGTGTTTTATTGTCTCTAGTGTGGCATGTGACATACTGGGTGAACGTGGGTAGAATGGGAGACAGTGAAACATGGTTGAAATCGCCTGAGATGAGGAGAAGAGCATCTGGGTGTTCTGTCTGCAGCCTGCTGGTTACTGAATGGATGACGTCACGCGCTGTCCCAGCGTTCGCCGTCGGATTTGCATAAACAACAATGCAGATCACGTGTGAGTGTTCTCTCGGGAGATATGTAGGCCTCATGCTAACAGCTAGCAACTCAATGTCTTTGCTGCAGTGTCGTTGTTTAACAGTGATATGTCCCGGTCTGCACCAGTTGTTGTTAACATACATTATCACTCCACCGCCCCTTGCTTTGCCACTGTCTGGTGTTCGGTCAGCCCGTATCATGTGGAAACCCTCCAGCTCAATGTTAGCATCTGCTGCTATTACAACGCACCTATCCCTCAACCAGCGGTCTGAACGAAGAAGAAGAACAAGAAGACCCACCAGATGGAGAGCAATAGAGTGAGGAGAACTGCTGCATGTCAGAAAAGATGCCGTGATGATGAAACACCTCAGGTTCGAGCAGTACGCCGCACACATGACTGTGAACAACACAGCCGTCTCAGACAGGAGGAGACCCTTCAGCAACAGCTATGCAGAAATACTTGCTTATACTTGGTTTCTATGGACATGGATGGGTATGCACAGGTATGTACTAGTACAAAAAAATGAGAAATCAGAAAGGGCGCAAACACTTTTTCACACCACTGCATGTTACAGGTGTTATTACAGGTTACAGTGGCATGATGAATAATTTAAATACTTCAACAATCTCAAAAAGCAGTCGACTGTAAAGCATTTAAATCATAGACTTGTCCTAATTTCTTATCAGAAAAACATAAATACTTCTGTAGATTGAATTACCACTGGAGTTTTCCCCCTGCTAATTTATCCTATACCCCAAAATGTAATGGGCTCCTCTCTAGGCCAAGGACCACCTCTAGAAAAAATTTCATCCAAATCTATCCAGTAGTTTTTGTGTATTCCTGCTGCACAAACACAAACAAGGTCTTTGGTGGAGGTATTCACTCTCAGATCATCACCAAAATGTAATGGGGTCATCCTTCACCCAAGGGCTACCTCTGGTGAAATTTTCATCAAAATCCATCACGTAGTTTTTGCATAATCCTGCTAACAAACAAACACATGGACGGACAAACAGACAAACCACCCCAATTACATTACCTCCTTGGTGGAGGTAATCAGGAGTCATACTGTATTGGGTCTTACATTACCCTCAGGAAGACGGCGTGCTGTGAAAGCAACGTTTCCCTCAGAATTGTAGTGGTGATTATCTGAGAATGCATACCTCCACCAAGGCTCTCATCTTCTCACAGTGTGTTTGCAAGAATCCTCCAAAACTACTGGCTAGACTTTGATGCAATTTTCACCAGAACTGGCTCGTGGCCTACACACGAACCCATCACATTTTGGAGGTGATCCATGAGGGGCGGAGGGAGCCTTGGAGGAGGTACGCGCTCTCTAAGTGCTTTTTGCGTTTGAGAATTTAATGATTTATTCACATTTAAGTATCCAAAATTTTCAGACCTAAAAGCAGGACTTGGTGTCTGCAAGTTCGAACAGCCTTAAAGTCTTTTACGTTACAGAAATAATTTAATGTAGAAAATGTTAAATTCAGATAAAAACAACAGGTTCTGCTATGATACTTAATTGAGTTGTACAACAAGTTTACATCAACATCAGTTGAGAAATGTAAGGTCAAGGACTCTACAGTACTAGAAAGAATACAAATGGCAGATGCCTATGGCACCCATCTGCTGCAGCCAGTTGGAAAGTGACGGAAAAAGTGAAGATTTAAAAGTAGAGATGAGGTCTGTCTCCTGAACCCAATCTGGGAACTAGTTATTTAGGAAAGGAGCCTGACAACTACAAGTAGGTATGTGAAGATCAGTGCCACTTGCAGCCACCATTTTGGGCTAGATTTCTGTTCTGGATTTCCACCACTGGTAGAGGAGCACCCCAAAAAATACCCGTTCTAGCTTTTGGAAATTCCTTGCGATTCCCCCTAATGTCATACTTGGGACACTGCTCTTCATCCTCCATGTTGAATTTTCCAGTTTGGTGAACATTTTACACTTCTTTGTAAAATTTGAAAACAACACTCATTTTGGACGCACAAAGACCACTTCAAAGGCAAATACAACACTACTGAAAGGTAGGCTGACGTTATTTCTGTCATGGCGGCCGCTGGGCCGTCATCCAGCTCATCAGCTCCAGCCGCGCACAGACCAACAGGTGTTAATCAGCGGCTCTTAAAAGCCAGCGTCATGGACAGCCCAGCACGGAGTCGTCTGTCTTCCTCGACTGAGTATGAGCCAGAGCTTCGTTTCACAGCCAAGTCAAGAACGCCACGACAAGACCTACCACGTAAGAAGACTATCTGCTTTTCTACGCCTAATCTTCACCCCTGTGCACAGGTGGACCTCCCAGGCGGCGGACCGGTATCTCCAACAGACGGAGAATTACCCTCACCCTTCCGGAGCTCCTCCTAGCCTACGCTTATTCAGGAATTCTCTCCACTGCAGCTGCAGGAACTGTCACTCCCTCAGTCACAGGAGTCATTGTCACCACGGTTACAGACATTATCACTGTCACGGCTACGGGAGCAGTCAACGTCACAGCTGTCAGTGCAGTCATTGCTTTCGCCACGAACTCCACCACGGTTACTGGAGTTGTCATCGTCACAGCTTCAAGCACCAGAACCACCACAGCTCACAGACATCGGGGAACTGCCAGATACAGTCAGAGACAACCTCAAGTAAGCTGCACACCTGCACTTGTCCTTTTGTGCTGAACAGCCTTAACGGTTTCTGCTTGAGTGTTCTAGGGTTGCCAGGTCGTCTTCTGTATCGCTCAGCTCCGGTGACCAGGCTTCTATATCTACACTCACACTTGCACTACACTCACTCACACTTGATAATAAAGAATAACTATTTTGTATCTGCCCATGTCTGTGTCTGTCTCTTGGGTCCTGAATCATATCAATTTCAGCTTTCTTATCCAGAAGTTTCATCATATTTTATGGATCAGAAAAAAATTTGTCTGACGAGGTCCAATGCAATCAACTTCTTCTATCATTAGCGATTGAGGTCACATGACCGCAGGATGCTTCCTCAGTGGTCTGAGGCATTTACAAAACAAATACCATGCGCTCGTGTGACATTACAGTTTTAAGCCTTTGTCCTTGTTTTTGATGATCATGCCAACTAGAAGATTGGAAGGTTATGCCTTAGATGTTATTAAGATTGATAAATTTCTTATTCACCTTGAATGATTTAGTTTTCACTTTTTTATTCAGATATTTTCCTTTCAGTTTGTATAACACAAAGAGATACACATTGCCTGAAAGTTTCATTGAGATATCTTGAGAAATAAGGAAACTACCAGCATAATATGCAAGACAATAGATTTTCGGTCCATCCATCCATTTTCTACCACTTTTCCAGAAGTCCGGGTTACCGAGGCAGCAGCTCAAGCAGAGAAGCCCAGACTTCCCTCTCCCCAGCCACCTGCTCCAGCTCTTCAGAAAGGACACCAAGATGTTCCCTGACCAGCTGGGAGACAGTCTCTCCAGCATGTCCTGGGTCTGCCCCATTGTCTCCTCCCAGTGGGACGTGACCGAAACACCTCAAGTAAGAGGCATCCAGGAGGCATCTTGCTCAGATGCCCAAACCACATCGGCTGGCTCCTTTTGATGTGGAGGAGCAGCAGTTCTACCCTGAGCCTCTCTCGGATGACTAAGCTCTGGGAGCTCCTCTCCAGTAAACTGGTTCCAGAACCGGAGCCATGTGTTGAGGTGAGCCCAACTATATCTAGCTGGTATCTCCCAACCTCGTGCACCAGTTCCTTCCCCAACAGAGAGGTGACGTTCCACATCCCAAAAGCCAGTTTAGAAAGCCAGAGATCAGACCGCCAAGGTCTCTTGCCTTCAACCACCACCTGATCCACATTGCTCCGGACTTCTATAGTTCCTTCTGCAGGTAGTGAGCCCACTGGAGGACAGACCCATGTAACTCCGGGCTGAGCCCGGCCGGGTCCCATGGACAGAAACCTGGCTACCAGACGCTTGCCATTGAGCCCCTCCCCCAGGCCTGATTCCAGGGCGGGGACCCGGTAACCTCATACCAGGCAGGGTACACTGAATCCTTGATATTTCATTCATCATGGGAGTCTATTGGATCACTCTTACTGCAGTCTGACCCTTTATCCAGGACCAGTTTGTCTTGCAAGACCGTACCAGAGGCAAATTGCCCTGGACAACATAGCTCCTGGGATTACTAGGGCACACAAACCCCCCACCATGATAAGGTGGCGATCCATGAGGTTTTCAGTCACAGAATTCTATTCATTTACCTTTCAAACAACAAGGCTAGGCCCTGCGATGGACTGGCGAGCTGTCCAGGGTGTACCCTGCCTCTCGCCCAAAGACACTTGGATAGGCTCCAGCATCCCCCCCCCCCCGAAAGGGATTAAACGGTAGAACATGGATGGATGGATGGATAACAAGGCTAATTTACAAACTTCAAATACTTGCACTTTCCTTATTTATTATTACGACAATATCTCAATGGTTTTGGTGCCATTTAAAAAGGATTTTTCAAGCTCTTTCCAATGGTGCCAGCTGCATTATAATTAGTTGAGTTTGAATTTTTCTACACATACCCAACATTGGCTTTACACTTCCCATTGTACATTAAGAAACTATTTTAATTACTCCCACACTGAGACACAGGTGCCCTACTGATATAATCCAGTACTATGAAATAAGCTGTGATATAATCAAACGAAGAATTTTAAATTCAATTTCCTATAGGAAGACGAAGAGAGGGAACTAAATGCTGAATGGTCTGATAGTGCTAGTGTATCTCAAGCATGAGCTGGCTTCTTTTCCTGGTGTTGATAAACCTTATTTGGAGATCTTTGGTCTGTATTATGGAAAATGACTCTAGTTTGTAGTGAGCATGACCACCCATCAGCCACTTGAAATTAAAATAAAATACAATTTGAAAAGTAATAACTTTTAATAAGGGAGCTAAAATTAGATGCAACCCCCCCCACACACACACACACCTTAACATAATTTTTTCCCGAATGATTTTTAAATCATGTTTACAATAACAAAATGTAAATATTAAAAAACAAAAACAATAATGTCCATGATATCCGCTTAGAAATGTTCTAAGCCTGTAGATCCTAAGGCTCAAACTGAGTATGTGGCCGACAACAGAGACAGCCAAGATGATAATTTACTCAACTGGTTAGCGCAAGTTCCAAAATAAAAGCTTAATTAAAAAAAATCAAGCGCAACACAGCGTTTTATCACCTTTTAATTTGGTACTTCCTCTGATCAGTTGAATAAACTTACATTTTAGCTAAAAAAATTGATATTCAGCATTTAAGGTGACATTTAGGATGTAATCTTAAATGATTTTTTTTAAAATGTACAGTTGTGTTCAAAATAATAGTGTGTTGAAAAATGTGAATAAACGTCAAAATTCTTCAAATAAATTGTATTTTAATGAACACAAATGCATTGGGGACACTGCACATTCTATTTCAAAGCAAGAAAATTGGAAAAAGTAATTGAATTTGATAATATTTTACAGAAAGTCAAGAAATATAATGTTCAAAAAAATAGCAGTGTTGACATCTGTCTTTAGTGTGTTTGGGGTCATTGTCTTGTTGAAACACCCATTTCAAAGGCATTTCCTCTTCAGCATATGGCAACATGACTTCTTCCAGTATTCTGATGTACTCAAACTGATCCATGATCCCTGGTATGCGATAAAAAAGACCAACACCATAGTACGAGAAACATCCCCATATCATGATGCTTGCACCACCATGCTTCACCGTCTTCACTGTGTACTGTGGCTTGAATTCAGTGTTTGCAGGACATCTGACAAACTGTCTGTGGCCCTTAGACCCAAAAAGAACAATCTTATACTCATCAGTCCACAAAATATTACACCATTTCTTTTTAGGGCAGTCAATGCAAATTGTAACCGCTTCAGCACATGTCTTTTTTTTAACGATGGGACTTTGCGGGGGCTTCTTGCTGGTAGCTTGGCTTCACATAGACATCGTCTGATTGTTACAGTACTCACAGGCAACCTTAGATCTTCTTTGATCCTCCTGGAGCTGATCATTGGCTGAGCCTTTGCCAGTTTGGTTATTCTCCGATCCATTCGAATAGTCGTTTTTCTTTTTCTTCCTCGCCTTTCTGGTTTTGGCTGCCATTTTAAAGCATTTGATATCATTTTAGCTGAACAGCCTATCATTTTCTGCACTTCTTTATAGGTTTTCCCCTCTTTTATTAATTTCTTAATCAAAGAACGCTCTTCTTCTGAACAGCGTCTTGAACGACCCATTTTACTCTGTTTTTCAAGGACAAATGCACAGCCAACATATTGTAAAGTCGGGGCCATGTTAAGGGGGGCAGGGATTTCCCAGCATGCTTTGCCAGTTGAAAATGTTACTGTGTGTGTGTATTAAATGTGTTATTACTGAGTTATTACTGTGACGTCACGGAGGCCCTCGGCGCAGCAGCGACGCGCAGCAGCGACGCGCAGCAGCGACGCGCAGCAGCGACGCGCAGCAGCGGAGCGAGCAGGACGAAGATCCGGCCATTTTCCAGGTGCGGCAAGGGCTGGACATATGGATGCGGGCCAGCGGCCGCCTGGGAGACCTGGCAGCGGTGGGAGTCGGCCGGAGCGGGCATGGGACTCCCTCTGCCAGGAAAGGGACTGTGCGTGGTCCTACAGAGGCTGTCAGATGTGTCCATCCGCCCGCTGGTGGCCAAACCGGAACCCTACTCCAACCAGATACTCCGACCGAGACTCAGATGGACACTGGATGGCCCGTGCGTGCTGCCCCAGCACCGGGCTGACTCGCGTTGGATTTCTGAAAGTGGACTTTGAATTTTCTGGGGACAGAAACCAGTCCAGGGGAGGGCAGTGTAATGTCGGGGCCATGTTAAGGGGGGCAGGGATTTCCCAGCATGCTTTGCCAGTTGAAAACGTTACTGTGTGTGTGTATTAAATGTGTTATTACTGAGTTATTATACTGCTGGGTCATTATAACTGCGTTATAATGACCTATAAACACTGCTGGGTCATTATAACTGCGTTATAATGACCCAGCAGTGTTTATAGGCAGGATTATGGCAAGATGTATCATGTGTGTATGTAACCATGATTGAAACGGAGGTCTGGGAGGATGACCTCCCCTCCTTTCTGTGCTCAGAGGTAGTTGGGGTTGGTGGTGTGTAAATAAAGCCTGTTCGTCACAACCATCTTGCTCCTCTTCTTTGTGTGAACCTCGCAAATGTCACACTGGTGTCAGGAGTGGGGATGGAGCAAGATGAAGATCCAGGCGGAGGTCCAGCGGCCGGAGCGGTTCATCGCTCGGCTGGGAACGGAGCGTAGAGCTGAGGCGCTGGCCCCCGGAGTGGCTCGCCACGATGGACGGAGCAGCGGACCCGACGGGACTGCTCTGCCTTTTTCAAGGCAGAGCGGGCCAAGCAGAGCAAACCAGCCCCGTTTCCCACCCTTTTCAGGGCAGGACGGGCTGGCGATTCCAGAGCGATTAGGAGCGGCGATCGACCGGGAGGTGACCGTCCCATCCATCCGGCAGTGGGCCAAGATTCCCCGCTACAACAGCGAGAACCTGTTGGATGACCACCTGGCCCAGGTCGAGTTGGCTGCCGCGCTGAACAACTGGTCATCGGAGGAAACCGCCGTGCTGAGAGCGAGTGGGAGGAGGAGCTACGGCAGACCACAGCAGTGCATGCACGGAGGAGACAGCGGCAGCGACACGAGGAAGGGGGGCTTCCGGTGCACAGAGCCAGGGTACATCGCATGGTACTGCCCCGCACGCAGCGCACGACAAACTGGCCTCTCGCCGACGTTAAATTAGAGCGAGGTGGCATGGACAGGGAAAAGGCCGCCTCCTGCAGATGCTTCCCCCGGCGGTGACATCACAGAGGCCTTTGGAGCGCAGTAGCAGCGGAGTGAGCAGGACAGATCCGGTCTTTTCCCGGGCTCGGCAGGGGCTGGATGCCTGGAGGTGGGCCAGCGGCCGCCTGGGAGGTCCTGGCAGCGGTGGGAGTCGTGACTCCCGCTGCCAGGAAAGGGACTGTGCGTGGTCCTACAGAGGCTGTCAGATGTGTCCATCCGCCCGTTGGTTGCCAAACCGCAACCTTACCCCAACCAGATACTCCGACTGAGACTCAGATGGACACTGGATGGCCCGTGCGTGCCGCCCCAGCACCGGGCTGACTCGCGTTGGATTTCTGAAAGTGGACTTTGAATTTTCTGGGGACAGAAACCAGTCCGGGGGAGGGGGGGGCAGGGACTTCCCAGCATGCTTTGCCAGTTGAAAACGTTACTGTGTGTGTATTAAATGTGTTATTACTGAGTTATTATACTAGTTAGTTAGTTAATCCCTTCACACCTGAATGTGTATATGGGCGGCGCCTATCTCTGTTTCTCTGACCCTAGGCCACACAGCCACTGTAAGTAGTGAAAGCTACAGCGGGGGGTCAGTCCTCTGGTAGCTCTGAGTGTAACTTTACTTTCCCCATTCCATTATGCGGAGCACCATGCTAGAAGGCAGAAAGCACCATTTTTATATGGTCTTTGGTATGACCCGGCCGGGATTTGAACCCCTGCCTCCCGGGTGTGGGGCGGATGCTCTACCAACTGAGCCACCACTCCGGTGAGTTATTATACTGCTGGGTCATTATAACACAGTTATAATGACCCAGCAGTATAATAACTCACCGGAGCAGTTAATGTGGGGTAAGGCAGGATTAGGGCAAGATGTATCATGTGTGTGTAACCATGATTGAAACGGAGGTCTGGGAGAATGACCTCCCCTCCTCTCTGTGCTCAGAGGTGGTTGGGGTTGGTGGTGTGTAAATAAAGCCTGTTCGTCACAACCATCTTGCTCCTCCTCTTTGTGTGAACCTCGCAAACGTCACAATATGCAGCATCAGTTGCCTTGATCCTTAAATAAGGGCCACCTGTTTAACACCTTTTTTTTTTTTTCACAGAATCAATGACCTCACCAAGTGATCTCAGCTGCTATTTTTTTGGACACGCCCCTTTCAGTTAGCGATTCAGTGTCACAGAATCAGCAGCATGCACGTCACGCCTGTTGGGTGTGTTGGTTTTCTATACCTTTACTAAACCTTCTAGAAACTTACTTGCAGTGTAGAAGTTGAAATTCTAACAAAAACAGTTCTTGCTAGTGACGTGGGACTGCTATTATTTTGAACACAACTGTACATTTAGTTGACAAATACTGCTATAGAACTAGCTGATAAACCCCATATAAAAAGTACAATTTTTAAGTTTAGAAAGTCAGGAGTTTTTCACAGCCTATATACGCAGCAACTTAAAACATCTACCGTGAACACATATTTCCGACAAAAAACTAAGTGAAAGAACACTTACGGTTCTGCGTGGATGCTTTCCACGGGCGCCACATAATTCGCGGGGATGTATCCCTCTCTGGAGGCTGAGATCCCCGTCAGGGCTCTGGCATACCACCAGTCCCCGGGGCTTTTGTCCAGAGCCTCGAAAATGTCCCCGGTGTTGAAGCTCAGGTCCTGCACGGTGCGGGCCGTGTAGTCATACAGAGCCACATAACTATCACGGGAAGGCAGCGCGGACAGCGGTCTGACCCACTGCATAGTTTGCTGGTAGGACCGGGTCCGCGGTACAGGAGCAGACGGCAAACACCGACACCTGGCCAGGAATTAGGAGCGGCTCGGGCTCACGTTTACACAGGTGACGTCACCCGTCACTGCTGCGGTGTTTTCCTGGAGACGCGCCGCTTCCAGTTTTTTTTGGGACCGTAGGCAAGATTTTGTGTGTGTGTGTGTGTGTGTGTGTGTGTGTGTGTGGGGGGGGGGGGCTGCTATTTTTGTAATGTGAATCATTCATTCATTCTTAACCACTTTGTCCTTTTCTGGTGTGGAAGACTTCAAACCTTTTAAAATAATAATCATGAAAAAATTCTATCCCCTCCCATCAAATCATTACATAGAATACCTGTTAAAAGGCTGAGCAGTCACAGCGGCCTTCTTGCGTGCAGAGAAATAAGCAAAGCTAGACTCTCTTCTAGTCCTCAGGAAAGCTTATTAAACCATGGACCTGTTCGCAAATACTGCCTGTTGCGGTCATAATTGGGTAAAAGTAAATGCACAGCTGTTGTAGTTTACGGAGCTTTATTATATTCAGAGTTTTTTTTTTTTGTTGTTTTTTTTTTTGTTACTTATTTGTACCCGTAGGTAGATTTGGTTTGCAGTCTGGTGACAAGCCTCCGGCTGCTGGTCGCTGCGTGCGCGAGCGCCCTAAACCTACATGTTTTTGGTGTGCGGGAAGAAACCGGAGAAATCCCGGAGTAAACCCGCGCAACACGGGGAGAACATGCAAACTCCACACAGCTCACTGTTGGTCGGGGGCTGGGATCGAACCCACGATCTCATGATCCCCGCGGTCCCCCGGCCGAGGGTAAAACTGTGTTGCCACAGTGCTAAACCACTGCGCCACCGTGCAGAGTTGTTTACATACACAACATTTCTCCCCTCCTTCAAAAATGCCAAGTGCACAGATAGCCCTCCCCAATTTGCTTCCCGACTCACACTCTAAAACAAAACAATTACAGGAACAAACCTTTCTATCCACACACACAACTAAGGCTGGGGGGCCAGGTAGACTACCAGCACCCCCATACGGCTGGGCGGATTATTCTGCGCCAAACATTCAAAACAAAGCCGTGTTTCTAAAATAATACCGGAACAGCTCCACATAAAAGACATACAAAACTACAAAATGTTTTTTTCAAAATGTGATTTTTCAAAATGTGATTCATTGTCTGCTAATTGTGCATTGAGGGTTTTTTTCTGTGTGATCATAATTCGGCTCACTTGAGCTTATTTGAGCTTACGAGCGTTATTTTGATAACTATGTTTTTTCTCTCTGCCTATTGTTTTTTTCCTTGACCCTTGCCCTCTATTCCCCTCCTGTATGACAGGCGCCTCGTCACGGCTTGCCGCGTCATTGGGATGCGCCTTTCAGGTGCGCCCAATGTCAAGTCAAATTCCTCGTATGTTTACTTGTTTACTTGTAAATGTGCTTGGCAATAAACTTTATTCTGATTCTGATTGTGATTCTGACATACAAAACTACAAAATACATAACGACTACTGGCAGCCCCCCCCCCCCAGCATTCACCCCCACAATGGGTACATCACAATACTTTAAACGTTGGGTATGTAAATTTATATGAATAAAGATCTCAAATGGAGTAAACCCACCCCACCACCCCAAACTTGGGCATAAAACTAGCACATTAATAAAATTCATTTCCAATATATCCATTAAATTACTGTCTTTGAGCCAATAAAATCCCACAATTACAATCCAGGTCCCTTAAAACAAAATTCAACTCCCAGGTGTCACCCCACATCCCACTTTTCACACTTCAACGTCTTCTGACTTTTTCCTTTCTTTCTTCTTTTTTGAATTTCGATCAGGGTACCATACCAACAGTAAAGACTCTTTATACTGCGGACTTCTCACACAACACAACACATTGCCATCTACAGAAGTTCTCTGATGACTCTGCGATCGTTGGTCTCATCTCCAACGGAGATGAAGCTGAGTACAGAGGGCTTATCCAGGACTTTGTGGACTGGTGCCATCGGAACTGCCTCCAGATCAACGCGAGGAAAACTAAGGAGCTGGTGGTGGACTGCCGCAGGCATGGGCAGCCCCTCACAGCACCAGTAAATATACAGGGAACAGACATCGAGATGGTGACATCCTATAAGTACCTGGGTATTCATCTGAACAATAAACTAGACTGGTCACACAATACTGATGCACTCTACAAGAAGGGACAGCACAGGCTGTTTCTGCTGAGGAGACTCAGGTCTTTTGGTGTACAAGGGGCGCTGCTGAAGTCATTCTATGACACGGTGGTGGCATCAGCCATCACTTTTGGAGTGGTCTGCTGGGGCAGTGGCATTACTGCAGCCGATAGGAAGAGACTGAACAAACTGATTAAGAAAGCTAGCTCTGTCCTGGGGCAGCGCCTTGATCCGATGGAGGAGATAGGAGAGAGAAGGACGGTGGCTAAACTGTCATCTCTGCTGGAGTCCGAGTTCCACCCTATGCAGGACATACTGGATGCACTGAGGAGCTCATTTAGCAGCAGACTACATCATCCCAGGTGCACAACCGAGAGGTTTCGTAGGTCCTTCCTACCAACGGCTGTCAGACTGTACAACCTAAGCAGGGCTGCTCGCAGAGATAGCAAAAAGACGTAACAAACTAATAGTTTTTTGAATGCAAAAGATGCAATAGACTTACACAATGGTCCTCTCCGGCATACAACTAGGAACATACCGGTCGCTATGGAGGGTGAGAATATGTATGGGCACATAATCATACCATGTAGGATAACTAAATAGATGGTTATGCTGTTTCATCCCACCTAGCAACAATGCTCTGCACTGTGTGTTTATATATTTACATATTTATTCCATCTAGCTACAATGCTCAGCACTGGGTGTGTTTATATTTATATTTATATATCTATATATTTATTCCATCTAGCTACAATGCTCTGCACTGTGTTTTTGTATATCTACATATTATTCCATCTAGCTACATTGCTCCGCACTGTGTGTGTTTATATACTTGCATATTTATTCCACCTAGCTGCAACGCTCCGTACTGTGGGTGTTTATATATTTACATATTTATTCCATCTAGCTACAATGCTCTGCACTGTGTTCATATATTCATATATTTATTCCATCCAGCTACAATGCTCTGCACTGTGTGTCTGTGTGTGTGTGTGTATATATATATTTTATAGTGATATGTACATATGTATATTAGCTGCTCTTGCTTGCTTGTTTTTTTTCTTTTTTTTCTTGCCTTCTGATTGTTGCTCTGAGTGTTGCTATCCCTGTGCTGTTGCAATCCTGGAATTTCCCCGTTGTGGGACTAATAAAGGCTTATCTTATCTTATCTTATCTTATCTTATCTTAAAACACACACATCAGGACTAGAGCAAAAGCACACACACAGAAAATAAAGACATCACAGCACTCTCAGTCCTTAGATGGGTCCTTCTCCAGTCGCCTCCGCCTCTTGACCTCAGGGCTCCCGTGGCACCACTTCTTCTCCTCCACTCGGCGTAACTCGTTCGGATGCCTCCAGGTCTGGTCAGACAAGTGCAGATACCCGTCACTCCAAGCAGCCTCCACCAAGAAACGTCCTCCCTCATCGCGCCGCTCACATGAACCGTGATCACCTCTCATCCAGGCCTCAACCCTGGGCCGCACCATGTCGCCAACCCACAGAGAAGCCTGTGTCTTCTTTTCCTGGTGATTTTGGGTCTGATTGGTCTCCACCAACGATCCAGTCGATTCGTAGGCCCAGTCCGTGTTATCCATGGTAGACCATCTTCCCGAGCGATCAACCTGCTCTCAGGTTCCGCCCCTTCTGGATCCAGCGTGGGCACCTCGTCCTTACAGGCCACCTCCGGGGTCCTGTCATGCCATCCCGCACCCTCATCTAGGGTAACAGACAGACCGGCATCGGGCCCAACCCGTGGCAGCATCGCGCGGCTCCGAACGTGCTCTCCCTTATTACACATGTCCAGCCAGTCCGATTTCCTCACTTCCACGCCATCCACCAGCGGAGTCGGTCAGTGCCACAGTCCCCAGCCCGACCACTCCTCACCTGACACGTTGGCGATCGAAAAACCCAGGCTATAAAAGAGATTATACCCCATGATGTTAACCCCTGCAGCGGTGACATGAATGTGGGCTTGGGGCACAACAACAGACTTATAACAGGCTTCAACTTCCACAAACCCCAAAACTGCCAGTCTGTTCCATCCATAGCCATGATAATCTCTTCCTTGTTGTTTAATCTGCCGGTGGGGAAACAAACTGTTCACGGTCGCCAGGTTTAACACTGAGATAACAGCTCCAGTGTCCACCAACAGTGGAACCACGACACTGTCAAGCATGACACCGCTCCTGATCCTCCCCGTTGTCTCCGGGGAGACTGTGTGTACCATAGTCGGAGTCTTCTGCGCAGCACCTGGTCCCTTCCTACGGCTCCTGCATTCGAAGATAGCGCACACCCTGGCAAAGTGGTCCCGCAAACCACACTTGCCACAACGCTTTCCTTTTGCTGGGCACACACTGGCCTTATAGCGGTGAACAGGGGACCCACAACCGTAACAACGTGGTGGACCTTATTTTAACCATGGAGGCATATGAATCCTCTCCGGCATCACCATCACCAGGGTCCCAAAACAGTGCCTTAGCGCAAGACTCATTCTCACCCAGAAAAGCCCCTTCAGGAAGGCCTCCCACGATGGTCTCTGCTGCCTCGAACCGTTGGGTGAGCTCGATTGCCGTGGCCAATGTCAACTCTCCTGGATACTCCAACAATCTGGACCAGACTGCTGTACAGCGAACATACTCTGCTAGTTGGTCCCAAATCATCTCCTCTTCCAGGCGTCCGAAATCACACACCCTCGCCAGCCTCCAGAGATCTTCAATGAATGCCATCACTGGTTCTCCCAATCGCTGGCGGCACTGTCGAAACTGGATGCGCCGGACCGTGACACTCTCCTGAGTGCAAAAATGGCGTGCCATCAACTCCACAACACCATCGAAGCTATCAGCCCCCCCCCCCCCCCCCCCAGGCTCTCTAGTACTCTCTGCCCCTCAGTACCCAACTTATGGACTAACCAGCCCTCGCGCGAAACCTCTCATGCTTGCCAAGGTTCAAAACCATGAGGTAGTTGGTAAAAGCAGTGACCCAACGAGGCCACAGCACGGGCGGCCTGCCCAGGGCCTCCAAAGATGGCCGAAACTCAGCAGCACACTATTCCATTCCTGCTTTTACCTCATCGCCAAATGTTGTGTCCATAATTGGGTAAAAGTAAATACACAGCTGTTGTAGTTTACAGAGCTTTATTACATTCAGAGTTGTTTACATACACAACACTGCCATCTTTGACACATGCAGGGGTGTTGGACTGGGGGGGTACTCTTTCCTCTGGGAACACCCCCCCAACACACACACACACACACACACACACACACACACATATTACTGCGACTACAGGCCAGGTTAAGAAATAGCTGGAGAGACTCCATCAGCGAAAGGCTGCGGGCACTGATGGCATCTCCGCCAGGATTCTAAGGACCTGTGCCAACCAGCTAGCTCTGGTACTGAAACACCTGTACAACCTGAGCCTGAGTCTGGAGAGAGTCCCGGTGCTGTGGAGGACATCCTGTCTGGTTCTTGTCCCCAAGAAGTCGTCTCCATATGACCTGAATGACTATTGACCAGTTGCCCTCACTTCCCATGTGATGAAGGTCCTTGAGAGACTGGTCTTAGCTCACCTGAGGCCACAGGTGAAGACGTGGCTGGACCCTCTGCAGTTTGCATATCACCCCCATTTAGGAGTTGAAGACACTGTCATCTACCTGCTGCAACAAGCCCATCTGCACCTGGATGGTGGAGGAGCAACGTGAGAATCACATTCTTTGATTTCTCCAGTGCCTTTAACACCATCCAGCCACTGCTGTTGGGTGAGAAGCTACGGGTGATGGGGGTCGACAGCTCTGTGATCTCCTGGATTTCTGACTACCTGACAGGCAGGCTACAGTTTGTCCGGCTGGGCAGTGTCTTGTCTGACGTGGTGGTTAGTGATACGGGAGCTCCACAGGGAACTGTACTCTCTTCTTTTCTTTTCACCTTATACACCACTGACTTTCAGTACAACACCAAGTCATGCCACCTGCAGAAATTCTCTGATGACTCAGCTGTTGTTGGATGTATAAGAGGGGCACTGGTAGACAGATTTGTGGATTGGACAGAGCAGAATCACCTGAGGCTGAACGTCAGCAAGACCAGAGAGACGGTGATTGACTTCAGTAAGAACAGGATGTCTTCACAGCCATTGCAGATTAGGGGGGAGGATGTGGAGGTAGTTGAGGACTATAAATACCTGGGTGTCATGATCAGCAACGGACTGTACTGGAGATCCAACACCGATGCTGCGCACAAGAAGGGGATGAGCAGACTCTACTTCCTGAGGAAGGTGCGATCCTTCAACGTGTGCAAAAGGATGCTGGAGTTTTTCTACCAGGCTGTTGTCGCCAGCGCCATCTTCTTTGCTGCTGTCTGTTGGGATAGCAATATCAGAGCCAGCGACACCAACAGACTTGACAAGATTATCAAGAGTGCTGGCTCTGTAATTGGTCTCATGCCGGAGACTTTTGAGACTGTGATAAATAAACTGCAATCTATCATGGACAATTCTGATCACCCCCTCCACCATACACTGGATAGACAGCGGAGCACTTTCTCCAGCAGACTGCTACAGCTTTGCTGCTGAACGGTTAGTACAGGAAATCTTTCCTGCAACAGGCTATTTCACTGTACAATAACTCATTCCGATGTTGAACTGTGGTCATAACTATGCTGCCATACTGCACCTTACAGTCTAATTGGTGCCTGACTTTTTCACTCTGCACCTGATAGTCCTGCATTGCACAGTGGGTATGACTCATGTATCTATACAGGTCAGTGTTGTGTCTCAAATTAAAGAGGAGTTGAGGTGACGTTTTATAAGTTTTATTATAACGAGAACCAGGAACACAGGAGTCTCTACTGCGAGTACAGGAGCCAGTGAAGAGACAATATGTCTCCTGCAGATGGCTTATATACCTCAGGTGACGCCACCCCCCAGGGGCGGGGCATCACCCCTCTCTAGCCCAGAGCGCTGCCATAATAATATAATATATAATGTACAATCTCACATTCGCCCCCCCCCCGAAAAAACGCAAGCACACAAATTCACCCAACCTTATAATTTACCCCGACTTACACTCTAATACAAAATAGTTATAGGCCTACACACACACACACACACACACACACACACACACACACACACACACACCAGACACTGAAAGGAAAAGGGCCACACACCAGAATAAATTAATCCCGAGGTAAAGTCATATATACACAAATAAACAATTATTACAAACATGAACAATGGCGGTACCTGACTCCATAAACTGGCAGGTTAATACACCATTAGACACAGAAACTCCTGACAAAAAACAAAACAAACAAGATTTTACAAGATTTTCTATTTCTATGCCATATGTCAGAACAAGGTCCAATGTATGGTGGAGGTAATGAGTAGAATTTCCTACTTTCTGAGAAAACTCAATCGAGTCTAATATTGAATTAAATGCCACATTAAGGCAGTCACTATCTACATCCACATGTATATTAAAATCCCCTACTATAATTATTCTATCAGATTTCAGCACTAAATCAGCTAAGAAATCAGCAAATTCGGATAAAAATTCTGAGTAGGTTGATGGGGGACGATAAACTATGGCAAATAAAATTGCGTTTAACCTAAAATTGCTAAAGTGCCCAATACTGAGGACCAGGCCCTCAAAGGAATTATAACATGTTTTTTGCTTTACATTAACTAGTAATTTGGAATGGTAAATTGTTGCTACTCCTCCTCCACGGCCAGAATTTCTGGGATTTTGACAGTTTAAATAACCAGAGGGAGTTGATTCATTTAAACCAACATAATCCTCTTGCCCTAACCAAGTCTCTGTAAGGGAAATTAAATCAATCTGATGATCAATTAACAGATCATGGACTAACAGAGACTTGGGAGTTAGAGACCTAATATTTAATAAACCACATTTAATTTTTAAATTATGAGGAGGAACAGAGGCCAATTCATTCAATTTAGAGGCTTTATGTTTAATTTGAGTTTTACCAGTATTTTGCTTTATCACTTTGGGATGCTTATACATTATATTTTTATTTACTTTGGAGGGAGCAGACAATGATTCTCTGATGGGGAAGACAGGGGCTAAGCTGAGGGGTGGCGGATGAAGAGGAGCTGCAGAGAGGCGTGTAAGACTGCGACTCTGCTTCCTGGTACCAACTCTGAGTAGTCAGGGTTTTGGAAATTTGGATAAAAAAGATGCCAGATTGTTAGATAAATGAGAAGCACCATCCAAAGTGGGATGAATGCTGTCTTGTCTCATAAGACCAGGTTTTCCCCAAAAAGAGCTCCAATTGTCAATGTAGCCCACGTCATTTTTAGGACACCACACAGACAGCCAGCGGTTCAAGGATGACGAGTGGCTAAACATGTCATCACTGGTCAGATTGGGGAGGGGCCCAGAGAATACTACAGTGGCAGACATCATTTTTGCAAAGTCACACACCGATTCTATATTAAGTTTCGTGACTTCCGACTGCCGGAGACGGATGTCATTAATGCCGGCGTGAATAACAATTGTGGAATATTTACAGTTACTTTTAGCCAGCATTTTCAAATTTGACTCGATGCCTCCTGCTCTGGCCCCAGGAATGCATTGGACTATGGCCGCTGGAGTCTCTAGGTTCACGTTTCTGACTACAGAGTCGCCAATGATCAGAGTTTTTTCCTCAGCGGGTGTGTCGCTGAGCGGGGAAAAACGATTAGAAACGTGAACAGGTTGGTGGTGTACCGGGGCTTTGCGACTAGGCTTCCTTCTCACCGTCACCCACCCAGTCTCTTCGCTGCTGAGGAGAGCCGGGGAACCGCTGACGGGGGGGCCTAAGCTAGCTAGCTCCGCTGCAGCTAAGGGGCGTCCGTCGAGATTAACTGGCGCAGACGGTGTTTCAATGCAGCGGAGCCGGGATTCCAAATCAGACAACCTCGCCTCGAGCGCCTCAAAAAGACAACATTTATTACATTTACCGTTATCACTAAAAGAGGCAGAGGTGTAGCTAAACATCTGACAGAGAGAGCACACCAGAGGAGGAGAGGAAAGAGAGCTAGTAGCCATAGCTAGTGGCTGGAGAGCAAACCACACAGGCAGACAGCAAAACAGGAAGTGACGATACGTTACCACAAGGAAGTGACGATCCTGGATTAAGCGGAAGAAGATGGATGGATGGATGTTAAGTTGGTATTAACAAAACTGTGGTTTAACTGATGTGATTCCAGGGTATACTGATGTACTTTACTACAGGCATTGTGTTATTGGGTACTTTATTTTTTTCCACTAACTTAATTTCCTCCTTTTCTGTTTTTGTTTCCCTGTGTCATATATTGCCCTGATGTAGAGTCTACAGAGTGGGATGGTTTCCTTAGTTGTGATAAATATTGAGCCAAATTTATTATTGGTTTATAAATTTTAGTTAAAGACAGATATTTTTATTTAATTTTTCTTTTTACTTTTTTCTGTAATCAGATGGCAGTTTGAGTGGTGTATGTTTTTATATTGTTGAACCTGTGGCCCTCTTTAATGAGAGAAGGTTATGCAAGCAGAAAATGTTATCCTGTTGGGACTGAGGATACAGATGTGTTCAGGTTCAAGTTACTTTATTTGTACCCGTAGGTAGATTTGTTTTGCGGTCAGGTGACATCCTTTTAGACACGTATTTACAAACCACAATTACATTCAACATGAACACAAACACAGGTGCATGTGTAGCTGACTATAAACACGATAAAAGTACTGAAGGCTCCACCAATCAGGACATAAGAAGATAGGAAAAGAGAGAAGAGAGAAGGGTCATATTAAAAAAGTTAAATACTAAGTCAAAGAGATTAAAAACTCAAAAGTCTAAAACCCAATAAAAGATTTAAAACCCAAATAAAAAAACCTACAAAAATAAATAAATATAAAATAAAAATTAATAAATAGATAACTAAATTATGTGCAATATATTGTTACATCTTGTTCAACTCTTTAACAGCAGCAGGAACAAAGCTGTTTTTGTAGCGCTGGGTTCTACTTTTTGGGACAGCAAACCTCCGTCTTGAGGGAAGAAGCTGAAAGTGGCAGTGCAAAGGGTGGGAGTCATCATTTAAAATGGAGGTAGTAATCCTCTGTACCTGTCTGGTGTACAGGGATGTCAGGCTCAGCTGTGACTCACCAAGCAAACGACTGGACCATCTAACTACCTGATCCAAGGATTTCGTCTGTTTCAGTTGTATCTGACCAAACCATGGCACTAAAGAAGAGGATAAAACAGATTCAATAAAAGCCCGATAAAACATTGTCATTATGGTTCGGTCAGTTTGGAAGCGTGCAAGTTTCCTTAAACAATGCAAATGTTGCTGACCCTTTTTGCACACCCTTTCACAGTTCTCTTCAAAGTTTAAATTACTATCAATAATCGTCCCAAGATATTTGTAGGATTGTACACATTCAGTGGTCTGGCCTTTTAGTACAGTGACTTTGTGCCTGGGAGTTTTCCTCTTAAAGTCAATAATCATATCTTTAGTTTTTGTTGTATTCAGCTGCAGGTAGGAATCCTCACACCAGTGAACAAAATCATCAACTACTGGGCCGTGGCCACTCACCATCCTGGAGGAGACTGACAATAACTGAATCATCAGCATACTTTATAATGTGTCTGTTGTCATGTCTGCTCTGACACATGTTTGTGTACAGGATGAAGAGTAGTGGTGACAACACACATCCCTGGGGAGAGCCAGTAGAAGAACACTTTTGGTCAGACAATGTACCGTTGACCCTAACTCTCTGTGTCCTGTTGGTTAAAAAATCCAGAATCCAACCCACCAGATTATTACTCAAATCAAATTGTTGCAGGAGCCTTTCAACTAAAATATGAGGTTGGATTGTACTAAAAGCAGAAGAAAAGTGGTGTGTGTCCCATTAAAATCCAGATGTTCAAAAAGCATGTTAAACAGAGTGACAGTGGCATCCTCCACTCCTCTATGAGGCCTGTCGGCAAACTGCAAAGAATCCAATGCATGCTCAGTTTGCTTTAGGACCTCAAATCTAACCAGTTTTTCAAAAATTTTCATTAAAATTGAAGTTGTATAAGGGAATGGATGGTGGGTGAGATGTGGCGGAATTATTTTGATAATTCTTTGTATGTTTGGTTTGGTTAGTTGTTAATTTTTCTTTTTTCCCCTTTTCCTTTGGCTCAGAACTCATGTCAGAACTGGGAGGGTTACTACTTTTTGTCTTTTTTTATATGACAACTCAGGGTAAGAATCTTCACTTTATCTCCTGGAACTTGAAGGGCATCAACCAGTCTATTAAACGTAATAAGGTAATGGCTCACTTAAAACAACTTGGGGGTGAGATTTTCTTTTTACAAGAAACTCCTCTCTGCTTTTCAGAGGTTAACCAAATCAAGCGGCCTTGGATAAGGGACGCACTTCACTCTAAATTTCCAGTGAGAGCAAAAGGGGTGGCCATCCTCATTCATAAGTGTTCCATTTGATCTGTCAAACTGTATTGAAGACAAGAATGGTTGATTTGTAATTATTTCTGGCAGATTATGTGGTATACTTGTGGTAATGGCCTGTGTCTATGCACCTACATGGGATGATGATAAATTCATTTCGAGTTTTTTTCCTGTCTTCCCAAAGTTGATGACCACTACTTAATTATTGGCGGTGATTTCAATCTAATTCAGAACCCTTTCTTAGACAGGTCGTCATCTAACCCTCAGGTGTTGTCTAAGTCAGCTAAAGTCCTTGACACATATAAAAACAGTTTAGGTTTGTTTGACCCGTGGAGAGCTTCATCTCACTCGGAAGAAGCTTTTTCTTTCTTTACACACGTCCATCATACATATTCTCTGATAGATTTTTTTTTTCTTTTTTTTTGGGATAATTATTTTTCAGCATGTGTTCACTCATGTAAGTACCATAGCATTGTCATCTCAGACCACGCCCCCGTATCGGTTGATATCTGTTTTCCTAGTCGTGTCCCACCTTCTAGACAGTGGAGACTTAATTCCGCTTTGTTAGCTCAAGCCTCTTTTAAAGAATTTCTTTATGCACAAATTTCTTTGTTTTTTGACACTAACAATTCTCCAAAGATTTCGAGGTCCACCCTGTAGGAATCCTTTAAGGCAGGGGTGTCAAACTCATTCCATGGAGGGCCAAGACCCTGCAGGTTTTACTTCCACCCAGTCTCTTCAGCAGGTGTTTTCACTGATCAGCAATCAGTCGGAAGAAATTCAGAGAAATCACCTGTTGAAGACACTGGGTGGAGGTAAAACCTGCAGGGTCTTGGCCCTCCATGGAATGAGTTTGACACCTGTGCTTTAAGGCTTTTATGCGTGGCCAAATAATATTTGTCTGAAGCCTAAAGAAGAGAGAAAATGCAGAGTTGGAGGCAATCACTGAGAAGATATCTAAAATTGATAATTTGTACGCTTCAGCCCCTACCCCTGCCCTTTATAAAGAATGTTTTTAGCTTCAATCCAAATTTAATTTATTGTCCACAAGTAAAATACAAAACCAACTATTTTTAACTAAACGTTTTTTGCTTTTTTTTGGAGACTGGGGATCAAGCAAAAAGGCTATTAGCACATCAAGCACTTACAGCTACACTGTCTAGAATGATCCCCAAGATCAAATCTGCAACCAGGGATGTTACCTTGGATCCTACAGAGATTAATAAAATATTTTCTGGTTTTTACTCCGATCTCTACAACCCACAATGTCCCTCAGATGTTTGGGTGGGGGATAACCCATTCAATAAGATTGCTTTCCCTAAGGTAAATGAGGATTTGTGTAGAGAACTGGGCAGCCCAGTCTCTGTCAGGGAAGTACAGGAGGCAGTTATGACACTTCAAAATGGTAAAACTCCAGGCCCTGCTGGATTCACTGTTGAGTTTTTTTAAGTTGTTCTCTGCCAACATTGTGCCAGCTCTACAGAGAATGTACAGCAAGTCTTTTGCTGAGGGTTGATGCCCCCTACTTTGTTGGAGGCCTCAATTTCCCTTCTGCTCAAGAGTGATAAAGATCCTCTTCTTTGTGGCAGTTATCGGCCCATTTCCCTTTTAAATGTTGACTTAAAAATCCTGTCAAAGATCTTAGCTGAGCCTGCAACATGTCTTGCCAAGTATAATAACTGACCAAACAGGATTTATGCTTAGAAGGCACTCATTTTACAGTACAAGGAGGCTCCTAAATATCATTAACTCTTGTAGTTCAAGCTCACCTGAAGTGATTAGCATATTATAATGCAAGAAATCTGTCTGTTAGTTCCGCACGTATCTCCCTAACCGTTCGTCAGACTGGCCTCAGATTTGATACATGCTTTGCTGAGGGTACAAGGGTGTGCATCCCTGAATTTCAGCCTCCCCAGATATGCGGAAATTTAGGAGGGGAAATCTTTAATGAACATCCATAGGGGAGCTATGGGCGTTCATAGCTATGACATCATAGACACACAGATGTTGCCATGGTTACTGTTGCCAGGCAGACACATCATCAAAGATCAAAGGCAGGCATCGATGAGCGAGTGGTGGCATCAAAGATCAAAGGCAGGCATCACCATGGTTACTGTTGCCATGGTAACAGTAGCTTCCTAGGGACATGCAGAAATACTTGCTTATACTTGGTTTCTACAGGCATGCACAGGTATGCACTAGTCTCACTAGATGCAGAGAAGGCCTTTGACAGGGTGGAGTGGACTTACCTTTTTTTGTTTTGCAGAAATTTGGTTTCACTTCAGAATTTATTTCATGGATTAAGTTGTTTTATGCCAGTCCAGTTGCCTCAGTCCACACAAATAGACTCAAATCTACTCCATTTCCCCTTTACCACGGAACTAGACAGGGCTGCCTTCTTTCCCGTCTCCTATTTGCCTTGGCCATTGAACCCCTATGTGGTTGTGCCAAGAGGACAAGTTTGAGGGCATCACCAGAGCCGGAAAAATTCATAAGGTGTCGTCGTATGCTGACAACCTCCTTTTATACATGTGAAATCCTGCCACTTCTCTCCCGGTGGTTCTCAATATCCTTGACAAATTTGGGTCCTACTTGGGCTATAAACTGAACCCCCACAAGAGTGAACTTTTCCCCATCAACTCTTTGGCCAAAAATATACCCCAAACCTTTTTCCTTTTCAAATATACTACAGACGGATTTAAATATTTAGGGGTATTTATTACTAACCCAGTCAACCGTCTTTTTTCTAAAAACTTCTTCCCTCTCTTTGAGAGGTGTAAATTAGACTTCAGTAGATGGGGTTGAAAGACGATAAGAACAACGCACTCGTTGTGTCTGCTTACACCTTTATTGCCGACCACACAAAGTGACATGACAGTCTCCAGAAAAAAAACCATATCCGCTTCCCCCCTTCTGCTCACTTTCACAATAAAAGCCCTGCGGATAACAGCACAACAAACACATGATAAATGACAGTTATATACAACATATTGTATCTGAAACTTAACAATCTCCCTGTCTTTTTTTTTTTTTAAATCAGTCATATTCAAACCCATTAAGTCCAACAACATAAACATACTGTATACACGTGCTCAAATAAACCCTGAGCTTGAAGACAGAACATAACTGTTAAACAAAGCTTAAATATGAATAGAAGACAGAACATAACTGTTAAACAAAGCTTAAATATGAATAGAACTGTATGTTCTCAAGTTTTCATTTTTTAAGTAATACTCTGACCCCCTATTAACCAATAGTCCATTGCCCTTCACTCAGCGCCTTGAGCAACTGGTGAGCTGATGCACCCCTTTTTGTGAGGCAGTCTGCGAGTTGTTCTTTTGTGCTCTGCCACAGTATCTGTTCAATTTTCTGCATCTGAATAAGCTCTTTGATGCTACTAATTTCCAAACGAAGTCTTTTCTCAGAAACTGACTTTGTGGATTTTAGTGCATCAGTTAGTGAATGGTTGTCTGTTACACAGATTATTGGAGGGGCATGGTTCGTGTCTCCTGCGGTCAACTCAGAAAACAGTGTAGCTAGAAAAAGTGCATTGTCAACTCCCTCAGACATAGCCAGGGTTTCACCAGCTAGTGTACTTCTCACTACCCTTTTTACTCTCTTTGATTGCCAAGAAAGAGGTGAAAACTTTCCCTTTTCTCCCATGAGAGCAATGAAATGTCCTCCTTGAGTGCCTCCATCAGACAGGTTTCCAAATGAGGCATCACTAAACACAGTTATTTTTAGTGCACTGTCTTTTCCCAAATGTGAAAAGTTTAACACAACCTTCTTTGACTTTATCTTGCACACTATTCTGTTTGCTTCATGGATGGTGTGTACAGTTGCATCTTTCAGTGTTGATACTAGGTTACTAGCATCAAACATCACATCTGGTCTACTCTGCCTGGCAACCCAGAGAATCTGACCAATCTTTGATCTGAGTTGATCTTTTTCCTCCTCCCAGACAGGCGAATCTTGCTGTACTGCTCGCGATGGGTCAGTGTGTATGGGCTGCATGTGCTGAATGTATTTCTCCTGGTGCATTTGCACCTTTCCATCAAGAGTCACAAAGTCTACTCCCACATAACAGAAGTGTTTGTGTGCTTCACGCCCAACCTGGAAAACAGATTTCAGGTGAGGTATGACTGTTGTGGCGAATTTTTGTGTGCCTCCCCATATGAAATCATCTACATGACAGGCGAGCACCCCAGACACGGTGCAGTCTTGATCTATCCAATAGAAAATGTCACCATGGGTTGAGATGCCGTCTCGGCACTCAGCCCATGTTTTCCCTCATCCCTGCTTCCCATTGAGCAGCGTCTCAGCTGGCCCCCAGCTGGCAGCATTATGGACGGCTGGGGCCAATTAGTCTTCATCAGCTGGGGCGCTGCCAATGAGGATAAATAGGAGCAGCCTCGATGACTCGGGGCTGCGACATAAACACATTGCTAAGCTGAAGCCCCTTCGTCTGGTGTCAGCTTATACTCCTCTTGCAGCATTCCTGTGTTTGTATCCCGCTGTGAGTATGTACGTCTTGTTACCCCCACGTCCGGTACGAGCTGCTTACCTCTGCGCTGTGCAACCTGTGAGTGTACGTCTGCATGAGTATCTGTGCTCTCCTCATCCCTTCCCCTTTTCCCTGAATAAAATATCACGACTCACTGGCTTGCCCCTGGCTCTGACTGCCCGGCTCCCTAGAGCCGGATATGACAGTATGTCGCAGCCAGAAGAGTTACCGGCGGCCGTGAGTCGCCGTGGAAATGTACCTTTCTGTCCGGGTGTCAGCGCTGCTAGCATGCCGTTTCCCAGGAGTCACTTCCGGCGCCAGGGCGACGAGCTGAGGTCCATCTCGGAGGCTGTCGACGGGACGTTCTTCACCCTGCACGACGCCTCCAACGCGAGACGCTGGCATCCGGGCCGTGCTGAGGAACTCCTGGACTGTCACCCTCACTCTCTGTACCATCTGGAGGACAGTGCCAGGATAGACGCTGCAGGTACACAGCGAGAGAAGCTCCACGGGGTGGATGGAAATCCCGGCAGGGAGTCGAAGTGGGCGACGTCTTTCCCCGCTTCGGAGTTCCGTTCCTGCCGCCATTCCAGTCCGGGAGTTCGCGCCAACCAGAGGACTTCCCCCGACCTGCGCCACGTCACTCGGGATTCCCTTCAAGGAGCCGCAGCTGACAGCAGTTATGTCCGGGGTCGAGTGGCTGTCGCGAGCTCTACTGTGTTTCCTGTCACCACCTTCAGGCATGTGGCGGCGGCAGTGAGATTGATGGTGAGGACTTCAGGGCTACGAAGCTTTCCCGTGCTCGACGCCTTCCTCGTCTCGATCTCCGATCTGGAGCGGCGAATCCTGGGTTTCCCCCTCGCTTCGTCCCCTGGGAGTAGTCGTCATCACATCGCCGAGTCACCTCTGCACGAACCTCGTCCGGATCCAGTTCTGGGTCATCGTCAGGACCGTTCCTCCCACGCAGCTGTCATCCCTTCGCCTCGTCAGTGTGGAGATTCTACAGCCTCGTCCCCTGAGCCTCGTTCCCCCGCTGTCATTCCTGGACATTCGGGCTGGCTCACCCCGGCTGTTTCCCCCTCCTCCTCGACGCGCTTCCTGACCGCTGTGTGTGCCTGGAATCCCGGCCTGGTGAGCTCTCTGCTGGAGACAACGCGAGCGACCCTCAGACGAATTCCCGGGGGGTCCTCCGTTATCGCCGGGCGGGGAGAGGAAGAAGCAGAATCCACTACAGCAGGCGATACTCAACCTCCAGGGGGCAGGCAAGTCATTGTTTTTTCACACCTGCTTAATGATTTGCTCTGTCACATCCGAGGAGAAGTTCAGGGTTCGCAGCTCCCTGAACTCTCCCCACCTGCTGTAACCTGTATGCCTAATCCCGCATCCTCTGTGTCTCTCTCCGCCGAGCGGTCCCCGGCTTCGGGTCAACGTGGTGGGATATGGAGAGGGCCTGTGGTTCCGCAGCTACATTGCGGACGGAGGAGGGGGACTGACTGCTGCGTGGAGTCTACGCCGACGACTGAGCGTCCCCGGGTCTCCACGGAGGAGCGGTTCGGTCCGGCGGGACGAGATTCTTCTGGCTTCACGCCGAGTGGATCGTCGGCGGGGTTATCTGAGCTGGAGGGATCTCAAGCTGCGCTGACCATCGTGCTGGCTGCGGGGCCCGACGCGGCTAGATGGGAGCCTGACAACGACCTCCTGACGACGGATCCTGGATCTTCGCAGTCCTGGACGGCGTCAGAACCCGAGATCAGGCGAGTGCTCTCCTTTCTTTTCTCTCTTTTTATCCCCGAGCACTTCAGCCTATCTCCAGGGGAGACGAGCCGGGTGCAGCCGTCCGCTGCGTCTGAACTCGTCTCGCCGGGTTCTGGCGCTGCCGGTGATCCTGATCCCGGTTCTGTTTTCTCTTCTGAGCCTTCTTCCAGGGTCACCGGCAAGGAGTTGCTGTTCCTCGTGGTGCTGGAGGGTCCGGGTTCAACGTTGGAGGTCGGTTCTGGTGCAGTATTCAACGTGGGTTCGCCCGAGACCCAGTCGGGGTCCAACGTGGGTTCGCCTGAGGCCCGATCGGGGTCCGACGTGGGTGCTGCCCCAGTATTGTCCAGGTCCGGTGAGGAGGTGGCCGTTTTCCTGCGGCCTGACGCCCGCCGCCCTCGTCATCGGCTCTCCCCTGAGCCTCTTCCACCGGGATCCGCTCTGATCCTTCGCCCGTCTCAACGGTCCTGGTGGTTGAGTGATGCGGGTCGACGACCCGACCCACAGAACTTTCGGTTCGGTGATCTGGTTCCCCCCACTGGTCTGTTTCCCTCTGGGCAGCCTGGTTCGGCTGCCGGTGGACTGGATTCCTGGGATCTGGGTCCAGAGTTCGCCGTCCGAACACTTCTCTTTCCCTGATTCGCCAGCTGGACAATGGGCGGGGAGATCTCCGGAGCCATCTCGGCCATTTTTGGACTCTGCCTGCCATTCACCTCGGGTGTCACTTTTTCTTTTGTTATTAAGGTCACTCGGGTGTAATGTTCTGTCCTGTTGGTGGATTTGTTTTTATAGTGCTGTGTTTTCCATCGCTCATGCTCAGCATTTTACTTTTTGTGCCATGTTTTTAGCCTCGTTTTTTGTATTGTAGAGTTATGTTTTGTTTTCCGTAACACCATGCTCTGCAGTTATCCATTTATTCCAGTCACTTTCATTTCTTTAGGTGACTGGGTATTTATATATTCGTGTGTGTGGGTTTTTCTTTGCCTGCACTCAGTATTTCTTTTTTGTCCTGTTGGTTCATTATAGAGTCATGTGCTTTGTTTTCCGTAACACCATGCTCTATAATTGTCATTTGTTCCAGTCACCCTCACTTTTCTTGGTGACTGTGTATGTACTTAAATTAGCGCTGTGTATAGGTTCCCCTTTATTTAACCGTACTCAGCATTTTTTGCCCTGTACCTTTTTGGTGGTTCTTTTTTCCTTGCTCTGGGTCCCGCATGGTTGGTACTCTCTGGGTAGTATGTAAGATAAGATAAGATAAGATAAGCCTTTATTAGTCCCACAACAGGGAAATTCCAGGATTGCAACAGCACAGGGATAGCAACACTCAGAGCAACAATCAGAAGGCAAGAAAAAAAAAAAAAAAAAACAAGCAAGCAAGAGCAGCTAATATACATATGTACATATTACTATAAAATATATATATACACACACACACACACACACAGACACACAGTGCAGAGCATTGTAGCTGGATGGAATAAATATGTAAATATATAAACACCCACAGTATGGAGCATTGCAGCTAGGTGGAATAAATATGCAAGTATATAAACACACACAGTGCGGAGCAATGTAGCTAGATGGAATAATATGTAGATATATAAAAACACAGTGTGGAGCATTGTAGCTAGATGGAATAAATATATAGATATATAAATATAAACACACCCAGTGCAGAGCATTGTAGCTAGATGGAATAAATATGTAAATATATAAACACACACAGTGCAGAGCATTGTTGCTAGGTGGGATGAAACAGCATAACCGTCTATTTAGTTATCCTACATGGTATGATTATGTGCCCATACATATTCTCACCCTCCATAGCGACCGGTATGTTCCTAGTTGTATGCCGGAGAGGACCATTGTGTAAGTCTATTGCATCTTTTGCATTCAAAAAAACAAAAAAACAAAAAAACTATTAGTTTGTTACGTCTTTTTGCTATCTCTGCGAGCAGCCCTGCTTAGGTTGTACAGTCTGACAGCCGTTGGTAGGAAGGACCTACGAAACCTCTCGGTTGTGCACCTGGGATGATGTAGTCTGCTGCTAAATGAGCTCCTCAGTGCATCCAGTATGTCCTGCATAGGGTGGAACTCGGACTCCAGCAGAGATGACAGTTTAGCCACCGTCCTTCTCTCTCCTATCTCCTCCATCGGATCAAGGCATTGCCCCAGGACAGAGCTAGCTTTCTTAATCAGTTTGTTCAGTCTCTTCCTATCGGCTGCAGTAATGCCACTGCCCCAGCAGACCACTCCAAAAGTGATGGCTGATGCCACCACCGTGTCATAGAATGACTTCAGCAGCGCCCCTTGTACACCAAAAGACCTGAGTCTCCTCAGCAGGAACAGCCTGCGCTGTCCCTTCTTGTAGAGTGCGTCAGTATTGTGTGACCAGTCTAGTTTATTGTTCAGATGAATACCCAGGTACTTGTAGGATGTCACCATCTCGATGTCTGTTCCCTGTATATTTACTGGTGCTGTGAGGGGCTGCCCATGCCTGCGGCAGTCCACCACCAGCTCCTTAGTTTTCCTCGCGTTGATCTGGAGGCAGTTCCGATGGCACCAGTCCACAAAGTCCTGGATAAGCCCTCTGTACTCAGCTTCATCTCCGCTGGAGATGAGACCAACGATCGCAGAGTCATCAGAGAACTTCTGTAGATGGCAATGTGTTGTGTTGTGTGAGAAGTCCGCAGTATAAAGAGTGAACAGGAAGGGAGCCAGCACCGTTCCCTGGGGGGCCCCCGTGCTACTGATGATCGTGTCGGAAACACAGTCCCGGGTTCTCACAAACTGAGGCCGGTTCGTGAGGTAGTCCAGGATCCATGATGACAGGTGCTGGTCCACCCCTGCGCGCAGCAGCTTGTCCTTCAGGATCATCGGTTGGATGGTGTTGAAAGCACTGGAGAAGTCAAAGAACATGATCCGGCGTGACCGGATCATGCCGTGACCGGATCACGCCGTAACCGGCGTGCTGACCCAGTTCTTCTCCCCATCTGTACCTGGGTTAATTATTCTGTTTTGTCAGTATTGTATTTGGGTTTTTCTTTCCCGCTACCCTACATTGCCCCATTGGTGTTGTCCTTCCCTTGGCTTCTTCCCCTCCGGTCCGCCTCCCTTCCTCCCACCCTAGGTGGTGGGGGGGGGGGGGGGGGCTGGGATGTTCCTGGTCGTTCAGGAGCCCGACCTTGAGGGAGGGGCTCTGTCACCATGGGTTGAGATGCCGTCTCGGCACTCAGCCCATGTTTTCCCTCATCCCTGCTTCCCATTGAGCAGCGTCTCAGCTGGCCCCCAGCTGGCAGCATTATGGACGGCTGGGGCCAATTAGTCTTCATCAGCTGGGGCGCTGCCAATGAGGATAAATAGGAGCAGCCTCGATGACTCGGGGCTGCAACATAAACACATTGCTAAGCTGAAGCCCCTTCGTCTGGTGTCAGCTTATACTCCTCTTGCAGCATTCCTGTGTTTGTATCCCGCTGTGAGTATGTACGTCTTGTTACCCCCACGTCCGGTACGAGCTGCTTACCTCTGCGCTGTGCAACCTGTGAGTGTACGTCTGCATGAGTATCTGTGCTCTCCTCATCCCTTCCCCTTTTCCCTGAATAAAATATCACGACTCACTGGCTTGCCCCTGGCTCTGACTGCCCGGCTCCCTAGAGCCGGATATGACAGAAAACAGCTGGATCGACCTTTGACATTTGTCCACCTGCTTTCAGCACCACCTCTTTGACTCTGTTGTACCAGTACAATGATGCGTCTGCTAAGCCATATACACACTTTTTGAGCTTCCATAATATTCCATTACAGTTGGCTTCAGGAGGTGGTCTAATGTAAATGTCACGTGACACCTCCATTCCCTGAAGAAATGCTGATTTTATGTCCATAGAATGAAGTGACCATTGTTTTTGACAAATAACTGCTGTTAGCAGTCGTAAGGACTCTGAAGCACAGGTGGGTGAGTCCTTTTGCAGCTCAGACATCTCCATCTCCTCAGTATTTCATGAGTCTCTCTGTCACCATTCGTGGAAAGTGAAATCTCACTCTGAACTCCAGTAGCTTCTTCGGTGCAATGGGGCTGAAGCATGTTTTCTTGAACCTCCATTTCGTTTTCTGTGTTCTCCATGTTTTCAGCAGTTCCTATCATTCCTTGTTTTTCACCAATGTCTGTGTTGTTTTCTGAATTTCCATTTGTTGTCTGATGTTCACTACTTTTAGGGTTCACTTTTCTCAGTCTGAGATGATGCACTCTCACGCAGGTTCCTCCGTGTCGAACAACCACCACTGCACCATCCTGGCCAATAACAACTGCTGGCCCTTTCCACTCTGGACAGTCCACTCTTTTATAGTAGATTTTATCACCCACTTCATATGTTTCATCTGTGTGACGGATTTGTTTGCGTAGTGCTCTCCGTATTCTTTCAGAAAATTCTGCTTCTGTGAAAGCTTTTCTTGCAACGTGCAAAGCAGAGATGTGTTTTGCAACCCATTCACTCTTTGTAGTGCCCTCTAAGGCTGGGAGTTTATCATTTAACACAGAGGGCAGGTTGGGATTCTGTCCAAACACCAGTTGATATGGGCTGTATCCATGAACATTGTGCATAGTGTTTTTTGCCATGAGTGCCCAGTCTAGAGCAGTGTTCCAGTCACAGCAGTTACCGGCTTTTATTTTCATTATGATCTCTGTGAGTGTTTGATTATGTCTCTCTAGAAGTCCATTGCTCCACGGGCTGTAGGCAGCTGTTGTCTTAACTTCTATGTTGAAATTCTCTGCTATATCTCTCACCTCATCATTATTGAACTCTCCTCCATTGTCACTAAACAGTTTCTGTGGTGGTCCATGTACACTTACCCACACATGAATGAAGTGCTTCACTATTTCTGAGGCCTTTTTTGTAGTGAGAATGCTGCCTGCACTGAATCTTGTGAATTGATCAATAATATGAAGATACCACAGGCCTGGCTTCAGTTCATGTAGATCAACTGCCACAGTTTCATTATACTGAGATGCTAGTGGCAACCCAACTGCAGGCCTTGGTTTGGTCTTACTGTACCTTTGGCAAATGTCACATTCACTGATGATTTTTTTAGGATCATGTTGCATTCTGTGTCTTTATTTCCAGAGCTATCGAGCAGCTTCTGCAATTTGTCAGCAGAAGCATGGCCAAACTGTTTGTGAAGCTTCACCAGGATTTTGTGTTTTTCAGCCACGTTCAAATTGTCCGTGATTGTCAGGATCTCCTCATCCCATTGCTCTTGATTCTCATCTGCATTTTCATGTTTTGTGACATCATCATCAGCTGTCAAAATCTGATCATCACGCTGACTGTGTCTATTTTTTCTGTCCATAATGTTCACACAATAGTGACCAGAGCTGGTAAAGTCAAGTTTCACTGGTCGCTGAAACATGACTGCACTGTCATTTTCCATGTCCAACACTGTTCCTGCTCTTTTCAAAGATGTTTTGCTCAGAAGAAGTGGGATTTTTACAGGAACAACCTCAGTCTCAATACTACATTTTGTCTGTCCAATCTTTGCAGGTATTTTCAACCTTTTTGTGGAATGAATCACTTTTCCATCACCAAACTTAAATGGTTTGTTACTCTGCTTCTCTGTTTTTTTCATATTATTTATCTCACTCAGACTCAGCCTTGTCATGTAATTATCAAGCCATTCTTGTCCACACACAGTCCGAGTGCATGCGGTGTCGATTATTGCAGAATCAAAACACTCAGTCATAAAGATTTCTGCTTCATTGGGTGACTCTTTAGTAAACAGGGTAAAGTTACACTCTTCCTCTGTGTTACTTACTTCACTCGCTTTTATAAATTTGACTTGTTCACTTCTGTGTGGACAGTCTTTAGCCCAGTGAAATGTGCTTTGGCAGATGGCACATCTTGATCTTTGGCCATACCTGTCCAGGGGGTTGGTGCCTGCTTGTGGTGTTTTTTGTTTTCTATTCCAGGAGGAAGACTTTCTTGTTTGCCGGTTTTGTTCTGTGATATAGGCCGTTTCCTGATTAATGCCCGTGGTTAAAACAGATGAATTTTCACCAAATATTCGCTTGAGTGCTGATTTCATCGAGGCAAAAGCTAAGTCTGTACACGCAGTCAAGGCGAGCTGTCGATCTTTAACATCCAGGCATGCAGTGTCTAACAACTTAAATGCAAGCACAGCATCGGGAAGCTCCATCTTATATTTGCGCATGCGGGAGTAGCGCTGCTCAAAGTCTATTATATAGTCTGCCATAGACACACCGCTGTCTTTCTTTATCCGGTCAAAATGGGAGTAGGCCTCATAAACTCGGTGTTTTTCTTCTTTCAAGAATAAGTTATCAAGATTCAAAAGTAAAGTGTCCATACCAGTGTCTCCATTCAGGTCATCTATCGGTATCTCCATCGCCACTTCCCGCGCTCTTCCTGATAGCGCCAAAACCACAGCGAGCGCTTGTTTTTTTTTTTTCCAGCTCCGTGACTCGGGTCCAAATCGTGACTTCATTTTTCCAACTTTCATAGGGCTTCCCCTTATCAAACGTCGGCGGGACTCTATAGTTGGTAACCATCCTCTGCTACCACTGAAAGACGATAAGAACAACGCACTCGTTGTGTCTGCTTACACCTTTATTGCCGACCACACAAAGTGACATGAGAGTCTCCAGAAAAAAAAAACATATCCGCTTCCCCCCTTCTGCTCGCTTTCACAATAAAAGCCCTGCGGATAACAGCACAACAAACACATGATAAATGACAGTTATATACAACATATTGTATCTGAAACTTAACAGGGGTGACCTCCCATTATCCCTAGTAGGCCGAATCAGCTTGGTTAAAATGATTGTTTCACCCAAGTTTTTATATCTTTTTCACACATCTCCGTTGTTAGTGTTGGTAAATTTCCATGATGCCCTTGTTTTTCTTGAGAATGTCAGTTATTCTATAACTATGTTTCTTCATCTTTCATCCTGCTTGCTTTGCACGCTACACTGCTGCCTTAGATTACACCCAAGGACTCACTTATTGAAATCAGTTCTGTCCTCAGCTGAACTGACACATAGTGGAAAAATACTGATACATGTGAGGGGAGCCCACCCTCCTGCATGAGGAGGGAGTGGCAGAGTTTTATAAAAACTATAGGACCCACTTTTCGAGTAGCACTCTCTTCTGATATGTCATGAGAGCTGTGCTCCAGCACTGTACCTGTACCATATCTCTGTGCTATTAAATTATAGAAATGCCATTCGACTCATAGACTGGTGTTTTAGCCTTCGTACCAAAAGAACTGGAGGTTAAGACTAAATAGCACAACACCGTTCTTATTAAAAAAAAAAAAAAATCATTTTTTAGATCACTTGATAAACTAGTAAGCTCTTTCATCTGGGGAAATAAAAATCCATGTATTAGGAGATCAGTGATGCAGCTTCCTAAAGATCTTGGTGGCTTAGCACTGCCCAATTTCTTACATTATTACTGGTCTTGTAATATTCATCAACGCCTATACTGGATCAACAACACAGTAGGTGACATCCGCCCAGCGTGGGTGGATATGGAACTTGCATCTTCCAAACTCTCTTCACTCCCTGGTTTGTTCTCTACTTCCTATGACTGCCTCCAACTTTACCTCAAACCAAGTGGTAATTAATTCTGTTAGAATCTGGATTCAGTTTAGGAAAAGCCTAGGCCTCCACAGGGTCTCAGACCTCTCACCCATAGTCAGCAATCACCTATTTATGCCTTCCTGCATCAATTTAACCTTTCAAACTTGGTTTGACAAAGGGTAACTAAACTTAAGGACCTTTACAACCAAGGGACCATTGTGTCCTTTTCTGACCTCTCAAAGAAATTTGACTTACCTCTCACTTACTTTACTTTTTTTTAGCTAAGGCATTTTGTTCAGAATCAGAACCCCAAATTTCCTAGTTGGCCCCCAGAAACTCTAGTTGACTCTTTGCTAGCTCTTGATCCTCAACAAAACAACTAATTTCTAGCTTTTACATTATCATCAATTCTACTTTTGATAACCCAGTAACTGTCCCCAAAGATTCTTGGGAGCATGAGCTAGGTATTGTGTTGCCAGATGATTATTGGCAACGAGCCTTACGATTGGTTCACTCTTCTTCAATATGAGCGAAGCGTGGTGCCCTACAGTGTAAAGTTGTACATAAAATTCATTACACCAGTTTGAGGCTATCACGTATCTACCCCAATGTATCCGACTCATGTAATAGATGCAAACAATACCCAGCCAACCAGTCCCATATGTTCTGGTTCTGTCCTAGGCTTGCCGCATTTTGGTCTGGCATCTTTAAAACTCTTAGTACAGCATATAACTTTGTCATTACACCTGAACCCCTCTTGGCTTTGTTTGGTACCCCCTTACAACCTATTACCTCTGAAGTTATTCAGACTGTTTTGGCCTTCACCACCCTGCTGGCAAGGCAACTCATACTTCTTAATTGGAAGCATCCTCAACCTCCATCTCATAACAGGTGGATGAAAGAGCTGTTACTGTCTATTAGACTTGAAAAGCTTAGACTTTCCCTTAATGGCTCCCTGAAGACATTTGTAAAGACTTGGACACCTCTTTTAAATCATATTGATTCATTGACATCTCTGCCCAATTGTGATAACTGAATTAATTTATTTTTTTAATTTACCTATGCATTTATTTTCACTGTATAGGAGTTGTATGTACTCGGCATTATTAACATGTTGGTAATGGATGTACTGTGATAATCACTTTTTATTATACGTTGGGTATAATGGGATTATGGGTGGGAAAACATGGGGAAAAAACAAAAGGATAGAAGTTTGTTCTGTTATATTTGTCTTTGTGGTCTGTAAGATTGCCTCCAATAAAAAAAGTTAATAACAAAAACCAGAAAACTAAAAACTTCTGCATGAGAATTTTAAACTGTGGTATTTACAAGTATGAAATATAAAATTGTATTCATATCACTCGACTTCTGCATTGCCACTTTTTTGGTGGCATTTTGTGGCTCCCATATTGTTTTCTCACATACTGAACACCTGTTCTAGGATGTTTGTTTTCACTGAGTTAAATAGTTCTACTTTATCCTCCATATGACTCGATTGCTAATAAATGTGACGTATGAATGTGATATCTTGTGGTGCACATATGTGGGTTCCATATGCTTCACATGTGTATTACTGTATGCTTATTGTGTGCTTCACGTCTCAGAGGAACAAAAGGTCTGAACCTCCTAGGGGTAACAGGAGGATGTGAAGTCTGGCCTTTTGTATGCAGAGAGATGGCCTTGAAGGATTTCCTGACCACCAGGACTTGAGGTGGAGGCGAGAAGACCTGGAGGGGGATGCATTGTGATTTGGGATTAAGAGACAATGTGACTGTGTGCTTTGATGTCCCGGGGTATTAAAGGGACAGATGTGGGGGGATACCTTTCTCTTACTGTTTTTGAATGTTGGAGAATGTGATGTGAATAAAACTGATCCTGAGAAATAAACTCAGCCTCGTCCTTCCACACATCTCCACACTGGTGTCGCGTGAATTGCCTATAAAAATATTTGTCATAAGGTACAGGAATTATTTATTTTATTTAATAGTGGGTGTGAAAGGGGGCGGAGTTAAACCCTCCCTTCTACACCCGCTAAATTAAATAAAAGCACTAGTAAAAGGGGCACCAGTCCTAACGGACAATAATATTAACTTTAATTTTAATTAATTTTGTACCTTAAATTACTTAATGAATCAGTCTCAAACTTTCAGTGAGTTCTTGTCCTGCCGTGATTAGGAAACATGTACAGTGATCCCTCACTTATCGCGGTTAATGGGTTCCAGAACCGACCGCGAAAAGTGAAAAACCGCGAAGTAGCGTCACCCCTAATGACGTCACCCATAAATAATACGTACGTTCATTCTCTCACTCTCTCTCTCTCATATGATACGTGTGTGTGTGTGTGTACGTGTACATACATACGTAGATGTAAATAAAGTGTACATAAATATGTTTTTAGAACTCTTTTATTCTTATAACAAGATACGTAACTCAAGATGAAAATGATTTACTGCACAGGTTAATGAGAGCTTTACTGCTCCTCAGGTGACGCCTCATCGTCAGGTGCTAGAAGCGCAGGATCATCGAGGGCAGCTTCCGATAGAGCTGGAGAAGCTGCAGGAGGCGGCCTAATGGCTCGACGGGAAGACTATTTCGCACAAAATGGCACAAGAGAACAGCAAAAAGTTCCACGCGGCGAGACTAAAAGTAACACGAGCGATAAAGAGCAATGAATGCGGTCTTCCTTCCCTTAATGGGCGCTCGGCAGGGAGAGGAGGTGGGTGAAACGTCTCGGCCAATCAGCTTGCGAGATTTCCGAGCTGAGCCAACACGAGAACAGCAAACAGAGAGGTGGACTCTTTTTTGGACCAGTTTGAGAGGCAGCAGTCTTTTGAATTGAACCAAACACCTAGAATTTTAATTTTCTTTTTTAAAATCGGGTCTAGTTTCAGATTCTGACCATCTTGACCTGTCCATACAGTTTCACGTTTTTGTTTATTGAGTATAGCTCCTGATGTTCTCTCAAACTGGTCCAAAATCTCTCTGAGGATGTCCATCTCTTCTTGGTTATTGATAATGACTGTAACATCATCAGCATAAGCCAGAGCTGCCACCCTGAGTGTCCCTCCCAAAATGTGGCCCTTCAGTCTCAAATCTGGATTAATCTTCCTGATAAGGGGGCTGATAGCCAGGATATCAAGGGCGGCTCTCAGAGGGCAGCCCTGCTTCACGTCAGGAAGGATGTTGATTTTTTTTCAGTCAGAGAACCATTCATTTTAACTTGAATTGAGGGCTTACTATATAACAATATGGTCATTTTAATATTATTTCTTTAAAAGTGTTCTGTCCCATTTAGCCATGGAGTCTGCAGTCTCATTCCCCTCAATTCCATGATGTGCTGGAATCCAAATAAATCTGACTTCTGTTTTGCTATAATACAATCTCTATCATGACTGATATTTCCAAAAGTGTGTCTGGTCTCCTTTCAGAGGACATGGACAGCAGACAGAGGGCTGATTGTCCTCTGAAGCAGGAGCTCTCCCGCTGATCACGTCAGATTCTCAGCCAATCACAGAGGAGGGTCTGCACAGTCGTCTCTGCATGCAGTGTGCATAAGAACAGCAGTTCTCGTCATTCATTGCTGTAAAGTAGGGAGAAATTGGGATGCCTGATCTCGCCAAGTCTGCGCCCAAGAAGGGCTCCAAGAAAGCCGTGACCAAGACCACCGGTAAAGGAGGCAAGAAGAAGAGGAAGACCAGGAGGGAGAGTTATGCTATCTGTTTACAAGGTGCTGAAGCAGGTCCACCCTGACACCGGTATCTCCTCCAAGGCCATGAGCATTATGAACTCCTTTGTCAACGACATCTTTGAGCGCATCGCCTCCGAGGCCTCTCGTCTGGCCCACTACAACAAGCGCTCCACCATCACCTCCAGGGAGATCCAGACCGCAGTGCGCCTCCTGCTGCCCGGTGAGCTGGCCAAGCACGCCGTGTCTGAGGGAACCAAGGCTGTTACCAAGTACACCAGCTCCAAGTAAACTGACTACACGGATGTCAACCCAACGGCTCTCTTAAGAGCCACCCACTCAACTTTAAGAGCAGTACACTCTTTGTTTCTACCAAGTGTGAACCTTGGATTAAATCAAAATTAAAGTTAAGTCAATTTAAAGCAGATAAAACTGAGCAAAACAAGGATTCGAAACAAAATTAAGGTCCAACCTCAATGCTGCAATTGCAGTTATATAAGTTTCAGCTCTTGATTTTATTTTGTTTGGCGCACTCTTGCTCCAGCAACCTCTCCCCCTGGTGGTCAAGATTTTTTCCAAGAAAATAGTGATCCCTCACTTATCGCGGTTAATGGGTTCCAGAACCGACCGCGAAAAGTGAAAAACCGCGAAGTAGCGTCACCCCTAATGACGTCATCCATAAATATGTACGTTCATTCTCTCTCTCTCTCATATGATACGTGTGTGTGTACATACATATGTAGATGTAAATAAAGTGTACATAAATGTTTTTAGAACTTTTATTCTTATAACAAGATACGTAACTCAAGATGAAGATGATTTACTTCACAGGTTAATGAGAGCTTTACTGCTCATCAGGTGACGCCTCATCGTCAGGTGCTAGAAGCGCAGGATCATCGAGGGCAGCTGGAGAAGCTGCAGGAGGCGGCGAAGTGGCTCGACGGGAAGACTATTTCGCACAAAATGGCACAAGAGAACAGCAAAAAGTTGCACGCTGCGAGACTACGTAACACGAGCGATAAAGAGCAATGAATGCGGTCTTCCTTCCTTCATGGGCGCTCGGCAGGGAGAGGAGGTGGGTGAAACGTCTCGGCCAATCAGCTTGCGGGGTGAAACGTCTCGGCCAATCAGCTTGCGAGATTTCCGAGCCGAGAACAGCGAACAGAGAGGTGGATTTTTTGAGTTGTGCGGGCTCTCCGTGTTGATACCTGATGGTCTAATGTAGTCTCCCTGCCTTCTGCTAGTGCCCGCCCGTTATTTCTCAATTTTGAATTTTTGATGAATATTTTTGAAAAATCCGCGATGCACTGAGGGCGTGAAAGGTGAAGCGCGAAGTAGCGAGGGATCACTGTATTCCATTCAATGTCCGAGATTTCCAAGGCTAAAACTTGAAAGTGGTAAGTGATAATGGCTTACTGTAGATATATACTTTTTTTTTTTTTGAGCAAAAAACAAAACAAATGACAAGTGCAATAAAGTGACAGTCTACAGAAAGAAAGAAGTTAACACTTAATTTCTCCAACTCTTTACCTGAAATACAACCCATGTGAAATATACACCTATTACCTCAGTTAAGACCCCAAGTACAAAAATAACTTTTCTACATATCAACATTGACAACCATCCATCCCAACATACATACGGTCCATAGATCTATACCCATCCCCAAACAGCAGAGGTACACAGAAATGCACAGTACTGTCCCACCTACCATACTGGTGTCCCAGAGTGAGCATAGTGAATCGTACATATTAATACTAACCCTCTACCATATATCCTTTCAGCAAATAATGCTTATGCCTATTTTTGAATTGATTTCTGTTTGTACATAGTTTTAGTTCTAGCTCCAGACTGTTCCACAAATCCACCCCACAGACAGATACACGTGGACAAAATTGTTGGGACCCCTCTGTTAATGAAAGAAAAACCCACAATTGTCACAGAAATAACTTGAATCTGACAAAAGTGGTAATAAATAAAAATTCTATGAAAATAACCAATGAAAATCAGACAATGCTTTTGAATTGTGGTTCAAAAGAATTATTTTAAAAAAAATAATGAAACAGGCCTGGACAAAAATGATGGTACCATTAACTTAATATTTTGATGCACAACCTGTTGAGGCAATCACTGCAATTAAACAATTTCTGTAACTGTCAATGAGACTTCTGCACCTCTCAGCAGGTATTTTGGCCCACTCCTCATGAGCAAACTGTTCCAGTTGTCTCAGGTTCAATTCAATTCAATTCAATTCAACTTTATTTATATAGCGCCATTTCACAACAACAGTCATCTCATAGCACTATCAACTGTAGGGGGGAACCCCCACAGTTGCAGAAAGACCCCAGCAATCAGGTGATCCCCTGTGAGCAAGCACTTGGCGACGGTGGAGAGGAAAAACTCCCTTTTAACAGGAAGAAACCTCCAGCAGAACCAGGCTCAGGGAGGGGCAGTCATCTGCTGCGACTGGCTGGGGGGTGAAGGGACAGAGAAGATGAAAAGAACAGACATGTAGAGAGCAAACAGCACGATGGGGACTCAATCTATGGGAGAGAACAAACAAATGTTAATGACCAGCAAAAAAAAATATTTCATAGAGAGTGAGGAAAGGAGTGAGGCCCAGTGCATTACTGGAGGTCCCCTGGCTGACTAAACCTATTAGCAGCATAACTAAGGGAGGGTTCAGAAACACATGATCCCTCCCTAATTGTAGGCTATATCAAAAAGGTAGGTTTTAACCCTAATCTTAAAAACAGAGATCGAGTCTGACTCCCGAATCCAGATTGGCAGCTGATTCCACAGGAGAGGAGCTTGATAACTGAAGGCTCTGCCTCCCATTGTACTTTTGGAGATTCTAGGTATTACAAGTAGTCCTGCATTTTGGGAGCGTAGTGCTCTGTTAGGATAATACGGTAGTGTCAGATCTTTTAAATAAAAAGGAGCCTGATTGTTTAGAGCTTTGTAAGTAAGAAGAAGGATTTTAAACTTAATTCTAAACTCTATGGGAAGCCAATGAAGGGAGGCCAGAACCGGAGAGATATGATCTCTCTTTCTAGTACCTGTTAAAACTCTTGCTGCAGCATTTTGGATCAGCTGAAGACTTTTTAAAGATGTTTTAGGACAACCTGATAATAAAGAATTACAATAATCTAATCTCGAGCTAACAAAAGCGTGGATCAGTTTCTCAGCATCACTCTGAGACAAGATGCTCCTAATCTTGGCAATATTACGCAAATGATAGAAGGCAGTCTTAGAAACAAATTTAATATGTGAATTGAAGGACAAATCCTGATCAAAAATAACTCCAAGGTTCCTCACAGAGCTATTAAGAGAAAGAGTAACTGCATCCAAACTGAAAGTTTGATTTGGAAAGGACTTTCTAAGGTTTTTTGGACCAACAAGAATGACTTCAGTCTTATCTGAATTTAATAGCAGGAAATTACAAGTCATCCAAGCTTTGATTTCCTTAAGACAGGCTTCTAACTTGGCTAATTGATTACTATCATCTGGCTTCATTGACAGGTATAATTGTGTGTCATCTGCATAACAATGAAAATGTATACAGTGCTTTCTAATAATGTTGCCTAACGGAAGCATATATAAACTAAAAAGAGTAGGGCCTAGCACAGATCCCTGTGGAACTCCATGACTAAGCTTTGAGTTGAAAGAAAACTCATTATTTACATGAACAAACTGGAACCTATCAGATAAATAAGATCTAAACCACTGCAATGAAGTTCCATTAAGTCCAACATAGTGTTCTAATCTATCAAGTAGAATATTATGATCGATAGTATCAAAAGCTGCACTAAGGTCTAAAAGGACAAGTACAGAAACTAGTCCATTATCAGATGCAATGAGGAGGTCGTTAGTGACCTTCGCTAAGGCTGTTTCAGTACTATGATGGATTCTAAACCCAGATTGAAACTCTTCAAGTAAACCATTTCCCTGCAGGTGGTCGAATAATTGCGTAGCAACAACTCTTTCTAAGATTTTTGAAATGAAAGGGAGATTAGAGATTGGTCTATAGTTAGCTAAAGCTCCTGGATCTAGCGTTGGCTTTTTGAGTAAGGGTTTAATTACAGCTGTTTTAAAAGCCTGCGGTACATGGCCTAAAGTTAATTAAGAATTGATTATATGAAGAATAAGGCTACCAATAAGTGGGAAGACTTCTTTAAATAACCTAGTAGGAATAGGGTCTAAAAGACAAGTTGAAGGTTTGGATGAGGAAACTATTTTGTCTAACTCACAAAGGTCGATTGGAGTAAACTCATCAAGACAGACATCAAAAGAAGGAGTTGTAGTAGTTACAGTATTTAAGTTAACTGTGGGAAGAATCTGATTGATTTTATCTCTGATGGATGAAATTTTATTATTGAAAAAGTTCATAAAGTCCTGACTAGTAAGCTCTAAGGGAATGCTAGGATTGACAGAGTCCTGACTCTTTGTCAACCTGGCTACAGTACTGAAAAGAAACCTGGGATTATTCTTGTTCTTTTCTATTAATGCAGAGTAATAACTTGTTCTAGCTTTTCTAAGAGATTTTTTATAAATTAAAAGATGATTTCTCCAAGCTAAATAGATTTCATCTAAATTAGTAGAGCGCCATTTTCTTTCTAATTGACGAGTCTTCTGTTTTAAGCTACGAGTTTCTGTGTTGAACCAAGGAGTTAGAAATCTCTGATTAGACTTTTTCTTTTTTAAAGGGGCCACCAAGTCTAGAGCCTGATGCAGAGAAGCTGAAACACTATCCACCATGTTATCAATTACAGAAGGAGCAAGCTGTCTATAGCTTATTTCCGTTGTGTTGACACATGGCATAGAGGAAACAATCTGCATAAATTTGGAAACAGCATCATCTGAGAGGCATCTACTGTAATAATATTTTTCTTTAGGAGCCAAATAGTCAGAAATGGTAAAATCAAAGGTTAACAGACAATGGTCTGACAGTACAGGGTTATGAGGAGACACTAGAAGATTTTCTATTTCTATGCCATATGTCAGAACAAGGTCCAATGTATGGTGGAGGTAATGAGTAGAATTTCCTACTTTCTGAGAAAACCCAATCGAGTCTAATATTGAATTAAATGCCACATTAAGGCAGTCACTATCTACATCCACATGTATATTAAAGTCCCCTACTATAATTATTCTATCAGATTTCAGCACTAAATCAGCTAAGAAATCAGCAAATTCGGATAAAAATTCTGAGTAGGTTGATGGGGGACGATAAACTATGGCAAATAAAATTGGGTTTAACCTAAAATTGCTAAAGTGCCCAATACTGAGGACCAGGCCCTCAAAGGAATTATAACGTGTTTTTTGCTTTACATTAACTAGTAATTTGGAATGGTAAATTGTTGCTACTCCTCCTCCACGACCAGAACTTCTGGGATTTTGACAGTTTAAATAACCAGAGGGAGTTGATTCATTTAAACCAACATAATCCTCTTGCCCTAACCAAGTCTCTGTAAGGGAAATTAAATCAATCTGATGATCAATTAACAGATCATGGACTAACAGAGACTTGGGAGTTAGAGACCTAATATTTAGTAAACCACATTTAATTTTTAAATTATGAGGAGGAACAGAGGCCAAATCATTCAATTTAGAGGCTTTATGTTTAATTTGAGTTTTACCAATGTTTTGCTTTATCACTTTGGGATGCTTATGCATGATATTTTTATTTACTTTGGAGGGAGCAGACAACGATTCTCTGATGGGGAAGACAGGGGCTAAGCTGAGGGGTGGCGGATGAAGAGGAGCTGCAGAGAGGCGTGTAAGACTGCGACTCTGCTTCCTGGTCCCAACTCTGAGTAGTCATGGTTTTGGAAATTTGGATAAAAAAGATGCCAGATTGTTAGATAAATGAGAAGCACCATCCAAAGTGGGATGAATGCTGTCTCGTCTCATAAGACCAGGTTTTCCCCAAAAAGAGCTCCAATTGTCAATGTAGCCCACGTCATTTTTAGGACACCACACAGACAGCCAGCGGTTCAAGGATGACGAGCGACTAAACATGTCATCACTGGTCAGATTGGGGAGGGGCCCAGAGAATACTACAGTGGCAGACATCGTTTTTGCAAAGTCACACACCGATTCTACATCAAGTTTGGTGACTTCCAACTGCCAGAGACGGATGTCATTAATGCCGGCGTGAATAACAATTGTGGAATATTTACAGTTACTTTTAGCCAGCATTTTCAAATTTGACTCGATGTCGCCTGCTCTGGCCCCAGGAATGCATTTGACTATGACCGCTGGAGTCTCTAGGTTCACGTTTCTGACTACAGAGTCGCCAATGATCAGAGTTTTTTCCTCAGCGGGTGTGTCGCTGAGCGGGGAAAAACGATTAGAAACGTGAACAGGTTGGTGGTGAACCGGGGCTTTGCGACTAGGCTTCCTTCTCACCGTCACCCACCCAGTCTCCTCGCTGCTGAGGAGAGCCGGGGAACCGCTGACAGGGGGGCCTAAGCTAGCTAGCTCGGCTGCAGCTAATGGGCATCCGTCGAGATTAACTGGCGCAGACGGTGTTTCAATGCAGCGGAGCCGGGATTCCAAATCAGACAACCTCGCCTCGAGCGCCTCAAAAAGACAACATTTATTACATTTACCGTTATCGCTAAAAGAGGCAGAGGTGTAGCTAAACATCTGACAGAGAGAGCACACCAGAGGAGAGGAAAGAGAGCTAGTAGCCATAGCTAATAGCTGGAGAGCAACCACACAGGCAGACAGCAAAACAGGAAGTGACGATACGTTACGTTACCACAAGGAAGTGACGATCCTCACTTCCTTGTGGTTTGAAGGGTGCCTTCTCCAGACGGCATGTTTCAGCTTCTTCCTCAGATGTTCAATAGGATTTAGATCAGTGCTCATAGAAGGCCACTTTACAATATTCCAATGTTTCGCTTTTAGCCATTCTTGGGTGTTTTTAGCTGTGTGTTTTGGGTCATTATCCTGTTGCAAGACCCATGACCTGCGACTGAGACCAAGCTGTCTGACACTGGGCAGCACATCTCTCTCTAGAATACCTTGATAGTCTTGAGATTTCATTGTACCCTGCACAGATTCAAGACACCCTGTGCCAGATGCAGCAAAGCAGCCCCAGAACATAACAGAACCTCCTCCATGTTTGACAGTAGGGCCAGTGTTCTTTTCTTGGTATGCTTCATTTTTGCGTCTGTGAACAAAGAGCTGATATGCCTTGCCAAAAAGTTGCAGTTTCGTCTCATCTGTCCATAGGACATTCTCCCAGAAGCTTTGTGACTTGTCAACATGCAGTTTGGCAAATTCCAGTCTGGCTTTTTTATGATTTGTTTTCAACTCCTTGATCGTCTCCCATGAAGTCCACTTTGGCTCAAACAACGATGGATGGTGCGATCTGACACTGATTTACCTTGACCTTGTAGTTCACCATGAATGTGTTTAGAGGTTGTTCTGGGTTCTTTTGTTACCATTCGTATTATCCGTCTCTTCCATTTTTCATCAAGTTTCCTCCTGCAGCCACGTCCAAGGAGGTTGGCTACAGTCCCGTGGATCTTAAATTTCTTAATAATATGTGCGACTGTAGGCACAGGAACATCAAGCTGCTTGGAGATGGTCTTATAGCTTTACCTTTAACATGCTTGTCTATAATTTTCTTTCTAATCTCCTGAGAAAACTCTTTCCTTTGCTTCCTCTGGTCCATGTTTAGTGTGGTACACACCATGTCACCAAACAGCACAGTGACTACTTGTCACCCTTTAAATAGGCCGACTGACTGATTACAAGTTTGTAGATACCTGTGATGTTAATTAGAGGACACATCTTGGTTGAACATGTCCCTATGGTCACATTTTCAATCTTTTCTAGGGGTACCATCATTTTTGTCAAGGCCTGTTTCATGAGTTTGTTTTTTTTAAATAATTCTGTTGAACCACAATTTAAAAGCATTGTCTTATTTTCTTTGGTTAATTTTCATAGAATTTTTATTTATTACCACTTTTGGCAGTTTCAAGTTATTTCTGTGACCATTGTGGGTTTTTCTTTCATTAACAGAGGGGTACCAACAATTTTGTCCACGTGTGTATGCACATATTGTACTTTTTGTTGTTTGTACCTTAGGTTTTGTAAAGTTTAAGTCTCCTCTCAAATTATAATCATTGTCTCTTTTTTTGAATATTTTTTGTATATTAGTTGGGAGTTGATTATTAATTGCCCTGTACATTACTTGTGCTGTCTTATATTTAACTAACTCCATGAACTTTATGGCATGTGACTTTAAAAAACAACGAGTTGGTATAGTTTTTATATCCTACATTATTTATTATCCTTAAAGCTTTTTTTTGTGATGTGCATATTGGCTGTAGGTTGGCCTTGTAGGTGTTTCCCCAGACCTCCACACAGTAGTTAACATATGGTAGAAACAATGAATTGTACAGTAAGAACAATGATTTATTGTCCAAGATGTGTCTTGTCTTCCCCAGTATCCCTATACATTTTGTCATATTGGCCCGGTTGTGACTGATGTGAGGTTTCCAGCAGATTTTATTGTCTAGCGTCACCCCCAGAAACTTACTTTACTGTTCTCTTTCAATTCTGGTATCATCTGTCGTTACCGTTATTTCATGATTTATTTTATAATTTCCAAACAACGTAATCTTTTTTTTTTGTTTGTTTGTTTGTTTTGTTTTGTTTTTTTTCAGATTTAGAGATAATTTATTTTTGTTGAACCACTGCGTTAACCTTTTTTATTTCTGTTGTTACCACCTCTAAAACTTGCTGCAAATTCTCACCAGTGCAAAGGATATTTGTGTCATCCGCAAACAAAATAAATTTCAGAATTTTTGATACTTGGCATATGTCATTTATATATAAGATAAAAAGTTTGGGTCCCAAAACTGACCCCTGGGGCACACCACAAGAGATGTCCATGAAGGGTGATTTGTGCTCACCTATTTGTACAAATTGTTGTCTGTTACTTAAATAACTTTCCACCCAACTCAGTTCAATCCCTCTTATCCCATTCCATTCCAATTTCCTCAGTAAAATTCTGTGATCAATGGTGTCAAAAGCTTTCTTTAAACCTATAAATATTCCTACAGCAAACTTTTTTTTTATCTTTACAAATAGTAATTTCTTCTATGAGTTCGACCAGTGCCAAGGATGTAGATCTGTCCGCTCTATAACCATACTGACTGTCTGTAAGAAGGTTGTGTTTTTCAATGAAATCATCCAGTCTCTTAGTGAAGATTTTTTCAAGTATTTTGTAGAATTGTGAGAGTAAAGGGACCAGCCTGTATTTTGTGAAATGATGACTGTCTCCTGTTTTGTATACTGTAGTGGTATTACTTTTGCTATTTTCATTTTGTTTGGAAATTTACCAGTTTGAAATGATAGGTTTCAGATGTAGGTGAGTGATTTAACAATTCCTTCAATTACTTTTTTCACTATTGTCGTATCGATTTCATTCCAGTCAGTTGATTTTTTTTTTAAGTTTACTCAGAGTCTCGATAATTTCCTTTTCAGTTACTGCACCCAAAAAGATTGTGTTTGGATTTCTATCTTCTATTTCATTTACAGAACCACTATCGTTTGTTTCTGGTGTCACTATTGTTTTAGCTAATTCTGGACCAACGTTTACAAAAAATTTATTGAAATCACTAACCACATCCTCCATATTATTTATCAAATTGTCATTTTCAATAAAATATTGTGGATAATTAGCATTGTTTGATCGATTACTAATAATCCCATTTAGCGCTTGCCATATTCCTCTTAAGTTACGCTTATTATCCTCTAATACTTTGCTGTAGTATTCTTTCTTACAAGTCCTCATTGTATTAGTTAGCTTGTTTTTATATCTTTTTTATTTGATCTTGGCTTCTACTGTTCTACACTTAATGAACTGTTTATATAATGTATTCTTCTTGTTACATGCATTTAATAGCCCCTTGGTGACCCATGGACTATTTTTTTTTTTTTTTGTCTGTCACTGTATTGTTTTATAGGACAGTTTTTATTGTACAATGATTGAAATATTTGTAAAAATTTATCATATGCTTTATTTATATCATTTTCATCACAAACTATCTTCCAGTCTTGCATTAATAATTCCTTTGCCAGTAAATACATAGATTCTTCAGTTATTATTCTTTTATATTTAACATTTTTGGTATACTTATTCTTCCTATAATCACATTGAAAGACAACAAAAATTGGCAGGTTGTCACTGATATCATTTAATAAAAGCCCACTCACGATATTACTTTATATAATGTTTGTGAATATGTTATCTATTAATGTGGCACTGTGTGACATGATTCTGCTAGGTCTGGTGATTGTTGGATGTAAGCCCATACTGTACATTGTGTTGATAAATTCTTCTGTCAAACTATGTTGTGAATTCATAAGATCTATATTGAAATCCCCACAGATGAATATAACTTTTTGAGTAAGTTTTGCATAATTTTTTCCATCCAGTCCTTAAATAAGTCAATATTTGATCCAGGTGTTCTATATACACAGCTCACTACTATGTTCTTCACATTTTTCAAACAGATTTCTATTGAAATACATTCAAATAAATCATCCACAGTCACTGTCAGATTTTCAACAACATTGTATTGCAAGCTCTTATCAACATAAATTGCAACTCATCTTTCTTATTTTCACTTTTCTGTTCATATAATTTAATTGGTAGCCATCCAATGTAAAATCCATTCCTTTCTCTTCACTGAGCCACATCTCTGATATTGCCACTATACTGAATGGCTCTTTAAACTAATGTAAATAATCTTTAATGTTATTAAAGTTAGCATAGAGACTTCTGCTGTTGAAGTGGATCACTGATATATTAAAATCAGATGTGACCATTTTGTTAAACAGTTCATCCGTGTAGTCACTACAGTTATTATTGATGGAGCTAAATAAATTATTGTCAGGGTCTATGTTACATTCCACATCCTGTGGGTTGTGATCCATATATTCAAAAACTTTCAGTTCCTGTTGATCCTGTTTGTTGATCTTTTGTTTCATGTTGTTATATGCCCAGTTGCAGATGAGTATAATCCTTCAGTGTCCTACAGTTATCATTTGTTGCTGTCGACTCCAGTTCATAATGTTCATTGATATTTGTCCAGTTCCATAATATTTCGGATGTTAATGACCTTGGCTTCTTCAGGTGATCCATTCAATTTGATGTATATTTTAGTTTGTTGTTCAGGTATTTTGAATCTTTTTTTGCGTTATCATGTATCTTGCTTTTCTGGCTATTTCTGCGTTTTCTTTTGTGAGGTGCTCGTTTATGTAAATGTTTGTTTCTTCACGTTTCCTCCCTTGCTTTAGCAGCACAGTCTTGTGTTTTCTGTTGACAAACCTCATGATGACAGCTGGTTTGTCACTGTTGTTTTTCCTGGGCAGAGGGTGGCAAGCTTCAGTGGTGTTACAGTCCAGCTGGGTTCCTTTGGACTGCAGGAAGGCCGCCACTTGTTGCTCCGTGGATTTGGCTTCCAAATCACTGAGGCCCCCTCTGCTGTCCGCGGCCACCGCCCGAGCATACAATCAGGATTTAATGTGGAGACCTGTAATGATCACATCGTTCACCCGGGTGTATTGTTCCAGGTCCGACACTCTGCTCTCCAGATACGCCAGCCTCTTGTCCTTCTCGGCATTCTGGATCTGCAGTGCTTTCACCTCCTCGACCAGGTCTAGAATGTTTTTTTGTTGCAGCTTAACAGCAGAAATCTCTTCAGCCAAGAAGTCAAGCGATCTTTTAATATCGTCCACCTCCTCAGTCTGCTGATCTTTCATGGGACCCATGATTCTGGATGATTTATGTTGACAAAACAGCTACTGAACAGCTGTTTAGCTAGCTGAATGGCGGGCTGCTCCGCTTGTTTTCCCATTCTGTAAATGCCGCTATCGGCATCTTAAGCCAGGCAGGGGTCAAAAAGAGGATGTCCGGTCCGTAATCCAAATTCAGTTATCAGAAACCAAAACAATAGTCAAAAACCGAGCACCAAAACACAGAAATCCACCAATTGACAGGAGCTGACAGCAGGTTGACAGGTTGACAGGAATAGCAAGTTGAGGTAACAGGGGTACACTGTCAATTAGAAAGATGTAGAATATGATCCAAAGTTTTAGATAGGAGTAAATTTACACATCTAGTTTGCATAATTAATTAGGTTTTACAGTGTGTCTGCACAGTCATTCCCTTTCAAGAACCCAACAAAACTGAATATCTCCACCACCCATAGCTCAATCACCAAGTCTTCTCTTGTAGATTTTAGTGTCTGTATGGTTTTTAAAGCTACAAGTGAATAACTATTCAGTAAAACTGAATAGTTCACAGAACTCAAAACTTAAGTGGAAACCACTTGCCTAATAAATTTAAATTAATGAAATTATTTTTTGAGTAATCTTAAATTAAAAAAATAAAACAAAATGCTGAAAATATAATTTTTAAGTAAAGTTTACTCAAAAAATAATTTAATTTTCTTTAAATTTATTAGGTAATTGTTTTCCACATAAGATTTGAGTTGTGGAACTATTTGGTTTTAGCAAAAAGTGCACTTGGGAAAGAAATAACTACCATTATCACTTGGAAAAGGAAAAGGGAAAACCGTGATCAATAAAACAAGGAAGTGGAGTAAAAGAAAATGTCGAGCACATCTTATTGCACTGTCACAAGTATGAAAATGAAAGAGAGAGAATGGAAAATGAAGTTTGAGAGGCAGGTACACTGGAAAACTGAACAGTTCACAGAACTCAAAACTTATGTGGAAACCGATTACCTAATAAATTTTAAGTTAATGAAATGATTGATTTTGAGGACATTTTACTATTATTACTATTTTCAGCAAATATTTTAAATATTTTATGTTGAAGTTTACTCAAAAAATATTTGCTGAAAATGTATTTTTAAAGTAAAGTTTATTAAAAAAAATGCTGAAAATGTATTTTTTAACCTTAAGATGACTAAAAAAAACATCCTTTGGTTTACTTACAATTTAATAGGTAATTGGTTTCCACAAAAATTTTGAGTTCTGTGAACTAATTTGGTTTTACTGTATGTCCATACATTCTAGCTTTTCTTTCAATTTTCCACCCAAAACCATTTCCCTGGAAGTTAGTATATTCCCAGCAGTCTTGTAGTGTTGTTTTTGAAATATTCCCTTCCTCACTTCCTTTCAGCTTGACCCAGTATGATAATGCAAGTTTATCTCTTCTCAAATCCATTGGCATTTCTCCTGCTTCTATTAAAACTGCATTGTTTGGTGTTGTTTTGATGGCTCCAGTGCACAGGTGAAGCACTCTATGCTATATGCTACCTATTCTTCCCAGATTTGTCTTTGCTACTGCTCCATAAATCATGCATCCATAATCAATTGTCAATTTCATTAGTGCTCTGTAAATGTCATTTAATGCCTGTTTATCTGCACCCCATTCATGTTCAGCTACAGCTTTTATGAGATTAATGACTTTTTTGCACTTTGTGTCCAGATTTTTAACATGAACTCTCCATATGCATGCACTATCAAATCACAGTCCTAGGTATTTGAAATCACTCACTTTTTCTATGGGTTGATTGTATAATGTTAACGTGTCTGTACCAGTTCTGCATTTTTTATGAAAGTCATATAACAGGTTTTTCTGTTTGAAAGTTTAAATCTCCGCTCATATGACCACTTTTCCACTTTCTCCATTGCTTTCCTGATGTTTTTGAACACAAACTTTTCATTTCTTCCCCTCATCCATATGGCTCCATCATCTGCATATAGTGCTGTTTTGATGTGTCCCTCTTGGTCCCCAAACATGTCATTAATCATTATGTTGAATAAAAGTGGGCTTATCACACTCCCCTTAGGGACACCATTTTCTATTTCAAAATCATTAGAAACCTCTGATCCTACTGTAAGTTGTCATCACAGTTTAATTTATGTTGTCATGTTGCAGCATTCATGTTTCAGGGTTTTTTTTTTTTGTGTTTGCCCTTGAACCTGTATAACTGGTCACATGACTGCGTGTGCCCTGGAACCTGTATAAAGGCACATGCTACACCATCCATCCATGTTCAGAACTCAGAACTCAGAAAAGATTTATTGCCAAGTACATTAACAGATAACTGATAATATATGAGGGATTTGACTTGACACAGAAAACAACCTGCATTTCCGGTGACACGGCAGCATCTGTGAACACGCCTGTCAACAGAAGGGTACAGGATGCATAGGGAAGAAAGGATAATACAATAGGAAGGAGCAAAAAAAACATTGATTGTCAGAATACTGGTCATATATGATCAATATTATGATTACAAGAAAAAAAAGCCCTCAATGCACAGTTAGCAGACAAAAAAGTTCACAAGGACACAGAGAGCAGTGAGTGAATAATCTTTATCATCAGTTTTTGAGTCAGTGTGGATGTAATGTTGAATGTAGGTGTTTGTATCAGTTAAGAACAACAAGGTCTCTTTGGCAGGAGATGTTTTGTCTAGCTGCTGGCATTGTCCTTGGGCCATGCAGCTGGCTGTCCGAAAGGCCGTGAGCTCAATGTTTTGAAAACAAAAAACTGCAGATAATCTGGAGGATTTGTGTGAGGGGAGTCAGATTCGTCGAATAGTACTGATCCCAGAGAGAAAAAACTTTATATTCTCTTACAGATTCAGTACTTAATCCTTCATTGCTGGACGTTGAATCCTTCATGGACGGCTCTCAGCGTAATCATGATGTAATCCACCTTCCTAGACAGTTCTCCATTTGCTGCTATCACAGTCCTCTCCATTTTTTTCAATTTGATGGTTGAACCTCACCTGGCCAGCGTTTTGATAGGTTGTGTCCATCTTCATCAATTTACGGTACACCAGGACAATCCCAGATCCAATCAGAACAATCCCAATCACCATTACTACGAAGACGTACAAATCTTCTACATCTTCGATGGAAAGATCAGACAGGCACAAGAGTTTCCAATTACTTGTGTCCCTCAAATAGCCCGCAGCAGCCGTTCCTGCGGGGCAAACAACCTCCCCCGGGGCACTTTTTCTCGTTGAAAAAAAAGTGTCAATTGCGTTCAAAGCCCAGCTTATTAATTCCATAATTTCTTTCGATAATCAGCAGTAAAGACACGCAGACAGACGACAGCAAGCTGGGATCCAGTTAGTTAGGGGAGGAAGGAGATAAGTCAGAGCAAGAGAGAAGAAAAAGGCGTCTGCTCTCTTTGGAGGGCGGAAGTGAAGAGGATTGTTCGTCTGCTTTATCCAGGTTTGGTTAAAAAGCCAACTTCCATGCCAGAACTGCCATGGGAAGAAGCTATCACGCTGGTTTTTGGGGTCGTGTCTGTTCTCTTTGAGAGATTTGCACTCTTGGTTGGCAAAGTGAGGTATGGTGTTTGTTTGTTTTTTTTTGGTATCAAATATCATGTCTTGATATTGTATTGTTTAATATTAAGTTATTGTGGAGTTGGAATTAAAATGCTTTTTAAAATGGTAAAGCCAAGATGAAATTAATGTAAAATTCCATTAGTTGTAACTTGATGTTTGAGTAAATTGAATAAGATGTGTATTTTTGATACCTTTTGTAATGTATTTTGTGTTTTTATAGTTTCATGGTGTCCTACTTGAAATAAAAGACTTGACACCAGTCGAGCTCCACGCTGATTATTTTTGCCGAGGGCTGCTACAGTGAAACTTTTTCTTTTCTTTTAATCTAATCTATCTTGATGAGGACGGGTAAAGTCAGTCACAGGCGATGAACTCTAATTTCTCCAGTCAGAGACAATGGACACTAAGGTTAAATGTAGTCGGAGCCTAATCCATTCCTTTTGAATGTGTGATGCATGTCTGCTTAAATGTTTTAATTCAATTACCAATTAATTATTGAATGTTTGAATTCCTGATTAAATATTAAAGGTTCAGCTAAAGTCATTTATATGACTTGAATTTTTATGAATCAATCCTCTGAAAAAAGGGCATTTAATGGGTGAATCCTTTTGATGGTGGATTTGTGTTTTTACATTGTGAGGCTGTTAATCACAATGTAATAAATGTTTACAGTAATGTAAACAGTATTTTCTTCCTTTGCAGGAAGAAAAAGGCTCTGGTCAGCATTCACTGTTACAAGGCCCTTTTAATATTTCGAGAGACATTTGATGTAAATCACATGGGTCCATGATGATGTAGGAAGATGAATGTTCAGATTAGAGCCCAGCGAGCTGAGGAAAGAAGTCATTAACTTTCTTGGCCCCAAAATGGCAAATAGCCTTTAAAGATTAAACAGCTGAGTAATAGGAACAAACTGATCAATAAATATGATATCCCCTTTATAAATAGGGACTTCTTTCACCATGTTTTCTTCCACTATTCTTTGCATTAAAAAAAAAAAAAAAAAAAAAAGTGACTTGCTAGTAAGTGTTCAACACTGAGGACTCGTCTCTTATCAGGTGTGGGGGCTCTTAAAAGAGCCGTTGTGGTTGGTGGATGTGCAGCAGAAAGTCTAAGCTCTCTCTCCGCGGATGCGGCGGGCCAGCTGGATGTCTTTGGGCATGATGGTGACCCTCTTGGCATGGATGGCGCACAGGTTGGTGTCCTCGAAGAGACCCACCAGGTAGGCCTCGCTGGCCTCCTGCAGAGCCATGACGGCGGAGCTCTGGAAGCGCAGGTCCGTCTTGAAATCCTGAGCGATCTCCCTCACCAGGCGCTGGAAGGGCAGCTTACGGATGAGCAGCTCCGTGGATTTCTGGTAGCGACGGATCTCTCTCAGAGCCACGGTACCGGGCCTGTAACGGTGAGGCTTCTTCACTCCGCCGGTGGCCGGAGCGCTTTTCCGAGCAGCCTTGGTTGCCAGCTGCTTCCTGGGGGCTTTTCCTCCAGTAGATTTACGGGCGGTCTGCTTGGTTCTCGCCATCGCTCTTTATTTTTCTGTCTGTGAGCAGCAGAAAAGTGAGAAAAAGACAGAGACACGCTGCTCTTAAAGCGTGGCACCAGCTGGGGACGGTGACGCTGGGTCAGACCTCGGGCTCCTGATTGGTCGCTGAGCGGCTCCTCCTTTAGGGGGTGATCAAGCTTCGGATTGGTCTGCTGGGAAGTTACCCGCCCTCTACCAAATATAAGGAGGCTTGGAACGGCGCGACTTACATTTTCTTTTAGTTGTAACTCCCAGAAGAAGCTCCTGAAACCATGAGTGGAAGAGGCAAGACAGGCGGTAAAGCCCGCGCTAAGGCCAAGTCCCGATCCTCCAGGGCTGGACTCCAGTTCCCCGTGGGTCGTGTCCACAGGCTGCTGCGTAAAGGCAACTACGCTGAGCGCGTGGGTGCCGGTGCCCCCGTGTACCTGGCTGCCGTGCTGGAGTACCTGACCGCCGAGATCCTGGAGCTGGCTGGAAACGCTGCCCGAGACAACAAGAAGACCAGGATCATCCCCCGTCACCTGCAGCTGGCTGTCCGCAACGACGAGGAGCTCAACAAGCTGCTGGGAGGAGTCACCATCGCTCAGGGTGGAGTTCTGCCCAACATCCAGGCTGTGCTGCTGCCCAAGAAGACCGAGAAGTCCAAGTAAATGTGGACACCTCCTCCCACCACCAAACACCCAAAGGCTCTTTTCAGAGCCACCCACTCCTCTGCAACAGCTCAGATCCTCACACTTCAAAATCAATTTTCTACACTAATTAAACTCAAAAGTATTGTTTCTCTGTAGATCATAACTAAGGTTAAAGATGGCTGCTCTTATTACCAGTGGCTCTATAAAAGGAAGTTATTGACAAAACTTGGCCAAAGTTAAACTTGATGGAGAAATGCAATAGAAGAAAAATACCACAACATTTATAGAAGACTGATGTCTGCTTGTTTAAAAACCCTCACAAATGCCTTAAATCAAAGTTAACAGGTGTGAGTACAGGCCTATGGGAGATGAAAAGATGAGCACACATGCTGCTGGGAAATCAAAGTGAAATGAGTGAGGAGAATTTCACCTACGTAAGATGCTGTGAACAAGGATTTCTTGAAGAAAGTTCAGAAAAAACTGAGTGGGAAGTCAAAATTTTCATGTTTTTTTTATGCATCTTTTCTGTTCAGGTCACTAATTTTGCTGACTGAAGATATTTTGTTCATCTTGCAAAATACCTTAATAACACAGCCCAGAACCTTGTCAGTACCATGTAATTACTAATGAGCACAACAGCCTGGAACCGAGTAATTTCAGGTTCAAATCAAATCAACCTTGATTGTCATGTTGCTGTACATACAACTGTAGTGCAGGCAAGATGAAATTCCGTTTCTCTCAGCATCCATACAAGTAAAAGAACATAATTTAAGACACACTCACACACACCCTCACCCCCCCCCCCCATCCATTCAAACATCCCTGAGACATACTTGAAAACTAACCAGAACTATAATATACAAATAATATACATAATGTCCATAGGTGCAGTAGTATGTATATATGTTGGTTATGAAATTAGAACCCAAGAAGTACTGCATAATTTTGGAGTACTTCCATATAATCTCAGTGTAAAAAATTAATTACTTCTAAATGTTGGTAAATTCAGACTGTTGCTCCGCTGATGTACCAGAATAAAAGCTTGTCCTCTGATGCAGCTGAACACTGAAAAAATCATTGGACATTATTATTATTATTATTATTAAATCCTCTGGGCAGATGGTCTAGTTTATTTTCTGTTTCTGACCATCAAAATTAGTCCTAACAATGATTTTACAGGCATGTGAAGTAGCTGATGATTCACAGATGTAAATCAACATATGATTAATTAATTTAATTTACAATGAAAAAAGTAATTTGTTTACAAGGGAAAAGTCCAGAAAAGTTGAGAAACCCCCAACACACAATCATACAGAAAAAGGCTTCAGAATTAGAAGAAAAAAAAAGTAGATAATTTCTAAGAAAAAAAATTGTGAAAATAAAGATGCTGATTTATGATGAAAAAATTGGTAATTTCACAAGAGGAGAAAAGTATATTTGTGTTGGAAAGAAAGTCGTTAATTTACAAGAAGGAAAAAAAATCACATTTATGGAGGAAAATTGCAGAATTCAAAGAAAAAAGTAACAAATTTATGAAAACAATGTTGCAAATTAACATTCAAAAAAGGAGTGAATCTAGAAGAAAAAGTTGTAGATTTATGAGAGAAAAACACTTATGAGAAAAGACTGCAAAATTAAAAGAAAACAGCAGCAGGTTTATGCAAAAATGTTGCAAATTTATGAGGAAAAAAATGCAAATTTAAGAGCAGAGAATTGCAGATTCACAAGAAGAAAAGGGGGAAATTTATGATGAAAATAGTAAATTTGAAAAAAAAAATCTCGAGAGAAAAATATACAAAAAAAAAACTTCAAATTTACAATGAATAAAGTAGTGAATTTAGAAGAAAAGTATTAAATTTATGAACAAAAAATACATTTGAGGGAAAACATTTCAGAAACAAAAGAGAAAAGTAACAATTTTATGAGAAAAAAAATGCAAATTTATGATGAAATCATGAATTACAGGGGAAAAAAGTTCCATTGGTGAGGGGAGAAAATTGCAGATTTAAAAGGAAAAAGCTGAATATTTATGAGGAAAAAAATGTCAAATTTAAGAACAAGGAGTTGCAAATTGAAAAAGGGGAAAAAAGTAGATTAATAAGAAATAGATGCAAATAAAAAAATGCTCTTTGTCTTAATTTTTGTGCTTCAAATGCATTTTCTTCAGTTGTGTAAGATGATGTAGAAATGGGGTTTCTGGTGATACTGGGGTGTTCTCTGGTTATTCCGGGGTGGAATAATTGATTTGCTCCTATGGTGTGGAGGGTCTTCACACATGGAAATCTACACATTATTAAACGGAGTGAAAAGCAGAGGAGACATTGGGATGGTAAAGGGGGACAAGGACGTCTGGACTCCCATGTCCACATCCCTGCTGAGAGGCCTGGTCACGTGTGGCCTTTTTCCAAAGAAAAAGGAAAGAAAAGCTATTTTCAGTCTTCAGAATTTAATGCTGTCTTGCTTTAGAACCACATGATGATTGTCCCGACACACTTCAGCTGTGGTGGAGACAATCAGGACTGCAGTCTTTGAAGGGATTTTGGAACACTGAATAGAAATCATTGTCATTTACATCCACACATGTTGCTGCTTTTTAAAAGCAAGTTATAAAATATTTAGACTAAAAATTTAGACTAGAAACCAGAATAATTCATGTAAAATGATCATTTCAGCGGGGAACCAAAGCCCTTATTTATCTTGAGATCTGCAGAGGACCTTTGCATTGGTCCAGGCTGGTTTTCATTTATTCTTACGCAGTAACTCTAGAAATCTCTGCACTTTGTTGTCATTCAGATTCATGTGTTGAAGAAACAAAGACAGTTTGCAGCTCTGAGCTGAAGCCTGTCTGCAGGACTCAGCATCCATCAGTGTGTTTGCTGCAGCCATTCTGTCCTCGCTTTACTACAAAATAATCACTAATATTGCATTACTGTCCCTTCCAGTCTCTTAACAAACATGTGTCCCAGCAGTCAAAGTGTTTTGTGGAAACTCTGCAGCGTCTGAAATGATTTTAGGAGAGAAAAGCGGAGCAGAAGCCGCAGAGCAGCGCCGAGCTCGGCGGGGAGACGCTGAGGTTTGGAGGCTTCATGAAGAAACAGCGGAGGACATCAGAGTCCCGCATCAGGCCCTCATGAAGACACATCAGGCCGCTATCAGCTGCTCCAAAATCAGCCTTCAGAGCCGCTCCAACCTTCCGTCTGATCCCTTTTTATCACGGAGAGAAAACACAAGTGGAGCCTCCAAGTCCACGCAGATCAGCAGCAGCGCTCAGCTGAGTCTCCACGGTTCTCACCGTGTCTTCATGTATCACGTGTTTCTTCCACAGAGACATGTTTGCGCTCTGATTCCTGCTGTGTGTTGGACACTTGCACAGAGAAGAAATGGCAGAAGAAGCACCAGCCGCTGCTCCGGTTAAACCAGCAAAGAAGAAGGCATCCAAGCCCAGGAAGGCTGGACCCAGCGTTGGAGAGCTGATCGTTAAAGCGGTGACAGCTTCCAAAGAGAAGAAGGGCATGTCGCTGGCCGCCATCAAGAAGAGTCTGGCTGCCGGGGGCTACGATGTGGACAAGAACAAGTCCCGCGTTAACATCGCTGTCAAGAGCTTGGTCAACAAGGGAACCCTCAGCCAGACCAAGGGAACCGGGGCTTCTGGATCCTTCAAGGTGGCAAAGGCAGAGAGCAAGACCAAGAAGCCCGCAAAGAAAGGTCCTGCTAAAGCCAAGAAACCTGCTGCCAAGAAACCAGCAGCGGCTAAAAAGCCCAAAGCAGCAGGAGCCAAGAAGGCTGCAGCTGCTAAGAAGTCCCTGAAGAAGGTGAAGAAACCAGCAGCGGCCAAGAAGGCACCAAAGAGCCCCAAGAAAGCTGCCAAGAGCCCCAAGAAAGTGGCCAAGAAGACCCCTGCTGCCAAGAAAGCTGCGCCTAAGAAAGCAGCCAAAGCTAAAGCTAAGAAGGCAGCCCCCAAGAAGAAGTGAGCTGTCATGGCTGACAATCACATGGAAACTCAAAGGCTCTTTTAAGAGCCACCACCGCATCATGGAAGACATCATTCCTTTACAAATCACCAAATCTCATGCAGACTTACACACTACACTGCCCTTAATACACGGATACTACAACTACAATACTGCATTCACATCTTGCTTTTACTCAGTCTCATAATCTAATAAGAACAGGATTAGCTGCTAATCTCATCACTGCCAAAAAGTCTCAAATCTGCTATATTCATGGACTGCTCTTTATTCACAAAGATGAGCTGCTCACAGAATCACAATATTTCACTTCAAACTAAAATGATCTATAATTAGCAATAAATGAATAGAGTAAATTACAGATCAGTGTCCCAAATAGATGCTTCAGTGTTTTTAGTTAGTATTAGTTTGAAATCAGTGACGTTACTGATATTCTAACTTTTCCCAAGCAGAGTTTTCAATTAATTTACAACTTAGTTTTAATTATAGCCTATTTAATAAATTGTCAAAACTCACCAGACGAATTCAGGTGTTTTTGATTAATACAGAAACCCTGAACTGATAGTGAAGTGTTCAAAACATGAAACCTGAATATTTCTTTGAGGTTTTGTAGCTCCAAAATAGAGGAGAGGGTCTCTGAGTTTAGCTCCGCCCACCGAAACAGACCCTTGTTTTCTATCACGTCCGCAGACCACAGATTAAAGCAGCCACACGTGCAGCGTTTTCTTCATTTGTCTTTGACATTTCAGAGAACAAGTCAGCATGTCTGGTAGAGGAAAGGGTGGCAAAGGTCTGGGCAAAGGAGGCGCTAAGCGTCACCGTAAAGTTCTCCGTGATAACATCCAGGGAATCACCAAGCCCGCTATCCGCCGTCTGGCTCGCCGCGGTGGAGTCAAGCGCATCTCCGGTCTCATCTACGAGGAGACCCGCGGCGTGTTGAAGGTCTTCCTGGAGAACGTCATCCGTGATGCCGTCACCTACACCGAGCACGCCAAGAGGAAGACTGTCACCGCCATGGATGTGGTGTATGCTCTGAAGAGGCAGGGCCGTACTCTGTACGGATTCGGTGGTTAAAACCACACCAGCTGCAACAACAAAAGGTCCTTTTAAGGACCACCCACTTCATTGAAGAGCTGATTTCTATCGTTTGAACTGTCATACTAGAAGGAAAGTTTATCAATTATAATTTCTCAAAATGGTCTTTGTCACGTATGCATGGTTTTATAAATGGTGCAATAAAACTTCGTTTCTCCTGTAGTACCACAGGTGACACATGTATTAAACACTAGTGATGGGTCCATGAGGCGTTATGAGACGTTTCGACACATTGCAAAACTGTGTTGATACTGTGTTAATACTGTGTTGCTGAATACTGACACCTGCTGGACCTTAAAAATCCCTACAGGCAACCTAGTTGACAGACTCAACTGACACTGATTTGATGACCTAGTATATTACAATAATGTACTGCTTAAAAAAAATAAATAAAACTGTCCACTTAGGAAGCAACACTGACAATCAGTTTCACATGCTGTTGTGATTTTGTTGTCAGCACATTCAACTATGTAAAGAACAAAGTATTTTAATAATATTTCATTCAAATCTAGGATGTGTTATTTAGTGTTCCCTTTATTTTTTGGACCAGTATATAATTTAAGTCATTGTATTTTATATTGTATTATTTCATATCTTCATTTTAATTTCAAATATCATTGATATTTTTAGATACAGTCAATAAATTTGTATCACCGTTACAGGCCCGGTACCGTGGCTCTGAGAGAGATCCGTCGCTACCAGAAATCCACGGGGCTGCTCATCCATAAGCTGCCCTTCCAGAGCCTGGTGAGGGAGATCGCTCAGGACTTCAAGACTGACCTGCGCTTCCAGAGCTCTGCTGTCATGGCTCTGCAGGAGGCCAGCGAGGCCTACCTGGTGGGTCTCTTCGAGGACACCGACCTGTGCGCCATCTATGCCAAAAGGGTCACCACCATCATACCCAAAGACATCCAGCTGGCCCGCCGCATCCGTGGAGAGAGAGCTTAGACTTTCTGCTGCACATTCACCAAACACAATGCTCTGCACTGTGTGTCTATATATACTGTATATATTTATATTAATATGTACATATGTATACTCACTGCTCTTGATTTTTCTTGCCTTCTGATTGTTGCTCTGAGTGTTGCTATCCCTGTGCTGTTGCAATCCTGGAATTTCCCCATTGTGGGACTAATAAAGGCTTATCTTATCTTAAATAATGTGAACATGTATCATAACATGAAAATCTAAGTGAACATGTTGTGAATGAGGATGCTTGTGGACTGTGATTTTTTTTTATTGATTTATTGATTTATTGATTTATTTTTTTAACAAAAACTTCTTTTTACAAATTTTTATTCAAAAAAATAAGTTTTTCCAAAGTTTTAAAATTCAGGCGGTTGCGCTTTTTGGACACAACTTCTCCAGCTGTTGAAAATACTCGCTCACATGGCACAGATGAGGCTGGAGAGCAGAGAAATTCTAACGCCAGCTGGAAGAGGTTGGGATAGCTGGCCTTTTGATTGTCCCAGTATCTCAGAGGATCCTGGGACCTGGCAATATTGCCCTCTGCCAGGTACCTCTGCACCTCCTGGATGGCATCAGCTGTGGCGTTTTTGGTCTGCCTGCCCACTCCGATGTCCAAAGGTTGCCAAAGGTTATCTAAAAAAAAAAAACAAACAAAAAAAAAAACAAATTGGCATTTTAGTACATGATTTCCAAACAACAAGTAGTTATGCTGAATAACATGCCTGAAGTGGGTGCAGACAGCTGTTGTGAAGACGGTCCCGGCTGGGGCTCATTTGTGCGTCCGATTACAGACGCACATTCTGCCCGCAGTCTACTGATGGCATCATTGCACTTGGAGGAACTGCGGAACCTGAGTGATTTAAATCTGGGGTCTAGAAGTGTGGCTAGGGTCAACACACTTAATGACTCCAGGTTGGAAGCAGTGTCTGTGACTCGACGCTTCAGGTGTTCTTGTAGGTGTATGGCTGCCTGTGTGTGCAATGTTGAAGCATTACACTCTAGTGTAAGAGCATTTTCATCATCGGGATGACCTTTGACCCTGACACTCGCCTCTTTTCAGACAACTCCACTGTAGCTTGATGGAAAGGAACAAGCACAAGAAGTGTTTCTCCTATGATGGTATACTCATCAGCTGTAAGTGGAGTCAAATCTGTTGTTAGAGAGGCCAGAGATACCCACACTGGTTCCCTCTCATCATGTAGCCTTGACAACATTTCATATGTGCTGTTCCAGCGTGTTGGCACCTCATTGATAAGTTTCAGGCTTGGTCGTCCCATCTGTTGCTGCACTTGAGCAAGCTTCTCCTTGGCTGTAGTGCTTGATCTGAAGTATGTGATAATGTGCCTAGCTTTGTGTCTGATGGATGCAAGTGTGGGGATCTGATCACATGATTTACTAACTAATAAATTTAGACTATGTGCAATGCAAATTGAGTGCCGAATTTGAAGCTGTCGAGTGGATGCAATCATGTTGGGTGCTGCGTCGGTCACAAAACACTTTACTTTATTGGTTATGGCCCAGTCCTCCATCATGCCCCTTTTGACTTGGGCCAAATTGTCAGCAGTGTGACTTTGTGGAAAGTATTGCACTCCCAACACAGATGTACACAACTGCAAATTCTCATTAATGTAGTGACAGGTAAGAGCCAAGTAAGCCTCCATGTTCACAGATGTCCACATGTCAGCTGTTATACTCACTGCCACAGCTTGCTGTACTTCCTTTTTCACTCGTTCCCGTTCCTCCTCGTACTTTTTCACCAGCATTTGTTTGATGGTCTGAAAATTACACCAAGTCAAACCAAAAGCAAATCCATATATTTAAATTAAAGATTAAATAAATTGGATATATCAACTACTACTTTAGATAATTTCCACAAACCTTTCTGGTTGGCAAAACATATGAGGGCTGAAGGGCCTGAACCAGTTCCCTGAACCCTTCACTCTCCACAATGCTGAGGGGCTGGCAGTCCTTCACGATGACATTGAGCACAGCTTCATCCAGCACCTGCTTACTGGAAGCTTGATGGTTAAAAATGAAGTCAAAAATAAATTAATAGGAATTAATTATCAATAAAGCAACTGTGAGTAAGTAGTAGTAGGGCTGTATACCTGAGTCTATCCTGGGTGTGTCTGGGACTTCATTGTCATGCCTGGCCCTATAATGTCTCAGCATTGAGGAGGTGCTTTTGTTTAAATACGACAGCTCTGTTGAACAAATGCTACATTTAGCCTGCAGAAAATATGAAGAGTAAACTAAGAGTCACTATCAAATGAATTGGAATTCAGATAGATCAAGTGTAAACTCTGAGAGGACCAGGATGAAACAACAAGGAAATTAAAACAAAGAAAATAGTATTTTAAAGATACTATATTTTTTGGAAATACCATATTTTCCGATATCAGATCAAAATGGTCCAACACAGGCAGAAACCTTTCTTTCCTTGACGCTGCTGCTCGTGCTCCATAATTCGTGATAAATTTGGACAAGGACCGTCCGCAACACATATGAGTCTTTGAGCAAATGCATCCCGTTGACAGATGCGCTTCCTTATAAACGCGGGCGCGTCAGTGTTTCGACGCCCTAGCGTCACGTGACCGATACAGGGACTGTATCGGTCACGAGACTTTCTTAAAGCGAGACGCACCGACACGCACCGAAACTGGGTTTCGCTCTATGAGCCCGACGCATGTGCTGACGCATCGGTGTTGCCGGACCCATCACTATTAAACACTGACACCCAAGAATGGCTGAGAACCAGCAAGAACGTTCCTCTAGTAAATCTGAGGTAGCAGGACTGTCATCAGTGGTAGTGCTGTGCAGGGCCGTGCAGACACCATATGAGGGGCAGGGACTCCAATCTGACAAGGGCACATGGAGCTAGATTTCTTTATTTATATACACTAGAAGGGAGGCAGAAACTTGAAACATACTAGAAAAACAAAAAAACACAGCCATACAAAGAACAGTACATCTAAGGATAAAATAACAATCAATGGGATAAGACAAAGCACTGTGTAATGTTCCATTTTTCTGGTGTCCTTATAACCTTTTAAATAGAAGGACAAATACAATATAAGAAAGATATTCAAATTCAAACGTTTATTTCAAACTCAGGGTTCATAGTATATACAAAACATGTGTAAAAATAAAAAAAGTGTATAAGATTCAGCAATCACACAGTGCTCATATAACAACAACAGAATACAATAATGAACTCAATATAAAATAGAACGCCACCACTTCCAAATACTGGAGTCTGGAGTAAAGTGTGAGTGACCAATTAACAATTACAGATATAAAATGGTTGTTACATGCCAGCAACCTTCTCATAAAACTATAAACATTCTTTCGTAACAACTCGCCAAAAGACGGAATATTCAAGGACACAAACATCTCGCTTGCACTCGACCTACGAGGTATAGCTAACATCCTTCTTAGGGAATTATTATATGCAATGCGGATTTTGTTCCTAACAGCAACATTGCTATTAAACCATAGAGGCGAGCAATACATTAAGGTACATAAAGTCTTGAACAACATACATTTAACATCAGGAGAACACCTTTGGAAATTCCACAACAGTAAATTTGTTTGAGCATAGAGTTTCCTGAGTTGGCTATTACAATCAACATTGGTCTGATCACATTCAATCCACACACCTAGCTATCAGAATCAGAATCAGCTTTATTGCCAAGCATGTTTACAGCTGTAAACATACGAGGAATTTGACTTGACATTGGGCGCGCTCAATAAGCGCATCCCAATGACACGGCAGCCATGCAAGGCGCCTGCCAACAGTGGAGGGTAAAGAGGGGGATGGGGGGGGGATAACACATTGGGCAGAGAGAAAAAACATAGTTTATCAAACACATTTATATGTCCTACTACCTGCTGTGGCCGAGGAAGCTCCCCGAGAGCCACTTACAACACTTGATACCTCAATATCCACAAAGGTAAATGATCGGAACTAACTAACTAACTAACCTGCACTTATATAGCGCTTTTCTAGTCACAAAGACCACTCAAAGCGCTTTCATTAATACTAACCCTCTATTCTAAGGGCCTATAGGAAACAAATATCTAGGGACAATTTAGAACAGCCAATTAACCTAACATGCATGTTTTTGGCATGTGGGAGGAAACCGGAGAAATCCCGGAGTAAACCCACGCAACACGGGGAGAACATGCAAACTCCACACAGATCACTGTTGGTCGGGGGCTGGGATCGAACCCATGATCCCCACAATCCTCCGGCCAAGGGTAAACTGTGCTGCCGCAGTGCTAACCACTGCGCCACCTCACATAACCATACAGAACTCTGATGTTGGACACATTATCATGACCCAAGGAAGTAGTCACACAGTGATCAAGCCATGATGTAGAACCATGGGCCATGCTAACATGAGTAAAAGTATCACCTGGTAAAATAATCCTGTCCAAGATATATAAACTTAATATATTAGCACTGAAGTCACCAAGTACAGTATATGTACACATATGGGTGATTCTCCAACTATCAAAGAATTTGTGTCCCAGGCAGAAATAAGAAAAACAAAAACATGTTTGTCATTTTTTATTCATGCTGCACTTATTATACACAAAGACGAACTTACAAAAAATTTATGATAGATAAATTACTATTTTTATTATATAAAATATGGTTTTATATTGAGTGTTTTTGCTATATGTCCTTTGTCCCTTGGCCAGGTTTTGGACTCTCAGTCCCTCATAAGACTGAAATTAAATTAGATTCAACAGTAACTTTATTGACAAATGGCACAGAAATTCCTTATTTTAATGAAAAATATCATGTGCTTGAAAGATATATTAGTATTTTATTTATTTTTTTATAAAAAGAACACCTGTCCCTAGGGATCACTGTCATTTCCACCACCCACCACAAAATGTAACTTTTAACTTTTTTTTAACCTTTGTCTACTTGCAACCACATCAGTTGTCATGTGACAGCAGAGCTCATGGCAGGATAGCAGTGATGCTCCATGGAAGGAAGGAAACAAGAAAAAAATCAAGGGAAAGTTTTGCAAAACCAAGAGTAGGTGTTGTGATGGAAATGACAATGTTAGCGTTATAAATGCATTTATTTGGCTTATATCACTTAAAATATTGTGTATTCAGTTATGCAAAAGACTTTATACACTATTTCATACTTTGTATATACACAAACTACAAGAAAGAATAGATACTTAAATGTGACACCATCTGTTTTTTAGATGGCACGCAAGACGACAGCAGAGAGATCAAAAGCATAAATATGCAAATGAGATCCAAGCAGTACATTTTGGTGATTCCCACCAACAGGTCACTCTCCATACAGGTGTGGCTCACACCAAAAATGGGGTGGTGTCTCTCTGTTCCATTAGCTCATCAATGCGCCATGACCCATCATCCATCTGGGCTCATCTGAACACAGTGCTTCCCTACCTCAAAGCACTGAACTCAGTAGCAACCACACTGCATGTTATCAGTGATGGGCCAACCACCCAGTACAGGTTCAAGAAAAACTTCTTTTTCTTGAGCAAAATTCCCTTTCAGATTGGATTCAAAAGGATAACTTGGAACTTTCTGGAAGCAGGACATGAAAAAGGCCCTGCTGATGGGATAGGTGCAGCTGTTAAACGGCAGGCTGACTCAATAGTGGCAAAAGGCATTGATCTTCCAAATGGAAGGGTGCTGTACGAGCAACTCTCAAAACAGCCATCTACTGTGAAGCTGATGTATGTGACTGAGGAGGAGATTAAAGTAATGGACAGTCTCCTTCCTGTTGGCGTGCAGGCTATCCGAGGCACAATGCAGATACACCAGGTAAATTTCACTGCATCCTGATCAGTGTGTATGTGTGTAAAACATTGTGCTTATTTGTGTTTATAATATGTAATCTGATTACTATGTGCTCCCCTAGATAGTCTCTGCAAGACCAGGAGAAATATCTTGGCATATTCTAAGCTGCTTTTGCTCAGAGCCCCAGCTTTGCAGATGTTTTGGTCCCCAGACAGCAAACATTGAAGTAACAGGTGATACCAAGCCTCCCACATCCACAGGCACACCTGTCACCACAGCTCAGCCCATTGCAGACCTTCATGAGGGGCTTATTGGAAAATGGTGTGTGGTCACATACGATGGGGATCCGTATCCAGGCACTATACAGGATGTTGGCTCTGATAGCTGTGCTTTGGTGAAAACCATGATTCGCATTGGCAAAAACAGATTTTTCTGGCCAATGAGAGAGGACATAATCTGGTACCAACCTGAAAATATTCTGAGACTGGTCCCAGAGCCTCAACCAGTTACAAAGAGGCACAAGATGTTGGATCCCACAGTTTGGGCAGAAATATGCTTTGCTCTTGATTATCATGGATAAAGGAATGAATCCATATGCAAGTGTGGCAGTTTGTTTAAAAGATTAAATGACTAATTACAGAGAGATTAATGAATGTTTGTTTTGCTTCCAACAGCCAGCCCTAGTTTTGCAACTTGTTTGTAGGTTTCAGCACAAAAAGAGAAGGAGCAATGTTCTACCATCTGATTAATGTGCATTATTTTTTACGTTTAAACAACATTAAATTTCAAAAATGATGTCACTTGATGTCAAGGACAATAAAAGTGACCGATGTTCAGCAATGCTCTGTGTCACACATCATTTCCAACATGTGCTGTCTTTTCCACCACACAATGTCATGTCCATCACAACACATATTTTTACACAAAAGTAATAATAATAACACAGCTACACAAATAATATTTAGGAGTTCTGAAAATTATGCAGCTATGGTTACAATTCATGTCTGGGATTGGAAAACTCATGATTCTGCCATGTAAAAACTTGACTGAAAGACTTCAGTAAGATAGTAAAAAGGTAATTTGTCATCTAGATGATGAGAAAATATTATCTTTTAAATGCTTAAAATAAATACAGTTATACATTTGGGTATATCTATGTGTGAAATTTCATTAAATGTTTTGAAAACATGGGTTATGCTAGTAATTTTGTTTGAAAAACACCTTTTTTGTGGTGTGATGGAAATGATGCTTTCCTCTGAATGCTAGACTAAAATGGCAAAAAATATATATAAGGCGATTTTTTTTTTTTTTTTGAGATTATTTCTCCAGCTTTGGAGACTACTCTCTCTGAGTACAGAGGATGCAGGTGTGCAAAGGATGGCTACTGCCAGTTTGTACAGTGTAGGGTAGACAAGTTTCTCTTTCCCAGTACATTCACCTCTGTGCCTATTCTCATGCAGAGCACAATAGTGCCTCAGCATAATAATCCAAGCTCTTTGAAACACAACAGACACTTCACCTTGCAAATAAAAAGAAAATTACAAGAATGGCTTAGCTAGGATTTTAACCCCAGCCTCCCAGTGGCAGATGCTTTACCTCTAAACCATCGCTTCAGTTACAATAAATATCCCCCATTTGTGGAAAAAATGCATCAATGGGAGAAATGAGATCAACCTGTTCCCAAATGGGAGACGTCCGTGTTTGTGGTGCTGGCTCCATCTGCAAATTGGTTGTGACAAATCCCTTACACAGTAAAACATCAACAACAGAAAACGTTAGGGATGTGGATTTCTATTGTGTATCGCTGCTCACTTCATTTCATATTACGTGCAGAATCATGAGTTGTTTTCTGACCCAGTCACGTGGTAGGATATCAACACATTTGTCAGCAATACACGCCTCAATACACGCCTCAAAACGCGCTTTGCCAAATATCTTCTGGACAAGCTCGGAGCATCCTGGAAGCTCTGGTGCCTGCCGTCCCATCACTACTGCGAAGGATCAGGGCTGGGGCTTACCTGGAAGCTAACCGGAGAAGGGGAAGAAGGTGTGCAGTTCATGTGGTGTTTAGTTTAAGACCCCAACCATATGGACACACTGTGTGCACTTTGGGAGTCATGAGGAAAACGATCACAGGGGAACCGGCTGTCACACACCTCAGGCCCACAGCTCCTGTCTTGCAACAAAAGAAATCTATTCAATATTGCACCATAAAAATATGACTAAAACTAGGGCCAATAAAAGCAAGGTTGTCAATAAATTAAAAAAAGAATGTAAAAGCAAAATGATAAACAAAATGAAATAAACCCAAATCCCAAACTGAATTTGCACAACAGAGCGGCAGCAACTTGAAACATACTAGAAAAACAAAAAACACAGCCATACAAAGAACAGTACATCTAAGGATAAAATAACAATCAATGGGATAAGAAAAAGTACTGTGTAGTGTTCCATTTTTCTTGTGTCCTTATAATATTTTAAATAGAAGGAAAAATACAATATAAGACAGACAAACAAACTGACAAGATAAACAAGACAGCAGTTCTAAAACAAGTGGCAGCTGCTGGAGACGAGCCGCACACCGTGGCGCTGATTGCCTAAAATAAAAAAAAAGTGCAACATAAATAAGACCGCTAATAAGGGGTAATGGGAGCAGCGGACATACTGAAGGCAAGTAGCTCTGCCTGCATGGTGAGATGAGGGAGGCACAGCGGCTCAACTGTAAAGGCACAAAAAGTTAGTGAGAGCAGAGAAATCATCACCCACACAACAAAAACAGTGGCTAGGCGACTAAAACTTGCCTACCTTAACAAGGGAGATCTGCGTCAGCCAGACCAAAGTGGAGCAAAGCAAACACCACTGCACAACAGGGCTCACAGCCCACGTACCGCAAGCACAGCAATGATGTCAACCCAGATGTAGTGACGTTATGCTCAACACCACCCACTCGAGACTGACTCGAGCAATATAACACGGAAGTGTCACGAGCAGAGTGTCGAGCACCTGTTATGTCTGAGAATAACAGAGAATGAGGCGAGTCTTCAGGCAGCAAACAACTAACTTTATTACACTGAACTTGGGGTTTATATACAGAATGGGCCATGCCCGCCTGACGTCACCCTGTGGGTTGGCACGGCGTCCAGACACACACAACTCACACACCACCACCCCCCCTCAAAAAAATCAAGCATACAGGAAACCCACCCAAATCTGGTAACCCGACTAACACACTAAGAACAAGGAGGGTAACACACAGTAATAAAACAACCTATCACATTCACACAAAACAACCAAACTGGACCTTGTCTCTGAAAAGTAAAACTAATCCCATATTCTCACTCATTCCCATGCACACCAGCACCAAATATATATATATATACACACACACACACACACACACACACACACACACACACACACTATTTACACAAGAAAAAAGCAACTCAGGTAACACCATAGTCTCTGGGTAGCCACCAATCACATCACAGCCTCGGAGGGCCTGGGCGTCCCCATGGCATTCTCAAGTCCGGCTCCGGCCGCCCCCAGGGTTGAAACACCCCTCTCTGGCCAGCCTGTCTCCACCTTTCCAGACTGTTTTTTTTCTTTCTGGGCCAAACCCCACCGTCGACCCGCAGGGAAATCCAACCTGGTCTCCCGTGCCCGCTATGTCGTCTTCGGACCTCCCTTCTGCATCGTGCCGTCCCGCCAACCTGGTCCAATCTCTCGCGTCGACGATGGCATTTGGTGCTCTGCAGAACCGCGCCAAATTGTCCCACTCTGCTTTCTATTCTCTTGGCCCCGAACACTCCGACCCCCCGTGGTCGTGCTCCGGGGACCGCCAAACCCGCTAGTCGGCGCTGCTTGCTGCCACCGTATCCTGCGGCTGCTGTCGCTCACCTCCGCGGCCTGCACCATCACCTTTGCCGGGCTCACTCACTGACCCGGGCTCCTTGCCACAGCATCCAGTGCTCTCAGTCCCGGTACTCCACTGTGCTATCACCGTGTCCTGCGGCCGCTGCCCCTCCTCGGGACACGCACTATCACCCTCATTGGGCCCGCTCACCGACCTGGACTCCTCACCGCTGCATCCTGTGCCCTCGGTGTTGGTGCTTCACTGCACCGTCATCATGCCCAGCTGTGGCTCTTCCCCGAAGTCCTCAGCCTGCACGGTCCCGCTCGCCCACTGTACAGCTTCCAACAGCGGGGCCAACTCCTGCTGCGTAGCCTCTGTGTCCTGCTGCACCACCTCTCAGCCGTTCTCACACACCGTGCCGTCCAACCCGCCTGCGCCATGGTCCCGGGTCAAGCTTGGCTCCATGGCTGGCTCGTTGACCTCAGTGACCAGGGACTTTTCAACTCATGGTCCCGGTCCCACCTCAAGGCCCAGCTTGCGCCCTCAGCCTCGTCTTGGTGTGCATTTAGCCTATCACTTCCTGGCGCCAAAATCTCCATCATGCGCAGCTTCACGGCCCTCGTCTGACCGTCGAAGTGCCTGGTCAGCCGCTCGACAGCATCCTCGTAGAGGTCCACTCCACCCAGAGCACCAAGCATCCTTCGGCCCTCCACGCCGAGATTGTGGGCCAGGAGCGCCCGCCGACATCTCCCGTCCAGCCGCTGTAGGCCCAGCTGTTGTGTATGTAAACCGGCCGTATGAGTAAGATGGCGGCTGGGTTGGTCATGGGTTAGACTGGGGTGGCTACTGCCGGTTTCTGGTGGTGACGCCGCCCCTGGTATAAGAGTGTGGGCGGAAGATGCTCTACCTCTTTTGTCGGTGAGCCACCTGGTAAGCAGGGCGGATGCCGTAAGCCTCTTTATATACATTGATTTTATTTGTAATAAAGCTCCGGAAACTATAAACAACAGTGTGCTCATTTTCCATCAATTATGGACATAAAACCAGCGCCCCAATATACTCCTCAAATGAGGCTCTCCACTCCGGCCAAAGGATTGCAGGCTCCCCCCCGCGCTCCAGAAACGGCGCCAACGGCGAGGCAACCAGCACGCCTCCATTAAACTCCTCTTCGCCAAATGTTATGTCTGAGAATAAAGGAGAATGAGGCGAGTCTTCATGCAGCAAACAACTAACTTTATTACACTGAACTTGGGGTTTATATACAGAATGGGCCGTGCCCGCCTGACGTCACCCTGTGGGTGGGCACGGCGTCCAGACACACACAACTCACACACCACACCACCATGTCAACGTGCCCACAGTCACCTGACCGTAGCAACCAAAGCCTCATTATGTCGGTCACATCACGTGACGTGAGGGCTCGCGGGAAGTTTAGAGGGAATTAGGTTTTTTTTGTTTGCTTTGTATTGTTTGTTGCTGCCATCCAATTCTGAATCGACCTTGGATGGCCAAATGCTCAAAAAAAGTATTGAGATTTTTTTTTCAGGTTTTTTCTACTCTGATACAGTAGGGATGGGTGATACCAGCATTTTTCCTTTTGATACGATACCATTAATTTATGGGACTTTTTCTTTGATACCGATACCGATACTTGTTGCCCAAAATCACATGATTGCAGTTGCATTAACAACTTTATTGGAAGGACAATATGAAATATGAATAAAACTCATGACTATAAACACTTGAAAGAAATGGTTATAAAATAATAATAACATAGAACAATGAGCAAAGTAAGTAAAAATAAAATATTTTTTTCCAATTATAATAAAAGTAATTAAGACTTTAAATGAATGCAAAATTAATTTAATTTCTTAATTTGATCAAGATTCTCAACTGGATTCAAGTGTTTTTTACTTCTGAAATATTTCACCATTTATATATGTGTATTTTTTTCACAGTGCAACATTTTTTAATTTTATCCATCCATCCATCCATCTTCTACCGCTTTTCCGGAGGTCCGGGTCGCGGAGGCAGCAGTTCAAGCAGAGAAGCCCAGACTTCCCTCTCCCCAGCCACCTGCTCCAGCTCTTCAGAGGGGATACCAAGGCGTTCCCAGACTAGCTGGGAGACATAGTCTCTCCACCGAGTCCTGGGTCTGCCCCGGGGTCTCCTCCCAGTGGGACGTGCCTGAAACACCTCAAGTGGGAGGCGTCCAGGAGGCATCCTAATCAGATGCCCATACCACCTCAACTGACTCCTTTCAATGTGGAGGAGCAGCGGTTCTACTCTGAGCCTCTCCCGGATGACTGAGCTCCTCACCCTATCTCTGAGGGTGAGTCCAGCAATCCTACGGAGAAAGCTCATTTCAGCCGCTTGTATCCGCGATCTCGTTCTTTCGGTCATTACCCAAAGCTCGTGACCATAGGTGAGAGTAGGAACGTAGATTGACTGGTAAATCGACAGCTTTGCCTTAGAACTAAGCTCCCTCTTCACCACAACAGACCGGTACAACGTTCGCATCACTGCAGATGCTGCTCCAATCCGTCTGTCGATCTCTCGCTCCATTTTCCCCTCACTCGTGAACAAGACCCCAAGATACTTAAACTCCTCCACTTGGGGCAGGAGCCTGTCCCCAACCCGGAGAGGACAATCCACCTTTTTCCGGCTGAGGACCATGGACTCGGACTTGGAGGTGCTGATTCTCATCCCAGCCGCTTCACACTCAGCGGCAAACCGTCCCAGCAAGAGCTGTAGGTCATTGCTGGATGAAGCCAACAGGACAACATCATCTGCAAACAACAGAGATGAGATCCTGTGGTCACCAAGCATGACACCCTCCATTCCCTGGCTGCGCCTAGAAATCCTGTCCATAAAAATTATGAACAGGACCGGTGACAAAGGGCAGCCCTGGCGGAGTCCAACTCTCACTGGGAATGACTCCGACCGAGTGTTGGCAATGCGAACTAAACTCTCACAACGGTCGTACAGAGACCGAATAGCTCGTAACAACAAGCCCGATACCCCATACTCCCGAAGCACCCCCCACAAAAATCCACGAGGGACGCGGTCAAATGCCTTCTCCAAGTCCACAAAACACATGTAAACTGGTTGGGCAAACTCCCACGAACCCTCAAGAATTCTCGAGAGGGTAAAGAGCTGGTCCGATGTGCCACGGCCAGGACGAAAACCACATTGCTCCTCCTGAATCCGAGGTTCGACCAACGGCCGGACTCTCCTCTCCAGTACCTTGGCATAGACCTTCCCAGGGAGGCTGAGGAGTGTGATCCCTCTAAAGTTGGAGCACACCCTCCGGTCCCCTTTTTTGAAGAGAGGAACCACCACCCCGGTTTGCCATGCCAAAGGCACTGCCCCCGACCTCCACGCAATGTTGCAGAGGCGTGTCAACCATGACAACCCAACAACATCCAGGGCCTTGAGGTACTCGGGGCGAATCTCGTCCACCCCCGGGGCCCGGCCACCAAGGAGATTTTTAACCACCTTGGCGACCTCAGCCCCTGTGATAGGCGAGTCATCCCCCTCGTCCCCAAACCCTGCTTCCTCTGTGGAAGGCGTATCAGTGGGATTGAGGAGATCCTCGAAGTATTCCTTCCACCGCCCGACGATATCCCCAGTTGAAGTCAACAGTGTCCCATCCGCCCCATACACAGTGTGGACGGGGAGCTGCTTTCCCCTCCTGAGCCGCCGAACAGTTTGCCAGAATCTCTTTGAAGCCGACCGAAAGTCTTGTTCCATGGCCTCACCGAACTCCTCCCATACCCGGGTTTTTGCTTCAGCAACCACCCGAGCTGCACTCCGCTTGGCCTGCCGGTACACCTCAGCTGCTTCGGGAGTCCCACAAGCCAACCAAGCTTGATAGGACTCCTTCTTCAGCTTAATGGCCCCCCTCACCACTGGTGTCCACCACTTGGTTCGGGGGTTGCCACCACGAGATGCACCGACCACCTTGCGGCCGCAGCTCTGGGCTGCCGCTTCAACAACAGAGGTGGAGAACATGGCCCATTCAGACTCCATGTCTCCAGACTCCCTCGGAATGTGGTTGAAGTTCTTCCGGAGGTGGGAGTTGAAGACCTCCCGGACAGGGGCCTCAGCCAGACGCTCCCAGCACACCCTCACTATACGTTTGGGTCTACCAGGTCTGAATGGCTTCCTCCCCTGCCATCGGATCCAACTCACCACCAGGTGGTGATCAGTTGACAGCTCTGCACCTCTCTTTACTCGGGTGTCCAAGACATACGGTCGCAGGTCTGATGATACGATAACAAAATCGATCATCGACCTGCGGCCTAGGGTGTCCTGGTGCCAGGTGCACATATGGACACCCTTATGCTTGAACATGGTGTTCGTTATAGACAGACTGTGGTTAGCACAGAAGTCCAATAACTGAACACCACTCGGGTTCAGATCGGGCAGGCCGTTCCTCCCAATCACCCCCCTCCAGGTTTCACTGTCGTTGCCCACGTGCGCATTGAAGTCCCCCAGTAGGACAATGGAGTCTCCAGGAGGAGCACCCTCCAGCACCCCAGTCACAGACTCCAAAAAGGGTGGGTACTCTGAAACATCATTTGGTGCATAGGCACAAATGATGGTCAGGACCCGTTTCCCAACCCGAAGGCGCAGGGAAGCAACCCTTTCGTCCACCGGGGAAAACTCCAATATAGAGGCAGCAAGGTGGGGCGATACAAGAATACCTACCCCTGCTCGTCGCCTCTCGCCCGGGGCAACTCCAGAAAAGGCCAAGCTCCAGCCCCTCTCCAGGAGACTGGTTCCGGAACCGGAGCTGTGTGTTGAGGTGAGGCCGACTATATCTAGCCGGTATCGCTCAATCTCGTACACCAGCTCAGGCTCCTTCCCCACCAGAGAGGTGACATTCCACGTACCAAAAGCCAGTTTAGAAAGCTTGGGATCAGTCCGCCAAGGTCTCCGCCTTTGACTGCCACCTAATCCACATAGCACCGGACTTCCATGATCCCTCCTGCAGGTGGTGAACCTACTGGAGGGCGGACCCATGTAACTCCTTCGGGCTGAGCCCGGCCGGGTCCCATGGGTGGAAACCCGGCCACCAGACGCTAGCCTTCGAGCCCCTCCCCCAGGCCTGGCTCCAGGGTGGGGCCCCGGTAACCCCATACCGGGCGGGGTACACTGAATCCTTGATATACAATTTATCATGAGAGTCTGTTGGATCGTTCTTCGTCTGGCCCTTCACCCAGGACCAGTTTGTCTTGGGAGACCCTATCAGAGGCAAATTGCCCCAGACAACATAGCTCCTGGGATCACTGGGGCACGCAAACCCCCCCACCACGGTAAGGTGACGATCCATGAGGGGGTTTTTAATTTTATTATTTATTTTATTTTTACATTATTTTTTTCACAAATTTAAACAGTTTTTATTTTGTTTGTTTTTCAAATTTTATGCTGCTTGGTACTGTTATGTCTGTATAATGATGGTCGGAGTCAGAGTGATGCCATGCAGCCAACTGACTCTATATTAGAGAACACACAACTATATTAATTCTGCCATTGTTACGTAGTGTCCATAGAATTCACCAAGTGCATGCTGGGTAGGGTAGGAACCGTTCGCTGAGATCACGTAAAAGCTGGAGACATCGTCACAAAGCAGACATGGCGAAGTCTTGCTGTGTTTTAAACTGTAATAGTCGTTCTCACAACCGCCATGGAGAAAAGGTAAACCACGGAATAGGCTTTTTTCGTTTTCCAGCATGGAAGAACAGCACAGCTCACGTTTCGGATGTAACTAAGAGGCAACGCCTGGCCTGGATTGCAGCAGTCAGAAGACCCGACATAACTTTCAAACACGCACCTGTATGGATGTTGGTGTGCTCAAAGCATTTTCATAAAGGTACGTTATGATTTATTGTGTATGTCTGTTGTTAAAACTTGCTTGTGTCGTGGTTAAGACTTGCCTGGTCATAGCTTTTACCCTACGTCAGCAGTGCTAAGCTAAACAGAGCTAAGCTAAATAAAGACTCCGATATCCTACTAGCTAGAAAAAGTTACCACTCACACACCTGTGTGAGCGGGTTTAATTTGTTCTACACCAAAGTATTGTCTTACCGTTTCCTTTGCTTTAACAGCAGACCAGCTTATGAAATGCTAGACTGTGATCCTGACTGGGCACCTTCTCTAAACCTTGGGCATGCAGAGCTTCCAGCTGCCACTCCTGACAGGTTTAACCGCTTATGCAGACGGACAAGATTATGACAAAAAGAATCAGCAGGGCATGCAAGTGATCCCCCAGCACAGACCCCCAACATCACTGGCCCTGTGACTGAGATGGATAATGTAGCTCCTTCAGGTAGTCTTTTTTTTTTTTTTTACCTATGTTTTTCTTTCTAAAATGTGTCTTGGGATTCCTTTTGATTACAAAATATATTAACTACAGTTGTTTCTTGTCCTGATCACCAACAGATGACACCACACCTCTGGCTGAGATGGAGGAGACGACATCTGATGAAGCAGCACTGATCTGTCAGGCTGATGATGCTCCAGAGGAAAATGCACAAGAACTACAGAACTGCAGCATGTCACCTTAGGCTTAAAAAATTTTACTCTTGCAAGAGGAGAACAGAAAGTTAAAGGGCGAGCTCTCCAGAAAGGCTCTGGATGAGAATTTCCTCAAAGATAATGACTCAAAGGTGAAATACTACACTGGGCTTCCATCTTTCAGTTTAATGGCTCTGCTGATGCAATTTTTTCCCAGCCTACCAAAGACAGAAAAATGTCCCAATTTCAAATTCTCCTTTTAACTATGATGCGTTTGTGGATTAATTTGCCTCTTGAACATATTGCACATCTTTTTGACATAAGCAGACAAACCGCATCCATCCTGTTCTGCGACACCATAAATGTACTCCATGCACACCTCAGCCCTTTGGTGTACTGGCCAAAGAGACCTTGTTTGCAGGCTAGCACGCCACATCAGTACGTTGAAATGTTTGGCAGTAAGGTCACAGTTTTTATTGACTGCTTTTTAATTTTAGAATGTGGGCACTGACATGTTTTTGGTGTGGTTTAGCCATTTTGACATCATGTCGTTAACTGTGTCAATAATATTGAAGCAGTTAAAGCAGCACCTCTTCAATTTTTCTTATTGCTCAAACATTTTGCTTTCTTTCCTCTTTTTATATATGTAAATCACACTGAGTTGCCCTTGTGTATGAAATGTGCTATATAAATACACTTGCTTGCTTTGTAACAATTTTTGGAATAAAGTACACGATGGCTTACAAACTCCAGCTCTTTATTTCAAAGATGCAAAATTGTAACCATAACCATGACACAATACAAGAATATAAATTGACATGCATGATCGACATGTATCATTGTTCACACAATGTTATAGCGCATAACTCAGGGGTCACCAACGCGGTGCCCGCGGGCACCATGTCGCCCGCAGGGACCACATGTGTCACCCGCAGGCCTGTTCTAAAAATAGCACAACTCGCAAGTGAGCTGCGTCTAAGATGTAATTTTTTCTGCCGCTATTTTTTATTTTATATTTTTTATATTTTTTAAAATCACACTTGCATTTATATAGATTTTAAAATGACAATGTCTTAAAAATAAAAAAAAATGAAAATATGTTTATTATACGTAAAGTTAAGGTGAACTCTGACCTAGTTCAAAGGTCAGTATTGTGCGCATGACAAAACCTTCGCGCTTGTGGAGCGTAAGCTAGCGGGCAGTGAAGGTGGTGAGCGCAGTGCGGTTTCCAAGCCCAAAAACATGGCAAAAAAAAGACAGAAAATTTATCATTTTCAAAGTGAGCGGGAGGAAGAGTTCTTTTTTACTACCGTGAAAGGAAGCTGCGTGTATTTCGTTTGCAGGGCAATGGCGAAGCGCCACTTCACTACCCACTCTTTTTTTTTTTTGGACTTATCTTGTACCCGTAGGTAGATTTGTTCTGCAGTCCGGTGACAAGCCACCAGCCGCTGCGTGCACAAGTGCCCCTTAACTCCCTAACCTGCATGTTTTTGCATGAAAAACGAGAACATGCACCGCCAGAACATGCAAACTCCACACAGATCACTGTTGGCCGGGGATCGAACCCGCGATCCCCCGGCCGAGGGTAAACTGCTGCCGCGGTGCTAACCACTGCGCCACCGTGCATATAAGCACTCTCAGTGCTTGTTTAGCTTCTTCTCATGAAAGGACAGTGCTGGTTGCTCAAGCATGATTCTTGGCAAGAACTGTATGGATATAATTCCAGTGAAGAAGAACACACAAAAGTGTGTTTATTAAATGTAACAGATTTTGAGCAGAACTGCAGCAGATTTGTTCAGTTAAAAATGTGATAAGATTTATTTAATATGAAAGTTGATTTTTCTTAAATGTTGCATAACTTTTTCAAACATGGTTCAACATAGTTCATGAATTAAAAGGGTTTAGTTTTTTATGGTTAAAAGGGACTGGTGAAAACTGGACATTTTTTTATGAAATGTAGAAGTGATCATCTGAAAAATTGCTGAGATTAATAAAAATAAAGTGTTGAATATTGATCTTGTCTGTTACCCACTCTAAGTTATTGATAATTATTTATTTATGTATATATATATATATATATATATATACTGTATATATATATATATATATATATACACACACACACACAATTTGTTATTTTAGAGGAGTGTGTCAAGTTGGTGCCCTTCACATGACTCGATACCCATGAAGTAGCTCTTGGTTTCAAAAAGGTCGGTGACCCCTGGCATAACTGTCCCATGCTACAGCACTACTCTAATGTGCACGTCGCAAAACCACGGCTGCTGTGGGGTTGGTGCTTCAGAGTCCCGCACATCCTAAATGGAACCACTGAATTTCAGTTTTGGTTCTCACAGGCAACCATGTCATCCAGCTCTTCTGGCTGCCTGCAAGTCCACCACATTTCTGCTGTGTTCTGTGCCTGTCTTCTGGGATTGTGTGTGGGACCTGGCTGTAATGCAGTTAGACGTCGTCTTTTGGGCTTCTGGGTGGGTTTATCAGCTGCAGCTTTCCTCTTGTGTTGTGGGGTCAGTCAGTAAAGTGACGGGCAACAAGCTCAGGTAGGAAAACTTTATAAAAAAAAGTTCTGGGCCACTGGTAAAAGTGTTTGCTCCCACAGGTCAGAATCTGGTGTGACGCGTACAACAACACAACTTTTTGTGGTCCACACAACAAAGTCACAGAAATGTGAGCCTGTCACAAAAATTTGCATTTGTACCTGCTTGTAGTACTTGTGACTGCTTGAGTTCTAGTCTCCCATCAGAGAGTTTCAGGTAAAAATCATTGTCTGCACAGGCCTGCAGGATGATGTTGTTGCAGTGCTTATATGGGATTTTATTTCCACACAGCCTTTTTCACAACAGGTGCAGGACACAAGTGCATCAGGAGTTGCACCAACTTCAGGTTCAGGTTCAGGTTCAGGTTACTTTATTTGTACCCGTAGGTAGATTTGTTTTGCAGTTGGTGACATCCATATTTACAAGCCACTAATTACATTCAACATAGACACAAACACAGGCACACATCTTCATCTTCAGGAAAGGAGGGGTTGATTTTAAAATATTATAAGCACACTTTCACATGTATATTGGGTGCATAATTAAATTTATGGCATGCACTTATTTTATTTAGTAAATAAATACTTGTAATCAAGACAAGAAATTAAAAAAAACCCACCTTTGTGAGCACAACTGTCTTCAAGTCTACCTTGTACATCTACAAGTCATGCACCCATCCGTCTGTGAAATGCACTTCTGCTTGCTTCAAAGACCTAAAGTCACTAAAAACTTCATGTGTGTGTGGACTTATGCTTACAGTCATATAATTATAAATGAAGGCATGGTCGAAGTTTGGCAGAATGTTTACATCCGAACTCCATGTGATAGGCTGATACGGATCTAGTCCATTAACCCCTTCAAGCTTCGCCAAATAGCGAGCCTTTGCAGTCCCATTCAATTTGGCGGAGTACGGTCCCTTTAAATTTTCCTTCATGGTCCAGTTTGTGATTTTTTTTTTCCGTTCATTTCACAAGAAATGCCAAGGCGCTGTGTGTTTGCAGTCCGTTTACGATCGCTATTCCTACCCCGCCCAGAATGCATTACGCGTTTGTCACGTGGGCTGGCGAGGTCAATACAGTCTGGCCGTAGCCCACCTGACGTCACACCCAGGGCGGGTACGGCAAGTAACACACACACACACACACACACACACACACACACACACACACGCAACATTCACTACACATCAGGTATCGCTATAGAATTTGGATGAATGGTGAAACACTTCTGCCGCCCCCGATGCTGCTCAGCTCACTCTGCACTTTAATGAGCGCTTGGCTGCGCAGTGCGCTGTGAGTCTTTGGCTCTGACATCTGATAGGCTGCCATAATCACGTGACACAGCAGACCAGCTTTAAAATATACTTGGGCTGTTTTTTCACGGGTTTTCACACATAAATTTAATGCCTAAAACTCTCAGAAGTGAAAACAAACTGCAGATTTTGTATTAACATAGTGGTATCGCGATATTTTAAAAAGTATCAACTATTAGGTATCGACCAGCTGTATCAAAGTATTGATACTTGATTATCGATACACCCATCCTATGATGCAGTTCTGACAGTCAGTCACCAGATGGCAGTCTTTATTAGATGTTTCATAACCAGTGTTGGGCAAGTTACTAAAAAACAGTAACTAGTCACAGTTACTAGTTACTTCTTTTCAAAAATAACTGAGTTACTTTTGAGTGACTGCATGATTAAAGTAACTAGTTACTTGGAAAAGTAACTTTCACGTTACTTTTAAATGCATACTTAAATCATCTTGCACACAAAGCAAGATCAAGGTTCAGGTTCAGGTTCAGGTTACTTTATTTGTACCCGTAGGTAGATTTGTTTTGCAGTCTGGTGACATCCATATTTACAAGCCACAAATTACATTCAACATAGACACAAACACAGGCACACATGAAGCTGACTATAAACATGATAAAAATACTCAAGGCTCCATCAATCAGGGTATAAAAAGACAAAGAAATGGGAGAAAAACCAGAGGTAAGAGAGGAGGGTCATATTAAAAGTTAAAAACTAGTCAAAGAGGTTAAAAACTCAAAGGTCTAAAACCCAATAAGATATTTAGAACCCAAGTAACATCCTAGAAAAATAAGTAAATATAAAATGGAGTTGATAAATAGGTAACAAGTGGAGCCTCCAAGTCCACGCAGATCAGCAGCAGCGCTCAGCTGAGTCTCCACGGTTCTCACCGTGTCTTCATGTATCACGTGTTTCTTCCACAGAGACATGTTTGCGCTCTGATTCCTGCTGTGTGTTAGACACTTGCACAGAGAAGAAATGGCAGAAGAAGCACCAGCCGCTGCTCCGGTTAAACCAGCAAAGAAGAAGGCATCCAAGCCCAAGAAGGCTGGACCCAGCGGTGGAGAGCTGATCGTTAAAGCGGTGACAGCTTCCAAAGAGAAGAAGGGCATGTCGCTGGCCGCCATCAAGAAGGCTCTGGTTGCTGGGGGCTACGATGTGGACAAGAACAAGTCCCGCGTTAACATCGCTATCAAGAGCTTGGTCAACAAGGGAACCCTCAGCCAGACCAAGGGAACCGGGGCTTCTGGATCCTTCAAGGTGGCAAAGTCAGAGAGCAAGGCCAAGAAGCCCGCAAAGAAAGGCCCTGCTAAAGCCAAGAAAGCCGCCGCCAAGAAACCAGCAGCGGCTAAAAAGCCCAAAGCAGCAGGAGCCAAGAAGGCTGCAGCTGCTAAGAAGTCCCCAAAGAAGGTGAAGAAACCAGCAGCGGCCAAGAAGGCACCAAAGAGCCCCAAGAAAGCTGCCAAGAGCCCCAAGAAAGTGGCCAAGAAGGCCCCTGCTGCCAAGAAAGCTGCGCCTAAAAAAGCAGCCAAAGCTAAAGTTAAGAAGGCAGCCCCCAAGAAGAAGTGAGCTGTCATGGCTGACACTCACATGGAAACTCAAAGGCTCTTTTAAGAGCCACCACCGCATCATGGAAGACATCATTCCTTTACAAATCACCAAATCTCATGCAGACTTGCACACTACGCTGCACTTAATACACGGATACCACAACTACAATACTGCATTCACATCTTGCTTTTACTCCATCAGTCTCATAATCTAATGTGAACAGGATTAGCTGCTAATCTCATCAGTGCCAAAAAGTCTCAGACAAAAATCTAGAAAACCTTTTCACCCCTTATTATATTCAATTATAGTGATTAAATTTCTTCAATCCCTTTTCTCTGCTATATTCATGGACTGCTCTTTATTCACAAAGATGAGCTGCTCACCAAATCACAATATTTCACTTCAAACTAAAATGATCTATAATTAGCAATAAATGAATAATTTGGAGTAAATTACAGATCAGTGTCCCAAATAGATGTTTCAGTGTTTTTAGTTAGTATCAGTTTGAAATCAATGACAGTGTTATTGATAATTATAACTTTTCCCAAGCAGAGTTTTCAATTAATCTACTACTTAGTTTTAATTATAGCCTATTTAATAAAATATTTTATGTCAAAACTCACCAGACAAATTCAGAGGTCTTTTTGATTAATACAGAAACCCTGAACTGGTAATTAGTGAAGTGTTCAAAATATAAAAACCTGAATATTTCTTTGAGGTTTTGTAGCTCCAAAATAGAGGGGAGGGTCTCTGAGTTTAGCTCCGCCCACCGAAACAGGCCCTTGTTTTCTATGACGTCCACAGACCACAGATTAAAGCAGACCCACGTGCAGCGTTTTCTTCATTCTTCTTTGACATTTCAGAGAAGAAGTCATAATGTCTGGAAGAGGGAAGGGTGGCAAAGGTCTGGGGAAAGGAGGCGCTAAGCGTCACCGTAAAGTTCTCCGTGATAACATCCAGGGAATCACCAAGCCCGCTATCCGCCGTCTGGCTCGCCGCGGTGGAGTGAAGCGCATCTCCGGTCTCATCTACGAGGAGACCGTCATCCGTGATGCCGTCACCTACACCGAGCACGCCAAGAGGAAGACTGTCACCGCCATGGATGTGGTGTATGCTCTGAAGAGGCAGGGCCGTACTCTGTATGGATTCGGTGGTTAAAACTGTCATATAATGTGATATTTATATGTGGTGTGTCTTTAAGACTGTGGTGACGTCACAGGTCAGAGTTGACCTTCACCGAGTGAATATGTATGAAAATGGCGATGTGTTGATGTTGCCGCCTGTAAATGTTTCCCGCTCCTAGTTTTTTAAAAGAGAACTTTGTTGAAACCACTATTCATGTGGACCTCAGTTCTTTACATGGTGTCAGAAGTGCTTGACGGACGCCCTGCTTCAGTAAGATGGCCAAGTTTAATCCCCCGGAAAGTTTTCCTTTTCATCGTCCAAATGAATGGGCGGGCTGGAAAGAGCGCTTTCTGCGTTTCTGGACGGCTACAAAACTGAGTAAAGAGGACGGCGAAATTCAGGTCAGTTCACTGATTTACGCCATGGGCCCCGAAGCTGAAAACATCTTCAAATCATTCCCATTTACCGAGGAAGCGGATCAAAAGAAGTTTGACGTTGTGTTAGGAAAATACGACGAGTACTTCTGTCCTAAACGGAACGTGATCCATGAGCGCGCTTGTTTTCACCAGAGGCTGCAGCGGCCCGGTGAGAAAGTGGAAATGTTTATCAGAGCCCTTTTTGAGATGTCAGAACACTGTGGCTTTGGTGTAAAGAGAGACGAACATATCCGTGACCGAATTGTTGTGGGCATCCTCGATAAAGAGCTGTCATGTAAACTGCAGATGATGGCTGATCTAACGCTTGCCCAAACTATTCAAACAGTTCGCCAGTCCGAGGAGGTTGTCCTCCAGGTTCACCAGCAGGGGGAGGCACACGCCACGGTGCAGGAGATCCAGGGAAAAGCAGCAGGCAGAGGAAGATCTCCATTTAAACCAAAGAAGAAAAAAAGTGGAGAGCAAAAAGACTCATGGTGTGGAAGATGTGGAAAATTAAAACACAGAGATCCTGAAAAGTGCCCAGCCATGAAGTCAACATGCAACAAGTGTAAAAAGGTGGGTCACTGGGAAAAGAAATGTCACAGTAAATCAGTCAGAGAAGTCACTGAAGAGACAGTTTCCCAGACACCATTTTTTTGGGGCGCAGTCACAAAAACAAATAGAAATGATGACCCATGGACCATACAGCTTACAATTGGAACAACACCAGTCAACTTTAAAATTGATACGAGTGCAGATGCAAACATTATGGGAGAAAAGACATTTAACAAACTAGTTCCTAAGAAGGAATTAGAGCCATCTAATGTCACACTGTGCAGCCCGGGTGGTCAGTTGGACTGTATAGGGAAATTTCAAGCCTTCACAGAATACAAAGAAAAGCCATATACTTTTCCTGTGTATGTCATCAGTGGCAATAATGCAAACAATTTGCTGGGCAGTGACACAGCAATGTCGATGGGGCTTGTGAAGCGTGTTGAAGAAGTTCGCAAAGCATTTGGTGAGCATGGAACACTTAAAACAGAACCAGTTAAAATCCTGTTAAAAGAGAATGCTCAGCCATACACAGTGCACACTGCCCGTCGTGTCCCTTTGCCACTTTTGCAGAAGGTTAAGGAGGAATTGCAGCGTATGGAGGAGAATAATGTGATTGAAGCTGTGATCGAGCCTACAGATTGGTGCGCGCCAATGGTACCAGTCCCAAGGAAAAATGGAAAAGTGCGGATCTGTGTCGATTTAAAGAGGTTAAATGAAGCTGTACGAAGAGAGAGGTATGTTCTTCCTACTGCAGAGGAAATCACTGCAAAACTTAGTGGAGCAACCACATTCACATCATTGGATGCTGCCTCCGGGTTTTGGCAGATTCCTCTCCATCCAGAAAGCAGTAAATTAACAACCTTTATCACACCCTTTGGGAGATATGCATTCAAACGTCTTCCATTTGGGATCACAAGCGCTCCTGAAATTTTTCAGCGCAAAATGACAGAAACCCTCAACGGCCTGGAAGGCGTGGCTATCTACATGGATGACATACTGGTGTACGGCGACACTCCTGAACAGCACGACCAGCGTCTCAGCAAGGTACTGGAAAGGATCGAGTCAGCCGGACTTAAACTGAACAGAGAAAAATGTAAGTTTAGACAAAACAAGCTTCACTTCTTGGGCCAAGAAATCGACAAATCAGGCGTGAGACCCGACCCTGATAAAGTCAAGGCAATCCGCGAGCTCCCTCCACCACAGAACGTGCATGACCTCAAGCGTGTCCTAGGCATGTTTAACTACCTAGGGAAATATATCCCAAATCTGTCGACAGTGGGCCAGCCACTATATGAACTGTTGAAATCCAAGTCAGTGTGGATGTGGGACCATTCTCAGCAGGAGGCATTTCAACGCATCAAAGACATTCTGTCTACTTCTCCAGTTCTGAAATTCTATGATGTGAATCGACCTACTGCCGTATCAGCCGATGCCAGCAGCTATGGTATAGGTGGAGTACTACTACAACTGCACGATGGAAACTGGAAACCTGTGGCATACTGCTCACGTCGTCTGTCAGAGGCCGAGACTAGATATGCACAGATAGAGAAGGAGTGTTTGGCGAGTGTCTGGGCATGTGAGAGATTCGAGAAGTACCTCTGTGGTCTGGAAGATTTTAAGTTGGTTACAGATCACAAACCCTTGGTGCCTCTCATGAACAAAAAGGACCTGGACAATGTGCCAATACGGTGCCAAAGGCTACTTATGAGACTTATGAGGTTCAAACCGACAGCCGAATATGCTCCGGGAAAGACCTTGGTAGTAGCTGATACACTCTCAAGAAGCCCACTACAGTGCGTAGAAAACGAGACTGATACTCACTCTGATGTAGCGTGCTACATAGCAGCAGTTATTGATAACTTGCCAGCTACTACACATAAAATAGACACTATAAAGACCGCTACAGCAGCTGACTGTAACCTACAGTTGGTGTTGTGGTACATCAAGTCAGGATGGCCAGAATACATAGGCAATGTCCCAGCAGCTATCAGAGACTATTTTCCCATTAAAAATGAACTGTCTGAATGCGATGGAATTATCACCAGAGGAAGCCGCATGCTGATTCCGGATGTGCTCAGAGCAGACATCTTGGATCGAATACATGATGGACATCAAGGTCTGACAAAATGCAGAGAGCGGGCCTGCACATCTGTGTGGTGGCCTGGCATCTCATCTGAAATCAAACGCAAAGTCCAGTCCTGTCAGGTGTGTCGTGAGATGAGACCAGCTCAGCGAAAAGAGCCTCTCTTGTCAACCCCTCTACCTGATCGGCCCTGGAAGAGACTTGCTGTTGACCTGTGTGAGCATAACAAGCACACCTACCTTGTTGTGTCAGACTATTTCTCTCGGTTCCTCGAGATACTTCATCTGCCAGTAACCACTGCTTCTCAGATGATCTTAAAGCTGAAGGCAGTGTTTGCGAGGTTTGGTTGTCCAGATGTGGTTGTATCTGACAATGGGCCTCAATTCTCATGTCAAGAATTTAAAAAGTTTGCAAGGGAGTTTGACTTTTTGCACATCACCTCGAGTCCACACAACCCTCAAGGAAACGGACATGCAGAGAGGGGAGTTCAAACAGCAAAAAGAATCTTAAAGCAGCAAGATCCTTTGCTCGCCCTCATGTGCTTTCGATCAACGCCCTGCACCACCACAGGCGTGAGTCCTACAGAGCTACTTATGGGTCGAAAGAGCAAAACAACTCTTCCTACACTGGAAGTGAATCTTCAGCCCCGATGGCCTGATCTGGAAGTCGTCAGGAACAAGGATGCGATGGAGAAACAGAAACAAGCATTCTACTTCAATCAGCGCCATGGAGCTAAACCCCTACCTTCGTTGAAGCCAGGAGATTCAGTCCTCACAAAGCTGGACCATCAGAAATCCTGGAAAACACCCGCTGTTGTCACAGGAGAAAGCAGCACACCTCGCTCCTTTTTTATTGAAACACCCCAGGGAGCAACTTTGCGACGCAACCGCCGTCACTTGCAACATGATCCTGAATCAGCCAGAGAGATACACTCTTCAGCTCCAAATGACCTGCAGCCAGAGATCGTCAAACAGCAGCCTGAAACTGCAGCTGCTGCTGACACTATTTTACCAGAATCCAGTGTCAAACCGCCAGACCCAAAGCAAGGACTGTTGTTTACCCGGTCTGGTAGAATGATTAAACCTGTGCAAAGACTAGATTTGTAGAGAGAAAAAAAAAATGAATGAAAAAAGAGAGAAATTCACGTGTTCACTGTGATAAGTGTGGTTATATGTGGTTCAATGATTAAGCCATGGGCTGTGGGGAAGGGTGAAATGGAAATGGAAAAAATGTTTGAATTGAAAATTGTTTTGTTCTGAAGAAAAAAAAAAAACTAAAAAAGGGGGAGATGTCATATAATGTGATATTTATATGTGGTGTGTCTTTAAGACTGTGGTGACGTCACAGGTCAGAGTTGACCTTCACCGAGTGAATATGTATGAAAATGGCGATGTGTTGATGTTGCCGCCTGTAAATGTTTCCCGCTCCTAGTTTTTTAAAAGAGAACTTTGTTGAAACCACTATTCGTGTGGACTTCAGTTCTTTGCAAAAACCACACCAGCTGCAACAACAAAAGGTCATTTTAAGGACCACCCACTTCATTTTAGAGCTGATCATCCCACCTTTATGCAGGCAGGTGGGATGACGTCAACCACAGGTGTTACAGGTATATCGCCTTTTACAATCTTTGGCCACATGCCCTTTCCTCAGGCATCCAAAGCGCAGATGAGGTTCATGTACAAAAGCTCTTTTCTCATCCATAGTTTTTACAGCAAAGGTTGGACACTTTGCAGCTCCATTTGCATCATTACAGACCAAGAAAGGTGGCCTTGACTTTGAGCTTTCCTGTGTCACCAAATTAGAGCCTTTTAATTGCGTGCTTGTATTCAGTATTTTAGCCTTCTTTGGTATTGTCTCATCTGTTGTTTTCATATTAATCATTAAAGGAGAGGCAATAAGACAAGAAATTCTGGCTTCTTTCTGCATAAACTCGGTGAAACTTTTGAAGCTTGGACAATTACCTGATTGAGCTAGTTTAACAACAAGCTGACTCCATCTACGCACCATCCACCCAGGGAGCTTCTTAAGAATTTTATGATTTTCTTCACAATCATTGGGAATTTACAACCCTTTAACATGGGGCGTGATTTCAGCACAACTTTTGAGAAGATCAGCCAACTCTTGAAGTGCTTTAGGGTCAATAGCAGTCATTTTTGGCCATTTCATCAGTCTCTCTCTAAAGGCTCTTTGAACAACAAATTGACTTCCATATCTGTCTTCTAGAACAGCCCAAGCACCATGGTATGCATCCTCCGAGTTCCAATAGAAGAAACCTTCCACAGCCTTACATGCCTCTCCTGAAAGACAACTCTTTAAATAGAGCATCTTCTCACTTACTGGAAGGGGTTCTGGTCAATCAGGGCCTTAAAGGATGTTTTCCAGTCAATGAACTTTAAAGGAGCCCCTGTAAAGGTTATTGGTTCTGGAACATGTAAACGGCTTAAGTGAAATACATTTGTTATTACTTGAGCCAAACTGGCTTCTTGAAGAAGGCTGTGATCTTCCTGCATTAACCTCTGAGGTACTGCATATTGAGGTTGAACTGCTGTAGCTTGTGGATTTATCAAAGGCTGATAGTCAGTGTCAGGAGTACCTGTGCTAGTTTCATCTACACAATTTTTAGACATCAAATTTATTATATGCCCTTACATGAGCCTCTGCAACCTTCACTTCATAGTTTACAGTTGTAACTTTGATTTGCACAGAAGGGATAGCCACTGCCTTCTCCTCCTCCGGGAACAGTGGAGGATCGTACCCCAGAGACGCTTTGAACGGGGACATCCCAGTCACTGAAGACGCCGTGGCGTTGTGCGCATACTCGATCCAGGGCAGGAACGTACTCCAGGAAGAGGAACAAGAGGAGATGACACAGAGGAGCGCAGCCTCCAGCTCCCGATTGGCCCGCTCACACTGGCCGTTGCTCTGCGGATGATACACAGACGAAAGACTTGCCGTGGCCCCCAGCATCGTGCAAAATGCCTTCCAGACCTGGGACACAAACTGCGGGCCTCGATCCGAGACAATATCTGCCGGGATGCCATGAAGACGGACCACATGCTGCACCAGGAGATCCGCCGTTTCCCGCGCCAAAGGCAACCGCTGGAGAGGCACAAAATGGGCTGCCTTGGAGAAGCGGTCCACTATCGTCAGGACCGAGGTGAAGTGGTCAGAAGGGGCAGGCCGGTCACAAAATCCAAAGCCACATGGGACCAGGGGCGGGAAGGAACCGGCGGAGGATGGAGGAGACCTGCTGGGGGGGAAGATGACGATTTCACGGTTAAAGTTTCTCTGTAGATCATAACAAAGGTTAAAGATGGCTGCTCTTATTACCAGCGGCTCAATAAAAGGGAGTTATTGGCAAAAGTTAAACTTGATGGAGAAATACAATAGAAGAAAAATACAGCATTTATGGAAGACTGATGTCTGCTTGTTAAAAACTTTCTTAAATCAAAATTTTTATAACAGGTGTGTGAGCACAGGCCTATGGGAGATGAAATGATGAGTGCACACACGAGCACACACATGCTGCTGGGAAATCAAGAAGTGAAATGAATGAGGAGAATTTCACCTACGTAAGATGCTGTGAACAAGGATTTCTTGAAGAAAATTCATAAAAAACTGAGTGGGAAGTGAAAATTTTTCATTTTTTATGCATCTTTTCTGTTCAGGTCACTAATTTTGCTGACTTAAGATATTTTCATCTTGCAAAATACCTTAATAACACAGCCCAGAACCTTGTCAGTACCATGTAATTAGTAATGAGCACAATAGCCTGGAACCGGGTAATTTCAGGTTGGTTATGAAATTAGAACCCAAGAAGTACTGCGTAATTTTGGAGTACTTCCATACAATCTCAGTGTGAACAGTTAAACTGGTCTCCAGCATAGAAAGTGCAAAGTTCTCATGTGGTAACTAACTCCAGAGTAGCCTGCTTGGTAAATACAGCCCCAACAGCACACACACGTCCAGCCAACGTCGGCAAGTTGACATCAGGAATACAGGTAAGTCGGCCGATGTTGATGCCATGTATGTGTGCTCTTGGGGAGGGAACTTATTGGATAAGTATATGTACTTACAATGTATTCTCACTAAAAACAGGCTTGTTACCCTGATATTACCTGTACTAACACTTGTACTGCAGTAGTTTCATTGGACAATACACTGCAATTTCATAGGCAGAAATAAAAATGTTCCCTTCTGTCTTGTGTTACACCCAGGAGGGCGAAGGGGGAGGAAGGATGAGGAACCCAAGCTGTCAGACTTTGCAGCGGCTTTTTATTGACTTTTCTCACCACACCAGGCACGGCCCACACACTTACAGAGCACATTCAGCCAGCAACGGCCATAGCATCACTTGACACCATTGTCTTCACACACTATCTGTGTCTGGAACATTCGCTACTCTTCTTCTCTTGTTCTCTAACACTATACAGTGTCTTATCACTACCGAGCGCCACCTCTGGCGTAGAAACGCTACTGCTTTCACTGACAGTTTACATCTAACAGTTCATATTCATTCCTTTAGTCACATCCCCTATAAATGCTCCTATTTACCATTAATATTTAAATCACAGTCTATTAGGTACATTTATTAGGAATATTTTTATTAACCATTAGCATCTATTCAACACTGTTTTCTGGGGGTTTACTATAGGTTGTCCAAAATTGACTTTTTCCTACACTCGCCCCTCAAAAATTTAATGTCGTCCCGACGTTACACCTTTTCAAAAAGTACTGTTTTTTTCTCTTTCACAGTCCACATTTGGTAACCATGTATCTCATGTAAGTAGGGTATTACTAAACAGGAGTCAGAGTTCATTAAAGTCCATAAAGATGCAAACTGGTAGTTGTCCATAGTACAGCATGTATCTCCTATTCCATGCAATACGTTTGCAGAAGAGGTCTTTGTGCACGATAACCATCAACCGCTCCATCCATCATGGTGGGTATCTGCATCTTTCCTGAGAGTAAGGGTACTCAATCTAGTCATAGCCTACCAAATAAACCTTTGTGTAATGCCTGTGCCTTAGTAACACACTGAAAATCTTTTTTCCTTTTTTATCAGCCATCACAGTAACTATAGTCTAGTCAAAAAAGGGGGTTAGCATGCACCTTTGGAAATATATTTTTAATTGGTATCATTAGATGGAAAAATATGTGTAGAAAATGGTTTGCTATGTTACCAGTTGCATAAATTGTCCCACGTGACTTTTTTATGCAAGTTTAGCATAGGACCTCGGCAAACTATCAAATCTCAATTTTAGGGGTAGGGAAAATACAAATGAGCACATCTTTAGATTGCAACATCACAGCTACATGTAATACCACTTAAAATGTTTGAAATGATCTCGGCTTTCCTTTGGTGGGTAAATATCAAAAATCGGTAGGTTAGCAGAGGGCAAAAGGTCACCAAAATAGGTCATTGCTGAAAATTTTGCATTGTGTCAATTAAAGCTTATGCCAGGCCCCCAGTGGTTCGTTCAACAGTTTTAATGGCTAGATATTGTCGACAGGATGCAACTAGATCACTTGGATGTGACAAAACAAGATTATCTTATAAATGGCTCATACTGTACGAACTTCTGTTTTATCCATTTTTACGAAAGCTCAAATATGGGGTAGGGGAAACTAAAATGCACATAACTTTTGAACCACACAAGATAAATGCGATATCTACCACTCATCTTGACCGTCTTGCATTCCGCTATTTATTCGTACAAAGTTTCTGCAGATGGGGCCAGAAATGGGGTCACCAGAGCTCAAAAGGTCACAAATTTGAGACAAGGTGGGTATATAAAATAATATTCTATATTTATATTGGAAAACTCTTTAAGTTTCAGAAACTTATCTCCACGGTGGGTGTATACCCACAGAAAACCTTTTTGAAACACATGTATCTGCAAAAGTCAAAGCACCAATTTTGTATGAGACCCACACATCCATATAATAAGACGATGCAAGTTGTACTACAAATTTCAAAGTAGCAGCTTTCAAGTCAGTAGGCTTATTGGCGTACACTTTAATCCCTCTCATTTCATAGCAGTGACTCGGCGAATCAGGATTTCCAGGTAATGTCCATAATAATACTTTATTGGATAACCTGGTTACAAATGTAATCTTCCACAGGGTCTTGTTTTGCAATGTAAACCAAACAAAAGACACAAGGGAATGTCTCTGATGGTTTCTCATTTATCGAGGTAAAAAAGAACAAACTAAACGTGTTCACATTTATGTAGTGGAAAAAAGGAAACCTTTCGTTAGGGATACTTTTAATTCTCTTTTTTTCTAAACTAAAACTCAGAGATATTTTGGTATTGATGCTATAGTCCTACTCTTCATTTCAGAATAACATGTGAAAGAGGCCAAATTGCCGAAAGGAAAACGTGATGGAAGTGCTGCTGCAGCATCTCCAAAGCCTTCTCGCAAAAAGCCCACCCATGCCACATGCATGCTTCATGTGCCATCTTTATCTCATCATGGCCCTTTCACAAAATTAAGTAACTTCAAAGGAACTGCAGCTGAAAAACTACAGTACCTTCATGGTATTCGGGACCGCCGTCTCCACCAGCCACATGATTCGCCACATCGTATGCAATCTGTATGTGACCAGATTTCTGCAGCCCTCCCTGATGACTTGGAAAGCATTGGGTATCACCGTCAGTGTTATCAGCGTTTTACCTACAACTTGGATCGTCTTGGAGATGGACAGGACAATGAACCAAAGGCATCAACCTCGGCATTACATTCACCCCGCAAACGATCTACCCCAGGTCCTCTCTTCCCATGCAAGTGCATTTTCTGTGAAAAAGTAGAGATTAAAGGACCTGACCGAAAAACTGAGCGCCCTCGACTGTTCTCATCTTGGAGGAACAAAGACAATGCTTGGGAGCAAATCGAATCAAAGGCAGAAAAATTGGGTCTATCTCGACTACATCGCTTGGTGAAAGGTGTTGATCTTTTCTCTGCTGAAGCCAAGCACCGTGAGTCATGTTTTAAGTCCTTCCGTACAACTTTCTCTAACTACGAGCGTGGGATCAACAGAGCTAAAGAACCGAAGCACAGCAAAATGCTAATTGCCCATGAGAAGGCTCTGGCATCAGTACAGGACCATATTCAGATTCATGTCGTCCAGCAATATGAGGTTGTACGGCTAAGTTCCTTGCACTTGCTGTTCATCGAAGAGTTGAAACGAAATGGGTATGAGAATAAGAACTATGGCTCTGAAAAACTACTGAAACGCCTGCAGAATGACCCAATCCAGCATGTTTCCTTTATGAAAATCATCCCAGATAAATCTGGCGCAATTTCATTCTGGCTTGTCTACAGTTCGAAGATCACTGTTGTTGATGCTTTTGCACAAGCTTACAATCTTGGAAGCGAGGATAAGTTTGAAAATGCCGCACTTCTTCTTCGCAGTAACATTCAACAAGCTTTTGGACAGTCCCAAAGTCTACCATGGCCACCAACGTCTGATGACATGGAGCTTAGTTGTGATAGGCTTTTACCTTCGGATCTCATCCACTTCCTTAACATAGTTCTGTACAGAAAGGAAGAGATGGATATGAGTGAGAAGATGAAGCTTCTTGTTAGTTCCATTGGGCAAGACATATGCCGGGCAGTGTCAGGAGGAAAATGGAAGTTACCAAAGAATGTGCTCCTGTGTATGACTGTAAGACACTTGTTCCGTAGCAAGCAGCTCACAAAGATTTTTGAACCTACTTGGCCACTCTGAGAGCTATAATTTTGGTTTGGAGTTGGAAACTGCCCTGGCCAAGGCCCTTGATGAAGTCTCCAACTTTCTGACACACCAAATTGTGACTGGAGAGGGAAATGAGGTATTCCATTGTGAGTGGGACAACCTGAACAAAATCACAACAAATTTGCATGGGAGTAACATTGTCAACAGTACTGGAGGGATCATGATACAGGAAGTCAGGCCTGGGCCCCAGAGACCTGATGTTCGAACTTTACCTGAATTGGATAGGACACAAGAGCGGAGCCTGAAAGTTCCTACACCAGAAACTATTCCACCCTTGCACTTCAAACGTACTGGTCCAACATTTCCTGAAGGCTCAACATTCGATCCACCTGCAGAGAACGACACAGTCTATTCTACCAAGATGCTTGAGTATTACGTCTGGCTCTTTAGCAGATATATTGGAAGCAATGGCAAGCAGCCTGTGCCTGGGCTAGGGGGATTCATTTCTGCTACTGGTATCCCTCCACCCAGGAAATCAACAGTGGACTATTTTACACCTATCCATCAACCAATAACCGATAATGCAGTCGTTCGTGAGTTACTGAAGCGCTCAGAGGAGGCAACGGCTGAAGTTGGTCAGAAGTGGGTCCTGAATACATTCAATTTGGGAGTATGTATGAAAGCTCTCCCCATAATCTGGCGGTATCCAGAAGAATTTTCCAATCACGTGATAACCATTGGCGCCTTTCACACTTCCATGAACTACATTGGCATGCTTACTGGCCATAAAATGAAGGGTTCTGGATACGCAGAAATTTTGTTGGAGGCACAGCTAATGCAAAGTGGATCCCTAAAAGGAGTTCTAAGTGGGAAGGCATACGCCAAGGCTCTCTTCTGCCTCAAAACAGTGAGCGAAGCAATGGAAAGGCTGCTAATGGAGCGATTTGTCGAGGAGGTACACATCCCCATTGATGACCCGGCTGCACTTCTTGAGGTAACCCAATCTTGCAATCGGCAGAACCTTGACCAAGCTCTTAGGGACGAAACCACTGTAAACCTAATAATGATTTATCAAGCTTTTGAGGAGGATGCATGTCAGGGCAATTTGGGGGAGACAGCTGCCTTCTGGATGTCCTTCATTGACCATTGTCATCTCATCTTCATGCTTCTCTACTCCATCAAGACCAAGAACATCGAGCTGTTCCACTGTTGCAACGGAATGATGGCACCACTCTTCTTTGCATTCGATGGACAAAACTATTCTAGGTGTGTAAGCTACTTAAAGTAGAACTGAACCCACCTTTTTGCCGAAAAAGTAGAATAGCAGATTAATTCCTTATTACCTATTGTATTTTTCAACACATAAAAGAAATTTTTAGGCCGTGCGATGGCCAAGCTATAAGCCGATAAACTTTTGCCTCTGGCTGGCAGTGCCAAACAAACCGGAAGTAGTGCAGATGACGCTGCGTGACGTCACGAGTGTGACCCTTATCAAAACAACAATGGCAGATGATAGCAGTTCCAGCAGTCAAGAACACCAGAGGTTTCAGAGTGAAGAGGCATTCAGGATCGGTGACGAGACAGAGGAGGATGCAGGAGTGTCAAGTGAACAGGAAGAGAGCGAGGGAGGCATCGGACCGTACAGATTAGAGCCAGAATTTTCGGGGGATTCCGGCACCGACTCAGACCGCAGCAGTGATGGGGAGGAGAGTCGCTTATTGAATACAGAATGGTGAGTCTTTACTTTGGCATGTTTGGGGTGTCAGGATAAGGAAAATTAACAATAAAAAAGAAAGGAAAAAAAAAAACATCAGCATTTTTCCAACTTATTACAGTGATCCCTCACTTATCGCGTTTAATGGGGACCAGAACCGACCGCGAAAAGTGAAAAACCGCGAAGTAGCGTCACCCCCCCCCCCAAGGGCGTCACAAGCACTATTTTGCACAAAAAGGCACAAGTGAACAGCGAAAAGTGCCACTAAGCAACACGAGCGATAAAGAACAATGAATGCGGTCTTCCTTCACTGGGTATGGGCGCTCTGCAGGGAGCGAAGCTGGGTAAAACGTCTCGGCCAATCAGCTTGTGAGGTAAAACGTCTCGGCCAATCAGCTTGCGAGATTCCCGAGCGGTGAAGAGGCGGCTCTGCCACTCCATCCTCCTTCACCACTAGCACAGAAACTAAGAGTTCCACCGGTGGGCGACTAACTGTCGGCAGCTTAAATGTGACTTCGACCCACCCTGAGAATGGAATCGGCGTCTGGTTCACTGCCCTCCCATTCAGGATACTTGGACCCACCAACTCGGCTAAGTCTCTGACGGTGGTGTGTGGCAGGTGCTCCTGTCTCCAGGTATCATTCATTAAGCAGACCTGTGACCCTGTGTCCCACAATGCTTGTGTCTCCTTGTCATCGAGGAAGCAGGTGATGACATATTTTTTTCCAACCAAATTGAGTAACTGTAATTGGCGATTAGGGGACAGTAGATTAACACGGACCGTTTCTTCAGGAGGTGCCTCGGCCTTAGCTACCAGTCTTGCTTCCAACCTCCGAATACTCTCTGTAACGAGCTCATACAGTTCTTGTGTGTTAGCTTGTTCTGCTGTGGTTGCGACAGTATTGGCCGACGTGTCTACTTGCCCTGTTCTTCGTCCGAGTCTCCTTCCTATCCGACATTCCCTTGACATGTGGCCGCTGAATCCACATCTGAAGCAGTGGTCGCATTGATCGCCATTGCGGGTGGACTGACAGCTCTTGCAGCCACATGTCCTCCTAGCTCTATGAGCATGAGGTGCTCGGGGAGACTCACGTATGGCCTTTTTGATCTCCTCCATGTCACTCTTCAGCTGCGTGACTATGTTCAGGAGTCACTGTGCTTTGGGATTTAAGGATTTTACCTTTTGTCGACGGTAGGGGGCGCTCTGGGCCATCCAATTCTGTTTCTGTTGCATACTGACCCGTTTGTTTTTCCACTCGGCATTCTCGAACTTTTGGTTCTTTCGTGTGCCTCTTGAATTTTTGGTGTCATTCCCATTCAAGACTGGCTGCTGCATTCATCTTTGAAATCAGTAGCTCGTCGGTGACGGCAGGATCCTCCAAATGACGCTTCAGTTGATATTTCACATCAACACTGATCAGTCCTGTATCCACCGCCCTCAGAAACTTCCTCTGAATAAGATCAGAACTAAACTGCTCTTCCGTGCCAGGCTGTCTGGATGCTGCTAAAAGTCTTTCCTTTAGCTCAATGGCACGAAACAGGAAGTTCTAAGGTGACTCATTACTGTCTTGTGTGAGGTTTATCAGACGATGATACAAGTCAGTGGAACTATCCTCTTTATAATGTCCTCGCAGGATTATGCGCAGCTGTGGCAGTGTGAGATCTGACTTAATCTCCAGCATAGCGTGCAAACTCAATCCAGGACGCACTGCTCTGACAACAGCCTCAATTATCTCAGCCTCACTGTGCTTTTTCTTTAAGCCCATATCGATCTGGTGAGTGAGATTGGAATAAGACAACTTGTCTTTTTGGCCCCTCTCCCCTATCTGCCCATTTATCTTAAACTCCCGTTTAATGATCACTTCTGGCGGTAGGGGCGCTGCGGGGACCGCGGGCTGTGGCACAAAATGGCGACTCTGTGGCGGCGCGGCCTCGGGCTGTGTCACAAAATGGTGGCCCGGTGGCGGCGCGGCCTCATCTTCCGTCAGCCTTATTATTTCCTCTTCAACCCTTTTAGCTGAATCAAGGATACTTTCATGCAGAGCGGCATATTGGCTTTGTAAACTGGCGAGTGCCTCTGTCTCCCGGCTCGTGCCGGCCGCTGTCGCTGCCTGCGTCAACGGTTCGCTTAGCTTAGCTTCGTTAGCACATGCTATTAGCTTTAGCACAAACTCGCAGGCTACATCCTTCTCTTCGCTTTCAATGGTTTTCTCCACCTCCTCGATTAACAGTCGTATCAGCGTGTACTTCTTAGACGGCTCGGCTGGGCTTGCACGGTGGCGCAGTGGTTAGCACTGTGGCAGCACAGTTTACCCTTGGCCGGGGGATTGTGGGGATCGTGGGATCGTGGGTTCGATCCCAGCCCCCGACCAACAGTGATCTGTGTGGAGTTTGCATGTTCTCCCCGTGTTGCGTGGGTTTACTCCGGGATTTCTCCGGTTTCCTCCCACATGCCAAAAACATGCATGTTAGGTTAATTGGCTGTTCTAAATTGTCCCTAGATATTTGTTTCCTATAGGCCCTTAGAATAGAGGGTTAGTATTAATGAAAGCGCTTTGAGTGGTCTTTGTGACTAGAAAAGCGCTATATAAGTGCTAGTTAGTTAGACGGCTCGGCTGGGCTTATCTTTGCAAATAAACAGACCTCGTTTAGCTGTTCGGCCCGTAACGGCACCAAGGCCTCGCTTAGCTTATCTTGTAGCTGCTCCAGCTCCATCGTTACGGCCTCTTTTTTTTTTTATTTGCACACTCACCGTCTTAGACACGACTGAACCATCCTCTGCTACCAAGTTTTGTTACACCCAGGAGGGCGAAGGGGGTGGAAGGATGAGGAACCCAAGCTGTCAGACTTTGCAGCGGCTTTTTATTGACTTTTCTCACCACACCAGGCACGGCCCACACACTTACAGAGCACATTCAGCCAGCAACGGCCATAGCATCACTTGACACCATTGTCTTCACACACTATCTGTGTCTGGAACATTCGCTACTCTTCTTCTCTTGTTCTCTAACACTATAAAGCGTCTTATCATTTATTTTATTTTATCATTTACTTATCATCATTACCTCCGTCAGGCCGAAAAGGCCAGGAGGAGGTTATTTTTTTGCCGGGGTTTGTCTGTCTGTTTGTCTGTTGGTTAGCAAGATAACTCCAAAACTTTTGGACGGATTTCGATGAAACTTTCAGGCGTTGTTGGAAATGGTACAAGGAAGAACTGATTAAATTTTGGGGATGATCCGCATTACCGTCTGGATACAGGAATTTTTTAAAGCATTTTTTAACATTATGAGATACGGCCATTTCCAAAATGTGCGCAGGCGCAATGGAGGGCACTGGTCGTTGTGTCTGACCAACACAAACTCTGCGTTCTTCAACGTTTTAGGCACAAAAGCATGCCGAAAACACTGGTGGACTGGGCCCGCCAGCGTGCCTGTGTTTGCGCGCAGCTGCAAAACCTGACACGGGCAGCTGTCCGCCGCCGGATTATTTGCCAGAAATTCCCTGGCCAGCCATAGGCGCTGCGCATTTGGCAGAAATTCACCGGCCAGCCATAGGCACTGCGCAAGAACGAGCTCTCTGCCGAGGAAGCTTCTAAATTCTGTTTTGCCGCGGAGCGCAACCCCAATAATATAATATAAAACCCACGGCAACCTGTCTACCCAATCTGCATCCGTCAGTGGAGGAGATGGACACAACAGCAACACTTCAGTTTATTACCTCCGCCAAGGAGGCAATGCTTTTACTACTGAACCACTAATCCTATCACTAGTGATGGGTCCATGAGGCGTCATGAGGCGTTTCGACACATTGCAAAACTGTATTGATACTGTGTTGATACTGTGTCGCTGAATACTGACACCTGCTGGACCTTAAAAATCCCTACAGGTAACCTAGTTGACAGACTCAACTGACACTGATTTGATGACCTAGTATATACAATAATATACTGCTAAAAAAAAAATAAAACTGTCCACTTAGGAAGCAACACTGGCAATCAGTTTCACATGCTGTTGTGTGATTTTGTTGTCAGCACATTCAACTATGTAAAGAACAAAGTATTTTAATAATATTTCATTCAAATCTAAGATGTGTTATTTAGTGTTCCCTTTATTTTTTGGACCAGTATATAATTTAAGTCATTGTATTTTTTCATATCTTCATTTTAATTTCAAATATTGATATTATTAGATACAGTCAATAAATTTGTATCACCGTTACAGGCCCGGTACCGTGGCTCAGAGAGATCCGTCGCTACCAGAAATCCACGGAGCTGCTCATCCGTAAGCTGCCCATCCAGCGCCTGGTGAGGGAGATCGCCTAGGACTTCAAGACCGACCTGCGCTTCCAGAGCTCCGCCGTCATGGCTCTGCAGGAGGCCAGCGAGGCCTACCTGGTGGGTCTCTTCGAGGTCACCAACCTGTGCGCCATCCACGCCAGGAGGGTCACCATCATGCCCAAAGGCATCCAGCTGGCCTGCCGCATCCGCGGAGAGAGAGCTTAGACTTTCTGCTGCACATCCACCAACCACAATGCTCCGCACTGTGTGTCTATATATATTTATATGTACATATGTATACTAGCTGCTCTTGTTTTTTCTTGTCTTCTGATTGTTGCTATCCCTGTGCTGTTGCAATCCTGGAATTTCCCCATTGTGGGACTAATAAAGGCTTATCTTAAATAATGTGAACATGTATCATAACGTGAAAATCTAAACGAACATGTTGTGAATGAGGATGCTTGTGGACTGTGATTTTTTTTATTGATTTATTTTTTTTTTTTAAACAAAAAGTTCTTTTTACAAATTTTTATTCAAAAAAATAAGTTTTTCCAAAGTTTTAAAATTCAGGCGGTTGCGCTTTTTGGACACAACTTCTCCAGCTGTTGAAAATACACGCTCACATGGCACAGATGAGGCTGGAGTGCAGAGAAATTCTAACGCCAGCTGGAAGAGGTTGGGATAGCTGGCCTTTTGATTGTCCCAGTATCTCAGAGGATCCTGGGACCTGGCAATATTGCCCTGTGCCAGGTACCTCTGCACCTCCTGGATGGCATCAGCTGTGGCGTTTTTGGTCTGCCTGCCCACTTCGATGTCCAAAGGTTGCCAAAGGTTATCTAAAAAAAAAAAAAAAAAAAAAAAAAAAAAAAAACACACACACAACAAATTGGCATTTTAGTACATGATTTCCAAACAACAACAAGTTATGCTGAATAACATGCCTGAAGTGGGTGCAGACAGCTGTTGTGAAGACAGTCCCGGCTGGGGCTCATTTGTGCGTCCGATTACAGACGCACATTCTGCCCGCAGTCTACTGATGGCGTCATTGCACTTGGAGGAACTGCGGAACCCGAGTGATTTAAATCTGGGGTCTAGAAGTGTGGCTAGGGTCAACACACTTAATGACTCCAGGTTGGAAGCAGTGTCTGTGACTCGACGCTTCAGGTGTTCTTGTAGGTGTATGGCTGCCTGTGTGTGCAAGGTTGAAGCATTACGCTCTAGTGTAAGATAGAGCATTTTCATCATCAGGATGACCTTTGACCCTGACACTCGCCTCTCTTCAGACAACTCCACTGTAGCTTGATGGAAAGGAGCAAGCACAAGAAGTGTTTCTCCTATGATGGTATACTCATCAGCTGTAAGTGGAGTCAAATCACTTTTTAGAGAGGCCAGAGATACCCACACTGGTTCCCTCTCATCATGTAGCCTTGACAACATTTCATATGTGCTGTTCCAGCGTGTTGGCACCTCATTGATAAGTTTCAGGCTTGGTCGTCCCATCTGTTGCTGCACTTGAGCGAGCTTCTCCTTGGCTGTAGTGTTTGATCTGAAGTATGTCACAATGTGCCTAGCTTTGTGTCTGATGGATGTAAGTGTGGGGATCTGATCACATGATTTACTAACTAATAAATTTAGACTATGTGCAATGCAAATTGAGTGCCGAATTTGAAGCTGTCGAGTGGATGCAATCATGTTGGGTGCTGCGTCGGTCACAAGACACTTTACTTTATTGGTTATGGCCCAGTCCTCCATCATGCCCCTTTTGACTTGGGCCAAATTGTCCGCAGTGTGACTTTGTGGAAAGTACTGCACACCCAACACAGACGTACACAACTGCAAATTCTCATTAATGTAGTGACAGGTAAGAGCCAAGTAAGCCTCCATGTTCACAGATGTCCACATGTCAGCTGTTATACTCACTGCCACAGCTTGCTGTACTTCCTTTTTCACTCGTTCCCGTTCCTCCTCGTACTTTTTAGCCAGCATTTGTTTGATGGTCTGAAAATTACACCAAGTCAAACCAAAAGCAAATCCATATATTTAAATTAAAGATTAAATAAATTGGATATATCAACTACTACTTTAGATAATTTCCACAAACCTTTCTGGTTGGCAAAACGTATGAGGGCTGAAGGGCCTGAACCAGTTCCCTGAACCCTTCACTCTCCACAATGCTGAGGGGCTGGCAGTCCTTCATGATGAAACTGAGCACAGCTTCATCCAGCACCTGCTTACTGGAAGCTTGATGGTTAAAAATGAAGTCAAAAATAAATTAATAGGAATTAATTATCAATAAAGCAACTGTCAAGTAAGTAGTAGTAGGGCTGTATACCTGCGTCTATCCTGGGTGTATCCGGGACTTCATGTTCATGCCTGGCCCTATAATGCCTCAGCATTGAGGAGGTGCTCTTGTTGAAATACAACAACTCTGTCGAACAAATGCACATTTAGCCTGCAGAAAATATGAAGAGTAAACTAAGAGTCACTTTCAAATGAATTTGAATTCAGATAAATCAAGTGGAAACTCTGAGAGGACCAGGATGAAACAACAAGGAAATTAAAACAAAGAAAATACTGTAGTATTTTAAAAATACTATATTTTTTGGAAATACTTTATTTTCCGATATCAGATCAAAATGGTCCCACACGGTGGAAACCTTTCTTTTTCCTTGACGCTGCTGCTCGTGCTCCATAATTCGTGATAAATTTGGACAAGGACCGTCCGCAACACATACGAGTCTTTGGGCAAATGCATCCCCATTGACAGATGCGCTTCCTTATAAACGCGGGCGCGTCAGTGTTTCGACACTCTAGCGTCACGTGACCGATACAGGTACTGTATCGGTCACGTGACTTTCTTAAAGCGAGACGTACCGACGCGCACCGAAACTGGGTTTCGCTCTATGAGCTCGACGCATGCGCCGACGCATCGGTGTTGCCGGACCCATCACTACCTATCACTATCAGATTGATTGTCATTGATTAATTGTCTATGTTTATTGCACTGTCCCTGTCAAATAAACAAATAATCATTGTGAATCCAATTGCTAGTCATATGTTTTCACGGTCAAGGAATCTGAAAACGTACACACAAACACTGTATGGGGGGAACTGTGGCGCTTGGCGGAGGTCTGCGCTCTCCGTGTGCTTTTCTAGTTATGTATGAAATGATTGTCTGCAGGGTGAGAGTGAATGAAGGGAAGGAATGAATGTGTTTGTTTATAGTGAGCGACGAAGGGAGGGAGGCCTGAAATAGGCAAATGTGAGTCAGGTTGTTATATTTGTGTATTTATAATATTTATAATATTTATAATTGTGTATTTATAATGTATTTATAATCTTTTTTGCATTGATGTATGTGGTTATTGTGTATTCTGTTTTCTTTTTTTTATCTTTTCCTTTCCTTTTTTTTTTTTTTTTTTCTTTTTACTTGATTCTCTTTTCTAAAGCCCATCCAGGGACAAGAGTTGCAAATTAGCTAATAGCTATACACTCTTTGTGCAACACATCAGATTGATTGTCATTGATTAATTGTCTATGTTTATTGCACTGTCCCTGTCAAATAAACAAATCTATCTATCTATCACTACCGAGCGCCACCTCTGGCGTAGAAACGCTACTGCTTTCACTGACAGTTTACATCTAACAGTTCATATTCATTCCTTTAGTCACATTCCCTATAATGCTCCTATTTACCATAAATATTTAAATCCCAGTCTATTAGGTACATTTATTAGGAATATTTATATTAACCATTAGCATCTATTCAACACTCTTTTCTGGGGGTTTACTATAGGTTGTCCAAAATTGACTTTTTCGTACACTTGGACCAGTCTTTGGTTGATCCCTGGGTCTGTTTGAGTCTCTTCAGCTCCAGGAAAAAAAAAAAAAAATTACTTCTAAATGTTTGTAAATTCAGACTGCTGCTCCGCTGATGTACCAGAATAAAAGCTTGTCCTTTGATGCAGCTGAACACTTAAAAAATCTTTGGAGATAATAATAATAATTATTATTATTATTATTATTACTATTATTATTATTTTGACATCCTGGCAGATAAGCACATCTGTCGCAAGGTCTGTGGTGGACTTTTGCCAGTCAGTGCATCGTGACATGCACTACACAAAGAGCAGAGGTAAACAAACCTATCATCTGGTCAGTCACTGCAACAGATATTGGAGTCAGTTTGTCTTGGCCTGTCCTTGCCACTGATAATACCGCTATCTGCCAAGACTGTGTCGCTAGTCCAGCAAAAGCTAGTGGTACTCAAATACTTTGCAAGCAGTTTCATGAAATGGTCAGTCAGAGAGCAACTCGTACCGGCTTGGACGTCGCCCGGGTTAACAAGGTCACAAGTTCTGGCAGCAGAAGGCGAATTACAGAGCTGTATGGAGGAATCTGATCAGACCTAAATGAAACAGTCATTGTCACCCCCGACAGACTGCTATGACTATGATTATTATTATTATTGTTACTTATTTTTTTTTTTTAATCCTCTGAGCGGAGGGTTTAGGGTTTTTTGTGTGTGTGTTTCTGACCATCAAAATTAGTCCTAACGATGATTTCACAGGTGTGTGAAGTAGCTGGTGATTCACAGATGTAAATCAACATTCATTCATTCATCTTCTTCCGCTTAATCCTTTTTGGGTCGCGGGGGGGCTGGAGCTTATCCCAGCATCTTTGGGCGAGAGGCAGGGTACACCCTGGACAGATCGCCAGTCCATCACAGGGCCAACACAGAGAGACAGACAACCATTCACTCTCACAGTCATACCCAAGGACAATTTAGAATCCCCAGTTTGATGCCAATTAACCTAACATGCATGTTTTTGGCATGTGGGAGGAAACTGGAGAAATCCCAGAGTAAACCCACGCAGACACGGGGAGAACATGCAAACTCCACACAGATCACTGCTGGTCAGGGGCTGGGATCGAACTCAGGATTCCCCGGCCAAGGCTGAGTTGCTGTGCTGCCGCAGTGCTAACCACTCCGCCACCGTTCCGCCCCATCAACATATGAATTAAATCAACATATGATTAATTAATTTAATTTGCAATGAAAAAAGTAATTTGTTTACAAGGAAAAGGTCCAAAAAGTTGAAAAACCCCCAACACACATTTATGCAGAAAAAAGCTGCAGAATTACAAGAAAAAAGTAGCTAATTTATAAGAAAAAAAAAAAAGCTTGTGAAAAGAAAGATGTTTGTTTATGCAGAAAAAAAAAGGTAATTGACAAGAGGAGAAAAGTACATTTGTGTTGGAAAAAAGTCGTTAATTTACAAGGAGGGAAATCACATTTATGAAGGAAAATTGCAGAATTAAAAGAGAAAAGTAACAAATTTATGAAAAAAATGTTTCAAATTTACATTCAAAAAAGGAGTGAATCTAGAAGAAAAAGTTACTGTTAAGCAGTAACTCTAGAAATCTCTGCACTTTTTTGTCATTCAGATTCATGTGTTGAAGAAACAAAGACAGTTTGCAGCTCTGAGCTGAAGCCTGTCTGCAGGACAGACTCCTCATCAATCTGGCATCTTTTTTATCCAAATTTCCAAAACCCTGACTACTCAGAGTTGGGACCAGGAAGCAGAGTCGCAGTCTTACACGCCTCTCTGCAGCTCCTCTTCATCCGCCACCCCTCAGCTTAGCCCCTGTCTTCCCCATCAGAGAATCGTTGTCTGCTCCCTCCAAAGTAAATAAAAATATAATGTATAAGCATCCCAAAGTGATAAAGCAAAATATTGGTAAAACTCAAATTAAACATAAAGCCTCTAAATTGAATGATTTGGCCTCTGTTCCTCCTCATAATTTAAAAATTAAATGTGGTTTATTAAATATTAGGTCTCTAACTCCCAAGTCTCTGTTAGTCCATGATCTGTTAATTGATCATCAGATTGATTTAATTTCCCTTACAGAGACTTGGTTAGGACAAGAGGATTATGTTGGTTTAAATGAATCAACTCCCTCTGGTTATTTAAACTGTCAAAATCCCAGAAGTTCTGGTCGTGGAGGAGGAGTAGCATCAATTTACCATTCCAAATTACTAGTTAATGTAAAGCAAAAAACATGTTATAATTCCTTTGAGGGCCTGGTCCTCAGTATTGGGCACTTTAGCAATTCCAGGTTAAACCCAATTTTATTTGCCATAGTTTATCGTCCCCCATCAACCTATTCAGAATTTTTATCCGAATTTGCTGATTTCTTAGCTGATTTAGTGCTGAAATCTGATAGAATAATTATAGTAGGGGACTTTAATATACATGTGGATGTAGATAGTGACTGCCTTAATGTGGCTTTTAATTCAATATTAGACTCGATTGGGTTTTCTCAGAAAGTAGGAAATTCTACTCATTACCTCCACCATACATTGGACCTTGTTCTGACATATGGCATAGAAATAGAAAATCTTCTAGTGTCTCCTCATAACCCTGTACTGTCAGACCATTGTCTGTTAACCTTTGATTTTACCATTTCTGACTATTTGGCTCCTAAAGAAAAATATTATTACAGTAGATGCCTCTCAGATGATGCTGTTTCCAAATTTATGCAGATTGTTTCCTCTATGCCATGTGTCAACACAACGGAAATAAGCTATAGACAGCTTGCTCCTTCTGTAATTGATAACATGGTGGATAGTGTTTCAGCTTCTCTGCATCAGGCTCTAGACTTGGTGGCCCCCTTAAAAAAGAAAAAGTCTAATCAGAGATTTTTAACTCCTTGGTTCAACACAGAAACTCGTAGCTTAAAACAGAAGACTCGTCAATTAGAAAGAAAATGGCGCTCTACTAATTTAGATGAAATCTATTTAGCTTGGAGAAATCATCTTTTAATTTATAAAAAATCTCTTAGAAAAGCTAGAACGAGTTATTACTCTGCATTAATAGAAGAGAACAAGAATAATCCCAGGTTTCTTTTCAGTACTGTAGCCAGGTTGACAAAGAGTCAGGACTCTGTCAATCCTAGCATCCCCTTAGAGCTTACTAGTCAGGACTTTATGAACTTTTTCAATAATAAAATTTCATCCATCAGAGATAAAATCAATCAGATTCTTCCCACAGTTAACTTAAATACTGTAACTACTACAACTCCTTCTATTGATGTCTGTCTTGATGAGTTTACTCCAATCGACCTTTGTGAGTTAGACAAAATAGTTTCCTCATCCAAACCTTCAACTTGTCTTTTAGACCCTATTCCTACCAGGTTATTTAAAGAAGTCTTCCCACTTATTGGTAGCTTTATTCTTCATATAATCAATTCTTCATTAACTTTAGGCCATGTACCGCAGGCTTTTAAAACGGCTGTAATTAAACCCTTACTCAAAAAGCCAACGCTAGATCCAGGATCTTTAGCTAACTATAGACCAATCTCTAATCTCCCTTTCATTTCAAAAATCTTAGAAAGAGTTGTTGCTATGCAATTATTTGACCACCTGCAGGGAAATGGTTTATTTGAGGAGTTTCAATCTGGGTTTAGAATCCATCATAGCACTGAAACAGCCTTAGCGAAGGTCACTAACGACCTCCTCATTGCATCTGATAATGGACTAGTTTCTGTACTTGTCCTTTTAGATCTTAGTGCAGCTTTTGATACTATTGATCATAATATTCTACTTGATAGATTAGAACACTATGTTGGACTTAATGGAACTTCGTTGCAGTGGTTTAGATCTTATTTATCTGATAGGTTCCAGTTTGTTCATGTAAATGATGAGTTTTCTCTCAGCTCAAAGCTTAGTCATGGAGTTCCACAGGGATCTGTGCTTGGCCCTACTCTTTTTAGTTTATATATGCTTCCGTTAGGCAACATTATTAGAAAGCACTGTATACATTTTCACTGTTATGCAGATGACACACAATTATACCTGTCAATGAAGCCAGATGATACTAATCAATTAGCCAAGTTAGAAGCCTGTCTTAAGGAAATCAAAGTTTGGATGACTTGTAATTTCCTGCTATTAAATTCAGATAAGACTGAAGTCATTCTTGTTGGTCCAAAAAACCTTAGAAATTCCTTTCCAAATCAAACTTTCAGTTTGGATGCAGTTACTCTTTCTCTTAATAGCTCTGTGAGGAACCTTGGAGTTATTTTTGATCAGGATTTGTCCTTCAATTCACATATTAAATTTGTTTCTAAGACTGCCTTCTATCATTTGCGTAATATTGCCAAGATTAGGAGCATCTTGTCTCAGAGTGATGCTGAGAAGCTGATCCACGCTTTTGTTAGCTCAAGATTAGATTATTGTAATTCTTTATTATCAGGTTGTCCTAAAACATCTTTAAAAAGTCTTCAGCTGATCCAAAATGCTGCAGCAAGAGTTTTAACAGGTACTAGAAAGAGAGATCATATCTCTCCGGTTCTGGCCTCCCTTCATTGGCTTCCCATAGAGTTTAGAATTAAGTTTAAAATCCTTCTTCTTACTTACAAAGCTCTAAACAATCAGGCTCCTTTTTATTTAAAAGATCTGATACTACCGTATCATCCTAACAGAGCACTACGCTCCCAAAATGCAGGTTTACTTGTAATACCTAGAATCTCCAAAAGTACAATGGGAGGCAGAGCCTTCAGTTATCAAGCTCCTCTCCTGTGGAATCAGCTGCCAATCTGGATTCGGGAGTCAGACTCGATCTCTGTTTTTAAGAATAGGGCTAAAACCTACCTTTTTGATATAGCCTACAATTAGGGAGGGATCATGTGTTTTCTGAACCCTCCCTTAGTTATGCTGCTAATAGGTTTAGTCAGCCGGGGGACCTCCAGTAATGCACTGGGCCTCACTCCTTTCCTCACTCTCTATGAAATATTTTTTTTTTTGCTGGTCATTAACATTTGTTTGTTCTCTCCCATAGATTGAGTCCCCATCGTGCTGTTTGCTCTCTACATGTCTGTTCTTTTCTTCTTCTCTATCCCCTCACCCCCCAGCCAGTCGCAGCAGATGACTGCCCCTCCCTAAGCCTGGTTCTGCTGGAGGTTTCTTCCTGTTAAAAGGGAGTTTTTCCTCTCCACCGTCGCCAAGTGCTTGCTCACAGGGGATCGCCTGATTGCTGGGGTCTTTCTGCAACTGTGGGGGTCCTCCCTACAGTTGATAGTGCTATGAGATGACTGTTGTTGTGAAATGGCGCTATATAAATAAAGTTGAATTGAATTGAATTGAATTGAATCCATCAATGTGTTTGCTGCAGCCATTCTGTCCTCGCTTTACTACAAAATAATCACTAATATTGCATTACTGTCCCTTCCAGTCTCTGAACAAACATGTGTCCCAGCAGTCAAAGTGTTTTTGTGGCAACTCTGCAGCGTCTGAAATGATTTTAGGAGAGAAAAGTGGAGCAGAAGTCGCAGAGCAGCGCCGAGCTCAGCGGGGAGACGCTGAGGTTTGGAGGCTTCATGAAGAAACAGCGGAGGACATCAGAGTCCCGCATCAGGCCCTCATGAAGACACATCAGGCCGCTATCAGCTGCTCCAAAATCAGCCTTCAGAGCCGCTCCAACCTTCCGTCTGATCCCTTTTTATCACGGAGAGAAAACACAAGTGGAGCCTCCAAGTCCACGCACATCAGCAGCAGCGCTCAGCTGAGTCTCCACGGGTCTCACCGTGTCTTCATGTATCACGTGTTTCTTCCACAGAGACATGTTTGCGCTCTGATTCCTGCTGTGTGTTGGACACTTGCACAGAGAAGAAATGGTAGAAGAAGCACCAGCCGCTGCTCCGGTTAAACCAGCAAAGAAGAAGGCATCCAAGCCCAAGAAGGCTGGACCCAGCGTTGGAGAGCTGATTGTTAAAGCGGTGACAGCTTCCAAAGAGAAGAAGGGCATGTCGCTGGCCGCCATCAAGAAGGCTCTGGCTGCCGGGGGCTACGATGTGGACAAGAACAAGTCCCGCGTTAACATCGCTATCAAGAGCTTGGTCAACAAGGGAACCCTCAGCCAGACCAAGGGAACCGGGGCTTCTGGGTCCTTCAAGGTGGCAAAGGCAGAGAGCAAGGCCAAGAAGCCCGCAAAGAAAGGCCCTGCTAAAGCCAAGAAACCTGCTGCCAAGAAACCAGCAGCAGCTAAAAAGCCCAAAGCAGCAGGAGCCAAGAAGGCTGCAGCTGCTAAGAAGTCCCCGAAGAAGGTGAAGAAACCAGCAGCGGCCAAGAAGGCACCAAAGAGCCCCAAGAAAGCTGCCAAGAGCCCCAAGAAAGTGGCCAAGAAGGTCCCTGCTGCCAAGAAAGCTGCGCCTAAGAAAGCAGCCAAAGCTAAAGCTAAGAAGGCAGCCCCCAAGAAGAAGTGAGCTGTCATGGCTGACAATCACATGGAAACTCAAAGGCTCTTTTAAGAGCCACCACCGCATCATGGAACACAGCATTCCTTTACAAATCACCAAATCTCATACAGACTTGCACACTACACTGCACTTAATACACGGATACCACAACTACAATACTGCATTCACATCTTGCTTTTACTCCCATCAGTCTCATAATCTAATGTGAACAGGATTAGCTGCTAATCTCATCAGTGCAAAAAAGTCTCAGACAAAAATCTAGAAAACCCTTTCACCCATTATTACATTCAGTTATCATGATTAAATGTCTTCAATCCCTTTTCTCTGCTATATTCACGGACTGCTCTTTATTCACAAAGATGAGCCGCTCACAGAATCACAATATTTCACTTCAAACTAAAATGATCTATAATTAGCAATAAATGAATAATTTGGAGTAAATTACAGATCAGTGTCCCAAATAGATGCTTCAGTGTTTTTAGTTAGTATCAGTTTGAAATCAATGACAACGTTATTGATAATTCTAACTTTTCCCAAGCAGTGTTTTCAATTAATTTACAACTTAGTTTTAATTATAGCCTATTTAATAAAATATTTTGTCAAAACTCACCAGACAAATTCAGAGGTCTTTTTGATTAATACAGAAACTCTGAACTGGTATTTAGTGAAGTGTTCAAAATATAAAAACCTGAATTTTTTTTGAGGTTTTGTAGCTCCAAAATAGAGGAGAGGGTCTCTGACTTTAGCTCCGCCCACCGAAACAGGCCCTTGTTTTCTACGACGTCCCCAGACCACAGATTAAAGCAGACCCGCGAGCACCGTTTTCTTCATTCGTCTTTGACATTTCAGAGAAGAAGTCATAATGTCTGGAAGAGGAAAGGGTGGCAAAGGTCTGGGGAAAGGAGGTGCTAAGCGTCACCGTAAAGTTCTCCGTGATAACATCCAGGGAATCACCAAGCCCGCTATCCGCCGTCTGGCTCGCCGCGGTGGAGTGAAGCGCATCTCCAGTCTCATCTATGAGGAGACCCGCGGCGTGTTGAAGGTCTTCCTGGAGAATGTCATCCATGATGCCGTCACCTACACCGAGCATGCCAAGAGGAAGATTGTGACCGCCATGGATGTGGTGTATGCTCTGAAGAGGCAGGGCCGTACTCTGTACGGATTCGGTGGTTAAAACCAGACCAGCTGCAACAACAAAAGGTCCTTTTAAGGACCACCCACTTCATTTAAGAGCTGATTTCACTACACTTCACTACAAGGCATAGCCTGTGTGGTACACCCAAATCGTGCACCACATTTGGAAATAATGCAGAGAGACTGTCATTTTATTTTTATTTTAAGAGCATTTAAATATATTTTGAGATTGTGGACGATCAGTAATATTAACATTTGATATGTAGCCCTGTATAAATATTTAAGAGTAAACAGCGGAACCTTTGGCACTGCAGTCGTCCCGCCCCAGGTAAACAATGAGGGTGCGCTTCCGGCCCCCCTTTAGTACTATCTGGAGAAAGACACGAGTGGTCCTGTGTTCTGTCTTTCTAAGGCTCTTTCCTTATTTTACAGACCCAAGAGCAGACACGGAGGATCACGTTTTAAGACTTATTTCTTTTTGTTATTGTGGCCACCTCCTCGGGACCCGTAACAAACTGTGGGGGCTCGTCCGGGATCTCTCCTCTTCAGTCATCGAGGGAAGATCCAGTGATACCAGAACTACGAGACAACGGTTGCCAAGCTGCTACATCAGACACGTCAGTCAGTGGGTGTCCAAGGAGGAAGATCAAAGAGAAAGGAAGGATCTTCAACCAAAAGTGGAACTGCACTGCTGTCAAGAAGGTAAAACGCAGCCTAGTCACTGTACAGACAATACAACACTCGAACTACAGATAGCTAAAGTACCATGTCGACAGCACGGAAAGAACTGATATGGAGCATCAGAGGACGCTTGTTTGCCCTCTCGGGTAAGGATCTTTTTGGGCTAACAAAGAGCCTTGCAGCTGGAGACAAAGACACACAGTTCAGTGAAAATGATAATGAGAGCTGTATGGACTATGTCGATTCCTATTTACGGTCCCCAACTCTGCTGAAACTTGAAGATGAGGGAATGAGTCAGTTGCTAATGTTGGATGATATGCTAACTGAAGTGATACAAACGAGCGGCTCCACCACGCATCCAGCTGATCAGGCTGCAACACCAACCAAGTCAAGTCCTCATCCATCCAATATGTTGCCAGATTCACCATCACCATCTGCTGTTCCACCAGGCATTCAAGTTAGTGTGAACGCAAACGCAGAGTCTGTAGAGGAACTGAGGAAAGCATATGAGACACTGGGTGAAAGACTAAGACTGTGCGAAGTTGTGACACTCCAACCACCTGCAGCACCCAGTCGTCAGAGCCACTCACAACCGCAGCCAAGGGAACAAGGTAGTCCAGAAAGACATGTCACTCTCAAAGACCTTTCCTACCTGCCTCGGAGAGAATTCAAGGTGTTTGGAGGACAAATTGGAGACAACAGCTCTGAAATCAGTTATAACAGTCTCATGAGACAGATCAACAAAGGATTAAAAGAAGGATTTTCTGAAGCAGAGATCGTGAGGGGGGTACTGAGAATTGTAAAGCCTGGCACGTTCAGGGACATGCTCATGCTCAAAGATGAACTGGCTCTTTCTGAACTTCAGGGCTTTCTCCGATCCCACCTTGGAGAAAAGGCAACAACAGAGATATTCCAGGAGTTAATGTGTGCCCGACAAACTGAGCAGGAGTCCCCTCAGCAATTCCTGTATCGCATGATTGGACTCAAACAGAAACTTATCTTTCAGTCAAAACAAGCCAAAGCAGACATCTCGTATGACCCAAGAACAATTCAGGAAGTGTTTCTGCACACAGTCTATCAAGGCCTGGGAGTGAAGTATGCAGACCTGCGGCAACGACTAAGACCTCTTACCTCAAACAACAATGTAACAGATGAAGAGATTCTTAGTGAGGTCACAAAGATAATCAGTGATGAGAATGAGCACCAGCGAAGGTTAGGGCAAACCCCTCGTCAGAAGTTAGCACAAAGCGCGGTGATTGCAACAAAGGACACGACAGCCAAAGACCAACAAGCTTCACAGACAATCAAACAACTTGCTGCACAAGTAGAGACTCTAACCAAGATGGTGGCAACTTTCATGGAACAGAAAGCTGTAAACTCCTCCCCTCAGCGTTCTCAGCCTCCAGCCAACCAAAAGAAAACCTATCTCTGTCCGAAATGTACTGAACAAAGCTTACAGGAGTGCAGTCATTGCTTTGTGTGCGGTGAGTCGGGACACAGAGCAGTTGGATGTCTGAAGCGACCCCGAGAATCAGGGAAATGGGAATCGGTCTCTGTCAAGGGACAGCCAAAGATCGGTACAGAGTCAAAGTCCCAGCCAGTAAACTCCTCCTCTACCAAAGCTTCAACTCCGCGCCCCAAGCACCAGAGCAAGCAGCTGAGAAAGCAGGTCAAATGCAACAGAAGGATAGGTCAGATTCCCTCCTGTCAGAGTGCCACCAAATGCCAAGCTCCCCTTGTCGGTAAGAAAAGTCTGCTGAAATGTCTAATCGGTGGTTATCCTGTGACAGTGCTGTTTGACTCTGGCTCACAAGTTAGTATAGTTGACAGGCAATGGGTCAAAAGGTACATACCCAACACTGTGGTAAGACCACTCCAAGATCTGTTGAACGACGAGCTTGAGGTTTATGCAGTTAATGGCCAAGCAGTTCCATATGACGGGTGGGTCGAGCTTACAGTCACTTTAGGGGGTCACGGGGATCCCAATCTCACTGTACGAGCGCCATTCCTAGTCAGTAAGCTGTCACTGAACCAACCACTAGTTGGAGCTAATGTGCTGGGAGCGATTATACAAGGCCAAGAGACAGATGAAGAAGCCAGTACAGGAGAACTGTCAGAGGAAGCTGTCGGTGCAGTGTGGGAAGGGAGCAGAAGAGCCAAGCAAGGTGATGTAGCATGGATTGCAGGTCTCAACCTTGCTTCACCAAGTTCACCCCTCAAGGAGCCACTGCATTCCATCGACCACGATGAACTAGTCCAAGAACAAAGAGCAGATCCAGCCATCGGGAAAGTCATGGAGATGAAGGAAAAAGACATGACACCAACCGAAGACAACAAAGCCAAGCTTGACATAAGCACAAAAAGACTGTTGAGAGAGTGGAGTCAGATGCACATTGAAAATGGCATTCTCTACAGGAAGACCGCAGAACGCAAGCAGCTAGTTCTGCCCGCTGTCTACAGACAAGTAGCTCTCACCCATCTCCATAACAACATGGGCCATGTCGGCGTGGAGAAAGTCTTGAGCTTAGCCCGTGAGCGATTCTATTGGCCTTTCATGAAGCAAGAGATCGAGGAGTATGTCACCGGGAAGTGCCCATGCATAAAACAGAGAAAGCCAGCAACGCATGAGAGAGCATCGATGGGCAATATAACATCCAACTTCCCACTCGAGTTAGTATGCATCGATTTCCTGCATCTAGAGTCCTGTAAAGGCAGGTTTGAGTACATCTTGGTGGTAGTCGACCATTTCACCAGGTTTGCACAAGCCTACCCCACCAAGAACAAGGCCGCAAAGACAGCAGCAGACCGCCTCTTCAATGATTTCATTCCGAGATTCGGCTACCCCTCCAAGCTTCATCACGATCAGGGTCGTGAATTTGAGAACGAGTTATTCAAGTCCCTCAGAGAGCTAGCAGGTGTTGGCCACTCAAGGACTTCTCCCTACCACCCCCAGTGTAACCCGGTCGAAAGGCTGAATCGGACCTTGTTGCAGATGCTACGTACATTGGGAGAGAAAGAGAAACTAAACTGGAAGGAACACTTGCCTCACACCATCCATGCTTACAACTGCACTAAGCATGAGGCCACTGGCTTTTCTCCATACTTCCTGTTCTATGGCAGACATCCTCGCCTCCCAGTAGACCTTCTCTTTGGCCTCATGACAGAAGAAGACACAGAAACGGCACATGGATATGCCCAGAAATGGAAAGGGAAAATGACAGAGGCGTACAGGATCGCAAGTGCAAACAGTCAACAGTCAAGCTCCAAAGGAAAGACAAACTATGACAAACGATGCAAAGGTGTAGTCCTGCAAGTAGGAGACAGAGTGCTTGTATGGAACCTGGGCGAAAGAGGTGGTCCTGGCAAGCTAAGGCCCTACTGGGAACAAACAGTCTACATCGTGAGAGAGCAGGTTGGAGACAACCCCGTCTACAAAGTAAGTCCAGAGACAGGAGGTCGTCCCATCCGTACCCTGCACAGAAACTTGCTTCTCCAAGTCAACGACTTACCAGTCGACATCGTTCAAAGTCCAGTTGCCAAGTCACAAAAGAGAAACAACAGACCTACCGATATCAGACAAAACACACTGGAAAAGTCAAACAGTCCTAAAGCGAGTGATTGAGAAGAAGACGAACCCCTCTATTGGTTTCGTGTTCCCAGACACCTGCAAGAAAGTCAACGTCCAGTCGACCAAGTTCAATGTGAGTCACAAAGAAGACAGGGAACAACACAGCAAAGACAAGTACAAGTTCCTATTCAATCTGAACAAGACAGAGACAGTATTATGGAAGAAGGACAAGAAATACAAAGGGAAAGCGAACAAAACGTGGACCAACTTCAACCAGACGACGACAGGGAAGTGCTTCATCTCCACCAAGATGTTCCTGCCCCTAGTCCCGGACCTGCAGTTGATCCTGAGCCGGTGCCCAGTCCAGAGCCAGACCGCTGTCCTGAGTCGCCACCACGTCTGAGGCAGTCCACCAGGCAGAGACAACCCAACATGGTGTTCACCTATCCGTCCCTGGGCCAGCCAGCCTTCCAGACTCGTCCGTTGGTGAACACTGTCAGTGTTCAGCAGTCAACACCATATCCTTTTATGTGCTACCCTTCTTTCTATCCTCAACCTTTTTATCTTCCTCCTTTCACCTCTAACTACTTGCCATGTCAGTATGCTATTCCTTGCTATTAAACTGACCAGATCTTGGATAATACCTGAAGATTAAGGACACTTGAAAAGAAAGACGTTCCAGAGACTTTTGAATAGAGACTTTATTAGTGTTGAGATTTTGATTTGTTACTGTTAAGTGTCAGGAGCCACTTTTGTTGTTGGGGAGCGTGTGGTACACTCAAATCGTGCACCACATTTGGAAATAATGCAGAGAGACTGTCATTTTATTTTTATTTTAAGAGCATTTAAATATATTTTGAAATTGTGGACGATCAGTAATATTAACATTTGATATGTAGCCCTGTATAAATATTTAAGAGTAAACAGCGGAACCTTTGGCACTGCGGTCGTCCCGCCCCAGGTAAACAATGAGGGTGTGCTTCCGGCCCCCCTTTAATACTATCTGGAGAAAGACACGAGTGGTCCTGTGTTCTGTCTTTCTAAGGCTCTTTCCTTATTTTACAGACCCAAGAGCAGACACGGAGGATCACGTTTTAAGACTTATTTCTTTTTGTTATTGTGGCCACCTCCCCGGGACCCGTAACACCTGCTTACTTAGATCTATAGGTCGATACTACTATAGTTTAAGTACCACACGTTTTCAATGATTTGCAATTTTATGTTATACCAGCCTACTTATTAATGGCCTTAATTACATGTGTGTGTAGATCAAGCTTCAATACCAATAGACAAAGAATTATATCCTAGATCCAGGCCTCCATGTCTGTATCTACTACTTCAGGGTTTAGACTCATGCAGGTCTAAATATGACATATTATTGTATACATTTTATAAAATAATATACAGTGATCCCTCACTTATCGCGGTTAATGGGTTCCAGAACCGACCGTGAAAAGTGAAAAACCGCGACGTAGCGTCATCCCTAATGATGTCATCCATAAATAATACGTACGTTCATTCTCTCACTCTCTCTCTCTCATACACGTACACACACACACGTGTGTGTGTGTGTACGTGTACATACATACGTAGATGTAAACAAAGTGTACATAAATATGTTTTTAGAACTCTTTTATTCTTATAACAAGATACGTAACTCAAGATGAAAATGATTTACTGCACAGGTTAATGAGAGCTTTACTGCTCCTCAGGTGACGCCTCATCGTGAGGTGCTAGAGGCGCAGGATCATCCAGGGCAGCTTCCGGTAGAGCTGGAGGAGGCGGCGTAGTGGCTCGACGGGAAGACTATTTCGCACAAAATGGCAAGAGAACAGCAAAAAGTTCCACGCGGCGAGACTAAGTAACACGAGCGATAAAAAGCAATGAATGCGGTCTTCCTTCCCTTCATGGGTGCTCGGCAGGGAGAGGAGGTGGGTGAAATGTCTCGGCCAATCAGCTTGCGGGGTGAAACGTCTCGGCCAATCAGCTTGCGAGATTTCCGAGCCGAGCCAACACGAGAACAGCGAACAGAGAGTTGTGCGGCTCTCCGTGTTGACACGTGATGGTCTAATGTAGTCTCCCTGCCTTCTGCTAGCGCCCGCCCATTATTTCTCAATTTTGAATTTTTGATGAATATTTTTGAAAAATCCGCGATGCACTGAGGGCGCGAAAGGTGAAGCGCGAAGTAGCGAGGGATCACTGTAATTGCCATTACCTATTACCAGACTTGTGTCAGCTAAGGCCTATTTTTAACGTATAACTCATAACGGAGATTTAAAGCTTAAAGCAGACTTTAAGCGGCAATTGTTCAGGAGTGACAGTACTGTTTCTATACAAAAGCAAGCTGGCTAGTGGAATGTTTGGTAGTCGTGACCTTTGAACCGGATGTCAGGTCACATCGTTTGCACATGCGCACTCTTAAGTCGCTAATAGCATCGCTAGCTTGATGTTATGTGCCACATTTCGTTTTGGGTTGTTGAGTTGCCAGGTAGTGAATTATTCAGCTAAATACCTGAGTCTCAAGGCAAATTTCAGTTTCCCAATCGTTCTCAAGTATGGCATGACAAAGGAGCAGGATAAATATGGGTTCTGTGGCTTATATTATTCATGTATCCATACCTACATATGTATAGACACAAGAGGAATGTTTAGAGATTGCATATGTGGAATGACCTCATGTCTCAGAGCAGGACAATAGGTCTCGACCACCGGCGAAGATCAACGAGCAGACAGAGACTCAACGGTGGAGACCTGAATGGACTTCCTGACCCCCCAGGGTCAGGTGGAGGAGAGAGAGGACAATAGAAGGAGATAACGTGGATGTGTGATGTCGGCTTGTGTTATGCGATGTCTTTTGTTATGTGATGTATAAGTATGAAGGACTGACTGCGCTCAGCCTCTTTTCTGCTTCTGCATTGAGATGAGACATGTTGGGGATTGGAAGCCGACAATAAACCTGATTTATAAAATCACTTCGCTTCCTTATTTCAAGCTCCCTACATTGGTGACCAGACGTGAGAATGGATGGAAGACGTTCTCCCGCTACAGGCTCGTCAGAGGCGACCCAAACAAGCGCCGTCGCCAACCCTGACATGGGAATGGATGGAAGACGTTCCCCCACAGCAGACTCGTTGGAGACGGCCCAAGCAAGCACCGTCCCCAACCCTGTCGTGAGAACGGAAGAAAGGCGTTCTCGCGCTGCGGACTCGTCAGAGGCGGCCCAAGCAAACGCCGTCACCGTCAAACTCCCAGAGTTCTGGCAAAATGACCCGAACTCGTGGTTCCAGCAGGCTGAGGCTCAGTTTGCACTCGCAGGGGTGACAGCTGACGAGACCAAATTTTACCACATCGTCGCCAGACTCGATGCCGCCACAGCACGATGCGCGCGGAGCGTGATACAACAGCCGCCCGCCAACGACAAATACAAGGAACTGAAGGCGACCCTCATCGAGAGTTTTGTCTCCTCGGCCGAGGAAAGGGCCGGGAGGATTCTGGCGATTTACGGCCACGGGGGGCGCAAACCGATGGCCCTCATGGATGACATGCTGCAGCTGAGGGAGGCAGACAACAACAACTTCCTCTTCCAACACATCTTCCTCTGCACTCTGCCGACGCACATGAGAGGGATCCTGACCAACATGCGGTGTAAGACCCAGCAGGACTTCCCCGCGCTTGCCCGAGAAGGGCAGCGACTCATCAACTCCTGCGGCGAGCAGATGGCCACAGCAGCATCGGCAGATCTCGGCGTGGAAGCCCAGAGCATCGGAGAATCACAGGCGATGGAGCAGAACCCGCCCACCATGGCAGCGACACGACCAAGGCGCAGCAAATGGGATGACCTCTGCTACTACCATCGACGTTTCACCGAGAGGGCATACAAATGCGTGCCCCCCTGCAGTTTCAAGAGCTCGGGAAACTTCAAAGCCTGGAACCGATTAGCAGCTACGGCTCTCGGCGAGACAAACAAGCTGCTCTACGTGACTGATGGATGCTCCGGGAGACAGTTCCTCATCGACACCGGAGCTCAGGTGAGCTTCATCACCCCGTCCTACGCAGACCGGGCAACAGGATCCCGTGGAAACGGAGCGATGGCAGCTAAAGGCTCGATCATCGACACTTTTGGTGAAAGAAACCTGCCTCTGTCCATTCATGGCCGCACCTATAGGTGGACCTTTATTATAGCGGTGGTGAGTATTAACTTGTTGGGCGCTGATTTCTTATGTGCACATGGGTTGTTAGTCGATCTTGCAAACAGACACTTAGTTAATGCACTGTCATTTTCTTCTATCCCCTGTTCAGCTCGAGTGTCCCCACCATCCGTGCAGGCCAGCGTCGCCACAGCAGGAGGTAAGTTTGACCAACTCCTCACCCAATTTCCAGCACTCACAGTTCCCAAATTTTCGGCAACAGTAGCGAAACACGGGGTGGAACACTTCATTCCCACAACGGGCCCACCTGTTTTCGCTAAAGCTCGGCACTTAGACGCGACCAAGCTCGCCATAGCACGCGACGAGTTTGCCAGCCTGGAAAAACTGGGCATTATTCGGCGCTCGAAAAGCCCTTGGACATCGCCACTGCATATGGTCCCAAAAACCGACGGTTCCTGGAGACCTTGCGGTGATTATCGCAGATTAAACAATGCCACAGCACATGACCGCTACCCAATCCCTCACATTCAGGATTTTTCACTACATCTGGCGGGTGCGCGCATTTTTTCTAAAATAGACCTGGTCCGCGGCTACCACCAAGTTTCGGTTCGACCTGAAGATGTCCCTAAAATGGCTGTAATACCCCCTTTTGGTCTTTTTGAATTTTTGCAAATGCCGTTTGGCCTCAAAGGTGCTGCTCAAACTTTTCAGCGTATGATGGACGTAGTATTACGCGACCTCCCCTTCGTGTTCGTCTACCTCAACGATATTCTGGTAGCCAGCACATTGGAGGAAGAACACGAACAACACCTCACTACAGTTTTTCAGAGGCTAGAAGAGCACGGGTTAATAATTAACCCAGCCAAATGCCGATTTGGCGTGCCACAAATTGATTTTTTGAGACACAGAGTTTCACCAGAAGGGGCAGTTCCATTGCCGGACAAAGTGCGCACGGTAGCAAATTTCCCCCGACCACAAACGGTCAGATCGCTACAGGAATTTTTAGGAATGGTAAATTTTTACAACCGTTTCCTCTCTCGCGCAGTTCAACTCATGCAGCCCCTATATGCCGCGCTCGGAAAACAAAAGCCCTCCAACGCGGTCGAATGGACCCCGGAGCGGGAACGCGCCTTCGCGGAAGTAAAAAGAGCACTAGTGGATGCCGCATTGTTGGTCCACCCCGATCCCTCGGCCCACATAGCGCTGACCACAGACGCTTCAGACCTGGCCATAGGGGCGGTTGTGGAACAACATGTTGGTGGAACCTGGCAACCGCTAGCATTCTTTAGCAAATCCTTAAACCAAACCGAGCGCAAATACAGCACTTTTGACAGAGAGCTGCTAGCGCTTCATTTATCCATCCGCCATTTCCAGTTCTGGCTGGAAGGGCGGCGTTTCACGGCTTTTGTAGACCACAAACCACTCACTTTTGCAATGGCTAAAATTTCAGAACCGTGGTCGGGTAGGCAACAAAGACAGCTGGCCGCAATTTCAGAGTTTACCACAGATATTCGACACGTGGCAGGCAAACTTAATGTGGTGGCAGATTGCCTCTCCCGCGCCGTGACATCGTCAGGGCACGAGGAAGCAGATTATACTACCGCAGCCGCAGAGCTCATGGCCAACGCGTATGCGTACGCGGCCCCAATTCACGTAGGGATAGATTACGCAGCCATGGCAGCGGAACAAAGCAGTGACGCGGACGTGCGCGCGCTCCAGTCTGGACCAACAGGGTTAAGGCTGGAGGAAAGGGGTTTGCGTGACGGTGTGCCCCCCCTAATCTGCGACGTGTCAACCGGTCGACCTCGCCCGGTAGTCCCAGCCGCGTGGCACCGCCGCGTTTTTGACTTGGTGCACTCCCTCGCGCACCCAGGGGTGCGCGCCTTGGTGAAAATGGTCACGGAGAAGTTTGTTTGGCCAGGCCTGCGTAAAAATGTAAAGGAGTGGGCGAGGACTTGCATGTCTTGCCAATGCGCCAAAATTCACAAACACACGAAAGCTCCTCTGGAACCCTTCCGAATCCCGGCCAGGAGGTTTGACCACGTACACGTCGACCTCGTGGGCCCATTGCCGTCGTCTCAGGGGTTCACACACCTTTTAACAATGGTAGACCGGACCACACGCTGGCCAGAAGCGGTCCCGCTGGCGTCAACCACGGCCGCGGAGGTCGCTCGCGTTTTTTTAACAACCTGGGTGGCGCGTTTCGGCGTCCCATCGGACATCACGTCCAATAGGGGGCCTCAATTTGTCTCAGAGCTATGGTCAGCCATGGCCAGCAGCTTAGGGGCGACAATTCATCGCACCACCGCGTATCACCCTCAGGCTAACGGGTTATGTGAGCGTTTTCATAGGTCTTTAAAGGCCGCCCTCAGGGCCTCACTGACGGATACAGATTGGGTAAATAAACTTCCGTGGGTTTTATTAGGGTTGCATTCTGCACCTAAGGAGGATCTAGACGCCTCCCCGGCAGAATTAGTTTTCGCACAACCTCTCAGGCTCCCGGGTGAGTTCTTACCAGAACATCCAGAGCCCGGGCGCCTCCCAGCCCTGAGGCCCCTAAGCAGCACGGGACCGGACACGCTCCCCGGACCCATACATCACTCTTTTCCGCGGGTTTTTGTTCCCCAAGCTTTGAAAAACGCCGAGTTCGTTTTTGTTAGGCACGAAGCTTTAAAACCAACCCTCTGCCCACCATATGATGGGCCATATAGAGTGCTGGAACCTGGTGATAAGCATTTTGTGCTTGATTTAGGGGACAGAAAAGAAACAGTCAGCATTGACAGACTTAAGCCTGCTTTCATGTTGAGCGACGAACCTGCACGGGTGGCAAGAGCACCTCGACAGGGTAGACCCCCAAGAGACACACCTCAACCCCCCGCAGGGACCAAATAACCACTCTCCTCCCCAAGCTGCAGATTCCTTACAGGACGGCCCCGCCAGGACGCCAAAGCGGGCCTACAGCAGATTTGGGAGAAGATTGAAACCCAGACGACACATAGACTGATGTAAAATTGACAAGGGGTTGTAAGCTATGCTGTCGAATTTTGCCGTTGCAGAGTTAGGGCTGACATATGACATAGACTATACTGTTGTTGTTACCACTGAATTTTTAACATGAACATGCTGTATAGCTTGAAGGTTAGCATGGCTGCTGAGGATATTTTTCCTTTTTCCTGTTGATGTGAATAACGGTATAATATGTCATGGATGTTACCTTAAGCTGTGAATTTAATTTTATTGTCCTTTTCTTAGACGTTTGGGGGGGGGGGGGCTGTGGCTTATATTATTCATATATCCATACCTACATATGTATAGACACAAGAGGAATGTTTAGAGATTGCATATGTGGAATGACCTCACGTCTCAGAGCAGGACAATAGGTCTCGACCACCGGCGAAGATCAACGAGCAGACGGAGACTCAACGGTGGAGACCTGAATGGACTTCCTGACCCCCCAGGGTCAGGTGGAGGAGAGAGAGGACAATAGAAGGAGATAACGTGGATGTGTGATGTCGGCTTTTGTTATGCAATGTCTTTTGTTATGTGATGTATAAGTATAAAGGTCTGACTGCGCTCAGCCTCTTTTCTGCTTCTGCATTGAGATGAGACATGTTGGGGATTGGAAGCCAACAATAAACCTGATTTATAAAATCACTTTGCTTCCTTATTTCAAGCTCCCTACAGGTTCTGCTTTTGATAGCTAATGTCTGCTGAAAAGTCTGAAAGGGCTGAAAAGCTGCGCAGAGGTGACCTTTTTTCTTCTGATAGGTAAGCTAACCAGTCATTCATCTTCTGCTGCTAATCTGGTGGTTAGGGGTGCCGGGGGGGGTGGGGGGGTGGTTCTAAAGTCTATGTAACCAACTAAATTTTATTTCTCATATGTTCTCATAATTATGAGTGTATAATAATATCAGCCAATATATGGCTTGGAACAGATCCCACTAACTGCTCCTTACCAAGCTGACACATATAACAGGTTCATGATATGATCAACACTTGCATCTATGAATGGAACAGCTTATACTAATTGTGCAGCAGTCATGTTTTACATAAATATGTTATTTTAAGTTATCAGCTTTGATGTGCAGCTGCTCAGTCTAATAATTTGGTGTACAGTGAAAAAAGTTAGTTGTTTATTGTTGTTACAGATTACAATAATAATGTAAAACCTTATAGATCACCATGGCAGAACCTGAAGTTTAAAATAGTTTAAGTTCTAATAGTAGAATAAACAGGTCTTAATTTATTTTCTTACTAACTAATGTTACTGCACAGCATTAGCCACGGGGTTTCTTGAGTCCCTGAAGTAGTTGTAATTATGTATGTAGAAATTTATGTCAGATTTTTGACTATCCAAGTAATAAACCATAACATTTTTTCACCCTTTGTAAGGATTTCCTCCATCATGAGGTGAAAAAGTACAGATAGGTGTTTGGACAATGTCATGATGCAGCAGAAAAGAGCGCCACCAAACAGTGATGGAGAGAGAGTCAACAGCTTCTGAAGCCTTCACTGATGCAATGGACCAGTGGGGGTTAAGGACAGATCATCAATATCTGACCTTTAGGTGAGTATGATGCAAAGTTTTACATGTAAAAAGTCACAAAAAAGACTATTAATATAATTGTGTTCTCATAGATCAACATTTAAAAATCACTTTCTGATGATGTTAGGTTAATTGGCTGTTCTAAATTGTCCCTAGATATTTGTTTCCTATAGGCCCTTAGAACAGAGGGTTAGTATTAATGAAAGCGCTTTGAGTGGTCTTTGTGACTAGAAAAGCGCTATATAAGTGCAGGTTAGTTAGTTAGTTAGTTAGTTAGATGTCAGCAGAAGCTTCTCCTCCACCACACCTGTGTATGAGGCCTGGACTCCATTAGCAGCTCAGGACAACAACCACCAGAGGGATCGTCCAGTGAGGAAGACAGTCAGCGGCACACCAATGTCAGTTTAGTCTTATCAGAACATTTTCCACACAGTAATGTATGAAGCCAAATCCTTTATTTTGATTTTTTAAATGTTTGTTTAGGAGGAGTTTTTTTTAAATATTTAGCGAGTAACCTGGTCAAACCAATCATATTTATGTATTATTTTTCCAAAAGTAGATGCAATAGATATTTGTTTCTCTCTTTTTTGAATAAATTCTCAAAACAATAGTCAAAATTTGGCAGCTGAAATATTGGACTAGTCTTGGACTTTTCATTTTTATTAAAACCACAATCTGCCTGTGCACTTGGTGTTCCAAGAATGTGGAATCAGAAAAAAATGTTGTTCCTCTTCTTTAATCAGGTCCAGTTTTGCAGCAGGAATGAATGTACAACACAGCCATCCATCCATCTTCTACGGCTTTTCTGGGGGTCCAGGTTGTGGAGGGAGCAGTCTAATCAGAGAAACCCAGACTTCCCTCTCCCCAGCCACCTCCTCCAGGTCTTCAGAGAGGACACCAAGACGTTCTAGGACCAGCTGGGAGGCATAGTCTCTCTAACGTGTCCCGAGTCTGCCCCAGGGTCTCCTCCCTCCTCCCACAACACACACATAAAAAGTAATTCCATTTCTGTACCTGGTCTTTCCTTCACTTACAGTATATTATCATTCACATTATGTAGACCAAGCAAACTCATTGCATCACTGCTGCAGTCCTAAAACTGTCTAGTAGTTCACATACTGTCATGTTTGAATGCTGTTAGTCTGTGATGACACTTTCTTAGAGACGGTGCTTTTTCACATCAACAAATTGTACCCAACTATAGTAACAAAGGTCAACACTGACTATGGGGACAACAAAAGCTTTCCAGTGTCCTAATCCTGATTTAATTAATTTCACTATTGCTCTCCCAGATCTGCCCCATGGACCCTGCATCTGAACGGTTCCAGACCCACCTCCAAAAGATGAATATTGTCATCCACTTCCAAAAGTTGAATATTGTGGTGAATTTATTTTTAGAAATAACTCAAATCTAAAAAGTAAAACTTTCATATTTTACAATAATCCCATATAAAAAGACTTTTCTATAGTCTATAAAAAGACTAAATTTAGCCATTTTAAGTTTTTTTTGTTTGAAATTTGGATGAATATGTCTGAGCTAGTTGATATACAGTCATGTGAAAACGTGTTTGCCCCCTTCCTGATTTCTCATTTTTTTTGTATGTTTGTCACACTTAAATGTTTCAGATCATCAAACAAATTTAAATATTAGACAACGATAACACAAGTAAACACAAAATGCAGTTTTTAAATGAAGTTGTTTATGATTGGGGGGGGGGGAACCCATACCTATATTGTCATGATTAATAAAGCTTAACAGCACACATACACAATGCCAAAGCACAGGAGGAACCACACAGAGGAGCACGTTTGATAGTTTTATTAAATATCAAAAACCAAAGCGCACAGCTGCAGAAACAGTCACTCACCAGAGGAATAGCCCTGTGGAGAGAAGACGAGAGCTGTGAGCAGAGGAATGGAGTAAGGGGAAATGGGTGAGCCAAATTACCACTTACTTGGGAAATCCAGGGAGACCCGGCAGGACCCAGCGAGGGATAGACGAACCAGTAGGGTAAGGGGGAGATGAGCTGATGGTGCCTGACCGGGTGGAGTAGGAAGCTGAAGATGGTGAGATGTGACAGGAGAGAGCGTGCAGCCCAAGAGACACACCTACACTGTGGCAGCAACCTGAGGGAAAAAGAGAAATAAGGTGAGGCAGCGTGTCCACACTTATAGCTTACACTTGCTTGCCTATTTACGGGCAGTATACCCATTCGAGCCAGCGTTAACTGTGCGGAGAAAGCCTCCTGAAGTATGCTGGTTGATGAGCGAGTGCAGGTGTGTCTTCTGCCTCAGGTGCAGTGATGAGTTGGTGAATATGAGGCAGGATGGGAGGGGTACGCTCTCGCTGCCCATGACATTCATGGCCCTGTGTGAAAAAGTGATTTCCCCCTAAACCTAATAACTGGTTGGGCCACCCTTAGCAGCAACAACTGACATCAAGCGTTTGCGACAACTGGCAATGAGTCTTTTACAGCGCTGTGGAAAAATATTGGCCCACTCTTCTTTGCAGAATTGTTGTAATTCAGCCACATTGGAGGGTTTTTGAGCATGAACTGCCTTTTTAAGGTCATGCCACAGCATTTCAATCAGATTCAGGGCAGGACTTTGACTAGGCCACTCTAAAGTCTTCATTTTGTTTTTCTTAAGCCATTCAGAGGTGGACTTGCTGGTTTGTTTTCAATCACTGTCCTGCTGCAGAACCCAAGTGCGCTTTAGCTTGAGGTCACGAACAGATGGCCAGACATTCTCCTTCAGGATTTTTTGGTAGACAGCAGAATTCATGGTTCCATTTACCACAGCAAGTCTTCCAGGTCCTGAAGCAGAAAACAGCCACCGACCATCACACTACAACCACCATATTTTACTGTTGGTATGATGTTCCTTTTCTGAAATACTGTGTTACTTTTACACCAGATGTAATGGGACACACGGCTTCCAAAAAGTTCAACTGTTGTCTCATCAGTCCACAGAGTATTTTCCCAAAAGTCTTGGGGATCATCAAGATGTTTTCTGGCAAAACTGAGACAAGCCTTTATGTTCTTTTTGCTCAGCAGTGGTTTTTGTCTTGGAACTCTGCCATGCAGGCCGTTTTTGCCCAGTCTCTTTCATATGGTGGAGTCATGAACACTGACCTTAACTGAGGCAAGTGAGGCCTGCAGCTCTTTGGATGTTGCTGTGGGGTCTTTTGTGACCTCTTGGATGAGTCGTCACTGCACTCTTGGGGTAATTTTGCTCAGTCGTGGGTTTACTGTTAGTTTTTGAATTAAATATGTTTCTACTCTTTTCTGCAAGAGGTTTGAATTGTTTTCAGATAAATTAACTTTTTATTTTATTGTAGGTGAAGTGTCGGCTCTGCTCCACAGAGGCATTATAGAGCTCGGCATGGCAATGAAGAATTGGCAGATACTCGTATGAGTACAGTACCCCAGGTATGTTGAAATTCTCACAAAAAATTTGAATTTTCAAAAATAGTTTATTACACACAAAAGGCTTTGTGTGACTGTAATATTGTTTGTAAAAATTACAGTCCTTTAACAAGCTTTAAACAAAATATTTCCTTTTGGCTTGCAGTTCCTAACAAGCAAGAAGTGGATGAGGCTGTGGTCAACATGATCATCAAAGACTGTCAGCCACTCACCATTGTTGAAAATGAGGGATTCAGGAGCTCCTGATGCTTATTGCACCCTCATATGTTCTACCAAGCAGGAAGGTATGTGTAAGAAATGTATGATTGAATTAATTGAGTACTGTCATGTCATATATATATACAGTATATTCATAATGTATTATAGTATTTGTATGGTTATTTTCAGGCCATCAAGGACTTGGTGAGCCAGAAATATCAGGAGGAAAAGGAGAAAACAAAAAAGGACCTCCAGAGCGTCGTTGCTGTTACTTTAACAAATGATATGTGGACGTCTATTAATATGAAGGCATATCTTGCTGTTACTTGCCACTATGTGGACAAAGAAAGCCATGAACTCCGTTCATCAGTCTTGGGAGTGCAGCATTTTCCTCAGAAACACACTGCAGAAAACATGGCCACACCTTTATCAACTCACACTTAAATTTTTATAAGATAAGATAAGATAAGATAAGCCTTTATTAGTCCCACAACGGGGAAATTCCAGGATTGCAACAGCACAGGGATAGCAACACTCAGAGCAACAATCAGAAGGCAAGAAAAAAAACAAGCAAGCAAGAGCAGCTAATAAACATATGTACGTATTACTATAAAATATATATATATACACACACACACAGACACACAGTGCAGAGCATTGTAGCTGGATGGAATAAATATATGAATATATGAACACACAGTGCAGAGCATTGCAGCTAGGTGGAATAAATATGCAAGTATATAAACACACACAGTGCGGAGCATTGCAGCTAGGTGGAATAAATATGCAAGTATATAAACACACACAGTGCGGAGCAATGTAGCTAGATGGAATAATATGTAGATATATAAATATATAAACACACCCAGTGCTGAGCATTGTAGCTAGATGGAATAAATATGCAAATATATAAACACACACAGTGCAGAGCATTGTTGCTAGATGGAATGAAACAGCATAACCGTCTACTTAGTTATCCTACATGGTATGATTATGTGCCCATACATATTCTCACCCTCCATAGCGACCGGTATGTTCCTAGTTGTATGCCGGAGGGGACCATTGTGTAAGTCTATTGCATCTTTTGCATTCAAAAAACTATTAGTTTGTTACGTCTTTTTGCTATCTCTGCGAGCAGCCCTGCTTAGGTTGTACAGTCTGACAGCCGTTGGTAGGAAGGACCTACGAAACCTCTCGGTTGTGCACCTGGGATGATGTAGTCTGCTGCTAAATGAGCTCCTCAGTGCATCCAGTATGTCCTGCATAGGGTGGAACTCGGACTCCAGCAGAGATGACAGTTTAGCCACCGTCCTTCTCTCTCCTATCTCCTCCATCGGATCAAGGCGCTGCCCCAGGACAGAGCTAGCTTTCTTAATCAGTTTGTTCAGTCTCTTCCTATCGGCTGCAGTAATGCCACTGCCCCAGCAGACCACTCCAAAAGTGATGGCTGATGCCACCACCGTGTCATAGAATGACTTCAGCAGCGCCCCTTGTACACCAAAAGACCTGAGTCTCCTCAGCAGGAACAGCCTGCGCTGTCCCTTCTTGTAGAGTGCATCAGTATTGTGTGACCAGTCTAGTTTATTGTTCAGATGAATACCCAGGTACTTATAGGATGTCACCATCTCGATGTCTGTTCCCTGTATATTTACTGGTACTGTGAGGGGCTGCCCATGCCTGCGGCAGTCCACCACCAGCTCCTTAGTTTTCCTCGCGTTGATCTGGAGGCAGTTCCGATGGCACCAGTCCACGAAGTCCTGGATAAGCCCTCTGTACTCAGCTTCATCTCCATTGGAGATGAGGCCAACGATCGCAGAGTCATCAGAGAACTTCTGTAGATGGCAGTGTGTTGTGTTGTGTGAGAAGTCCGCAGTATAAAGAGTGAACAGGAAGGGAGCCAGCACCGTTCCCTGGGGGGCCCCCGTGCTACTGATGATCGTGTCGGACACACAGTCCCGGGTTCTCACAAACTGAGGCCGGTTCGTGAGGTAGTCCAGGATCCATGATGACAGGTGCTGGTCCACCCCTGCGCGCAGCAGCTTGTCCTTCAGGATCATCGGTTGGATGGTGTTGAAAGCACTGGAGAAGTCAAAGAACATGATCCTCACCATATTCCCGGGCTTCTCCAGGTGGGACAGAGAACGGTGAAGGAGGAAGATCACCGCATCCTCCACCCCAATGCCATGCTGGTAGGCGAACTGGAGTGGATCCATCGCTGGTTCCACCAGGGGGCGGAGGTGAGCAAGGAGCAGTCTCTCCAGGGTCTTCATCAAGTGGGACGTCAAGGCCACCGGTCTGTAGCTGTTCAGGTCTTTGGGGTGGGAAGTTTTTGGTACAGGTACCACACAAGATGTTTTCCACAGCTGTGGTACCCTCCCCAGTTTCAGGCTCATGTTGAAGATATACGTCACAATCCCACACAGCTGGTCTGCACAGGACTTGAGGAGCTTTGCGCTGATGCCGTCCGGTCCCGGCGCCTTCCTCGCCTTGATCTTCCTCAGCTCCGTCCTCACCTGGGTCCTGGTCAGGGTCAGGATGGGGGGCTGTGTGTTGGGAGTGGGGGGGTGTTGGTGGAGTGGGGAGTGGGCAGCAGGACTTGATTTCTTTAGAGGCAGCAGTGGTTGTTGTGCAGTCAGGGGGGAGGGCGGTTGGTCAAATCTATTGAAAAACAGATTCAGGTTGTTCGCCCACTCCCTGCCCCCTGTGGCCTGGGGGGAGGTATTCTGGAGCCCCGAGATGGTTTTGAGGTTTCTCCAGACCCCGCTGATGTCGCTCTGTTGCAGCTTGTCCTCCATCTTCTTCCTGAAGCTGTCCTTGCCTTCTCTGATCTTTCTCCTCAGCTCCCTCTGTACGGACTTCAGCATCTCCCTGTTCCCTGACCTGAAGATCCTCTTCTTCTCTCTCAGAAGTGTTTTTATCTCAGGGTTGATCCAGGGTTTGTTGTTTGAGTGACGCCGTATGGTCTTGGTGGGAACGGATTTGTCCACACAGAAGCTGAGGTAGCCCGTGAAGGTGTGAATGAGGCCATCGATGTCCTCACCATGTGGATCGCAGAGCTGCTTCCAGGCGGTGGCTTCAAAACAGCCCTTTAGGGTGTCCATTGTCTCCTCAGACCATAACTCCACAGTGTGCATGGCCGGAGGTTGTCTGTGCACTAGGGGTTTGTACACCGGCCGGAGATGAACCAAGTTGTGATCCGATCTCCCGAGTGGGGGGAGTTGTGATGAGGTGTACGCCTCCTTAGTGTTTGCGTAGAATAAATCCAGTGTTTTATTGTCTCTAGTGTGGCATGTGACATACTGGGTGAACGTGGGTAGAATGGGAGACAGTGAAACATGGTTGAAATCGCCTGAGATGAGGAGAAGAGCATCTGGGTGTTCTGTCTGCAGCCTGCTGGTTACTGAATGGATGACGTCACGTGCTGTCCCAGCGTTCGCCGTCGGATTTGCATAAACAACAATGCAGATCACGTGTGAGTGTTCTCTCGGGAGATATGTAGGCCTCATGCTAACAGCTAGCAACTCAATGTCTTTGCTGCAGTGTCGTTGTTTAACAGTGATATGTCCCGGTCTGCACCAGTTGTTGTTAACATACATTATCACTCCACCGCCCCTAGCCTTGCCACTGTCTGGTGTTCGGTCAGCTCGTATCATGTGAAAACCCTCCAGCTCAATGTTAGCATCTGCTGCTAGTTCAGTTAGCCACGTCTCAGTAAACAAAAGGAGAGAGCACTCCCGGTATGTGCTATCATAACGGGAGATAGCCGCTAGCTCATCTAACTTTCCCAGTATCGACCGTACATTTCCCATGACAACAGATGGAAGGGAGGGTCTGTACCTTATATTTTTTGTCCTCCGCCTTACTCCAGCCCGGCAGCCGCGGCGTTTTCGCCTCAGTTCTCTCGGTATGTCGAGTTTTTCCAATGGGACCGGGTGGCGGTTGAATGCTAGCAGCTGTTCTCTGCTGTATCGTATCCTGCTATAGACAGTGGCTCCGTCCACCGGCTCAGGAGACATTTAGGACGATCTGTGTGTCCGTGATATAAGTGGGGTGAAAAAAAAAGACGGATCAAAAGAGAGAGGAAGGGAAAAAGACTCGGAATCGAGCCGCTGTTGCAAAAGGCAGCCGACTCGTGTGGCGCCGAGTCGAATTTTTGCACACCATCTTCATCTGTACCCTGTGAAAGAGTTTTTTCTAAGGCAGGGGAACTGGTGTCTAAGAAGAGAAATCGCCTTGGAGCAAAGACTACAAAAACTTTTGTTCCTCAATAAAAATGTATGAATGAATCCATTTTTAGTCTGTTATTTCGTATGATTGAACACTTAAGTTAAAAGAAATTCATACATGAGTTAAAAATTTTAACTCTGAATTTTATTATAGACAAATTTGCTATATTTTACATAGCAGCTCATTTTAGCATTTACACAAACAAGGTTTTAAGCAAATTTTAATCTCTTCTCATAAACAACTTAACTCAGCAAACAAATTGAGCAAATGAAAATATACAACAATGAGATCATATTTTAAGTAAAAGACTAGCAATTAAATAAAGATTAAATATTATTTCACAGGCTGATGTTGGATTTGCAGCATGTAAGCTTTTCCATCTTATTTTCATTTTGTTTACCTGCAATGACTTTAGAACTACTGCAGAGGTCACTATTGAGTGACCAATACAATGTCAATACAGTGCCAACACAGTTTGGGAAATGTGTCAATACACTCCTTGAGGTATCATCATCCCATCACTAGCTCTTAAATGAAGTGGGTGGTCCTTAAAAGGACCTTTTGTTGTTGTAGCTGGTCTGGTTTTAACCACCGAATCCGTACAGAGTACGGCCCTGCCTCTTCAGAGCATACACCACATCCATGGCGGTCACAGTCTTCCTCTTGGCGTGCTCGGTGTAGGTGACGGCATCACGGATGACGTTCTCCAGGAAGACCTTCAACACGCCGCGGGTCTCCTCGTAGATGAGACCGGAGATGCGCTTGACTCCACCGCGGCGAGCCAGACGGCGGATAGCGGGCTTGGTGATTCCCTGGATGTTATCACGGAGAACTTTACGGTGACGCTTAGCGCCTCCTTTCCCCAGACCTTTGCCACCCTTTCCTCTTCCAGACATGCTGATTTTTTTCTCTGAAATGTCAAAGATGAATGAAGAAAACGCTGCATGCGGGTCTGCTTTAATCTGTGTTCTGCGGACGTGATAGAAAACAAGGGTCTGTTTCGGTGGGCGGAGCTAAACTCAGAGACCCTCTCCTCTATTTTGGAGCTACAAAACCTCAAAGAAATATTCAGGTTTCATATTTTTTTTTTTTTTTTTTTTTTTTTTTTTGTTACTTATTTGTACCCGTAGGTAGATTTGGTTTGCAGTCTGGTGACAAGCCACCGGCTGCCGGTCGCTGCGTGCGCGAGCGCCCTAAACCTACATGTTTTTGGTATGCGGGAGGAAACCGGAGAAATCCCGGAGTAAACCCACGCAACACGGGGAGAACATGCAAACTCCACACAGCTCACTGTTGGTCAGGGGCTGGGATCGAACCCACGATCTCATGATCCCCGCGATCCCCCGGCCGAGGGTAAAACTGTGCTGCCACAGTGCTAAACCACTGCGCCACCGTGCAGCAGTTTGAACAGTTCACTAATTATCAGTTCAGGATTTTTTGTATTAGCAAAATGACCTTAATTAGTATGTTGAGTTTTGTCATAAAATATTTTGTTAAATAGGCTATAATTAAAATCAAGTCGTAAATTAATTGAAAACACTGCTTGGGAAAAGTTATCAATAATGCTGTCATTTATTTAAAACTACGTAATACTATCTAAAACACTGAAACATCCAACTGGGACAATAATCTGATCTGTAATTTACTCAGTTCTTCATTAATTGGTAATTATATAACATTTTAGTTTGAAGTGAAATATTGTGATTCTGTGAGCGGCTCATCTTTGTGAATAAAGAGCAGTCCGTGAATATAGCAGAGAAAAGGGATTGAAGACATTTAATCACTATAATTGAATGTAATAAGGAGTGAAAATGTTTTCTAGATTTTCGTCTGAGACTTTTTTGCACTGATGAGATTAGCAGCTAATCCTGTTCACTTTAGATTGAGACTGATAAGAGTAAAAGCAAGATGTGAATGCAGTATTGTAGTTGTATTATCCGTGTATTAAGTGCAGTGTAGTGTGTAAGTTTGCATGAGATTTAGTCATTTGTAAAGGAATAATGTCTTCATGATGCGGTGGTGGCTCTTAAAAGAGCCTTTGAGTTTCCATGTGATTGTCAGCCATGACAGCTCACTTCTTCTTGGGGGCTGCCTTCTTCGCTTTAGCTTTAGCTGCTTTCTTAGGCGCAGCTTTCTTGGCAGCAGGGGTCTTCTTGGCCACTTTCTTGGGGCTCTTGGCAGCTTTCTTGGGGCTCTTTGGTGCCTTCTTGGCGGCTGCTGGTTTCTTGGCCTTCTTCGGGGACTTCTTAGCGGCTGCAGCCTTCTTGGCTCCTGCTGCTTTGGGCTTTTTAGCCGCTGCTGGTTTCTTGGCAGGAGGCTTCTTGGCTTTAGCAGGACCTTTCTTTGCGGCCTTCTTGGCCTTGCTCTCTGCCTTTGCCACCTTGAAGGATCCAGAAGCCCCGGTTCCCTTGGTCTGGCTGAGGGTTCCCTTGTTGACCAAGCTCTTGATAGCGATGTTAACGCGGGACTTGTTCTTGTCCACATCGTAGCCCCCGCCAGCCAGAGTCTTCTTGATGGCGGCCAGCGACATGCCCTTCTTCTCTTTGGAAGCTGTCACCGCTTTAACGATCAGCTCTCCAACGCTGGGTCCAGCCTTCCTGGGCTTGGATGCCTTCTTTGCTGGTTTAACCGGAGCAGCGGCTGGTGCTTCTTCTGCCATTTCTTCTCTGTGCAAGTGTCCAACACACAGCAGGAATCAGAGCGCAAACATGTCTCTGTGGAAGAAACACGTGATACATGAAGACACGGTGAGAACCGTGGAGACTCAGCTGAGCGCTGCTGCTGATCTGCGTGGACTTGGAGGCTCCACTTGTGTTTTCTCTCCGTGATAAAAAGGGATCAGACGGAAGGTTGGAGCGGCTCTGAAGGCTGATTTTGGAGCAGCTGATGGCGGCCTGATGTGTCTTCATGAGGGCCTGATGCGGGACTCTGATGTCCTCCGCTGTTTCTTCATGAAGCCTCCAAACCTCAGCGTCTCCCCGCCGAGCTCGGCGCTGCTCTGCGGCTTCTGCTCCGCTTTTCTCTCCTAAAATCATTTCAGACGCTGCAGAGTTGCCACAAAAACACTTTGACTGCTGGGACACATGTTTGTTAAGAGACTGGAAGGGACAGTAATGCAATATTAGTGATTATTTTGTAGTAAAGCGAGGACAGAATGGCTGCAGCAAACACACTGATGGATGCTGAGTCCTGCAGACAGGCTTCAGCTCAGAGCTGCAAACTGTCTTTGTTTCTTCAACACATGAATCTGAATGACAAAGTGCAGAGATTTCTAGAGTCACTGCGTAAGAATAAATGAAAACCAGCCTGGACCAGTGCAAAGGTCCTCTGCAGATCTCAAGATAAATAAGGACTTTGGTTCCCCGCTGAAATGATCATTTTACATGAATTATTCTGGATTCTAGTCTAAATTTTTAGTCTAAATATTTTATAACTTGATTTTAAAAATCAGGAACATGTGTGGATGTAAATGACAATGATTTCTGTTCATCCATCAATCTTCTACTGCTTTTCCGGAGGTCAGGGTCTCGGAGGCAGCAGTTCAAGCAGAGAAGCCCAGACTTCCCTCTCCCCAGCCACCTGCTCCAGCTCTTCAGAGAGGATACCAAGGTGTTCCCAGACCAGCTGAGAGACATAGTCTCTCAGAGTGCTGGGTCTGCCCCGGGGTCTCCTCCCCGTGGGACGTGCCCGAAACACCTCAAGTGGCAGTCGTCCAGCAGGCATCCTAATAATTTTTTTTCTCTCAGTCACATTTTGTCTTAGCTTTGTTTTAAATTGTAATCGCTCTTGTCTTGTTCTCTTTTTTCTCTTTTGAATTCTTGGATGGAATATGGGTGGGCAATATAAGCTGCGGCTTCAGCCATCACCCATTTCGGATAACTCATGTGGAATTGTATAGTAGAAGGAGTCTTTGTCTAATTTGACCTTGCTGTTATACAGTTTCTTTTAACCTGTACTGTACTATCCGAAATAAAATTCATTCATTCAGATGCCCATACCACCTCAACTGGCTCCTTTCAATGTGGAGGAGCAGCGGTTCTACTCTGAGCCTCTCCCGGATGACTGAGCTCCTCATCCTATCCCTGAGGGTGAGTCCAGCAATCCTACGGAGAAAGCTCATTTCAGCTGCTTGTATCCGTGATCTCGTTCTTTCGGTCATTACCCAAAGCTCGTGACCATAGGTGAGAGTAGGAACGTAGATTGACTGGTAAATCGACAGCTTTGCCTTAGAACTCAGCACCCTCTTCACCACAACAGACCGGTACAATGTCCACATCACTGCAGATGCTGCTCCGATCCGTCTGTCAATCTCTCGCTCCATTTTCCCCTCACTCGTGAATAAGACCCCAAGATACTTAAACTCCTCCACTTGGGGCAGGAGCCTGTCCCCAACCCAGAGAGGACAATCCACCTTTTTCCTGCTGAGGACCATGGACTCAGACTTGGAGGTCCTGATTCTCATCCCAGCCGCTTCACACTCAGCGGCAAACCGTCCCAGCAAGAGCTGGAGGTCATTGCTGGATGAAGCCAACAGGACAACATCATCTGCAAACAACAGAGATGAGATCCTGTGGTCACCAAGCATGACACCCTCCATTCCCTGGCTGCGCCTAGAAATCCTGTCCATAAAAATTATGAACAGGATTGATGACAAAGGGCAGCCCTGGCAGAGTCCAACTCTCACTGGGAATGAGTCCGACTGAGTGTTGGCAATACGAACCAAACTCTCACAACAGTCGTACAGAGACCGAATAGCTCGTAACAACAAGCCCAATACCCCATACTCCCGAAGCACCCCCCCCCCACACACACACACACAAAAAACACGAGGGACACGGTCAAATGCCTTCTCCAAGTCCACAAAACACATGTAAACTGGTTGGGCAAACTCCCACGAACCATCGAGAATTCTCGAGAGGGTAGAGAGCTGGTCCGATGTGCCACGGCCAGGACAAAAACCACATTGCTCCTCCTGAATCCCAGGTTTGACCAACGGCCGGACTCTCCTCTCCAGTACCTTGGCGGACTGATTTCTATTCAGTGTTCCAAAATCCCTTCAAAGACTGCAGTCCTGACTGTCTCCATCGCAGCTGAAGTGTGTCGGGACAATCATGTGGTTCTAAAGCAAGACAACATGAAATTCTGAAGACTGAAAATAGCTTCCTTTTCTTTTTCTTTGTAAAAAGGCCACACGTGACCAGGCCTCTCAGCAGGGATGTGGACATAGGAGTCCAGACGTCCTTGTCCCCCTTTACCATCCCAATGTCTCCTCTGCTTTTTACTCCATTTAATAATGTGTAGATTTACATCTGTGAAGACCCTCCACACCATAGGAGCAAATCAATTATTCCATCCTGGAATAACCAGAGAACACCCCAGTATCACCAGAAAACGGTGACGGAGAAATTTTTTTTTCAAATTTATAAGAAAATATTTACAAAATTTCCAAAATAAGTTGCAAGATTAAGAGAAAAAGTTGCAGGAAAAATGTGGAAATTTATAAGAAAAAACTGAATTCATGAGCAAAAAAGTTGCAAATTTTCAAGAAAATGTGCATATTTCTAAAATAAGTTGCAAATTTATGCAAAATAAAAATTGCTAGATTTTTTTTTCAAAAACAGAAAATTTACAAGAAAAAATGTGAATTTATGAGCAAGTAGTTGCAAATTTACAAGAAAAAATTACAAATTTCTAAAATAAGTTCCAAGTTTATGAGAAAATAAAAGTTGAAAAAAAATTGGCAATTTACAAGAGAAGTGTATTTATGAGGAAGTTGCAAATGTACAAGAAAAAGTTGCAAATTTCTGAAAAAAAAAACTGCAAGAAAAAAGTGTATACTGTATTTACAAGAAAAAAAATAGTGAATTTCTGAGCAAAAACATTGCAAATTTACAAGAAAAAAAAAAAGGTGTCCACACACTTAGTGCAATTTTCACTTTACTGCTTAGCTTCGGTTCTGTCTTCTGTAAAGATGAAACAGCTGAAAACAAACTGATCGGTACTAGTGTCATTTTCCCAAATAAAACTTACCCCAAAGTTTTCCCCCCCTCATACTTTATTTTCTTCTCAACATGTTTTACCCATTTATATTGTTCTTGCCATTTTTTGATTCAACTTCATAGTTGATTTGCAACACTGAGGACTCGTGTCTCCTATCAGCTGTGGGGGCTCTTAAAAGAGCCGTTGTGGTTGGTGGATGTGCAGCAGAAAGTCTAAGCTCTCTCTCCGCGGATGCGGCGGGCCAGCTGGATGTCTTTGGGCATGATGGTGACCCTCTTGGCGTGGATGGCGCACAGGTTGGTGTCCTCGAAGAGACCCACCAGGTAGGCCTCGCTGGCCTCCTGCAGAGCCATGACGGCGGAGCTCTGGAAGCGCAGGTCGGTCTTGAAGTCCTGAGCGATCTCCCTCACCAGGCGCTGGAAGGGCAGCTTACGGATGAGCAGCTCCGTGGATTTCTGGTAGCGACGGATCTCTCTCAGAGCCACGGTACCGGGCCTGTAACGGTGAGGCTTCTTCACTCCGCCGGTGGCCGGAGCGCTTTTCCGAGCAGCCTTGGTGGCCAGCTGCTTCCTGGGGGCTTTTCCTCCAGTAGATTTACGGGCGGTCTGCTTGGTTCTCGCCATCGCTCTTTATTCTACTGTCTGTGAGCAGCAGAAAAGTAAGCTAGAGACGGAGACACGCTGCTCTTAAAGTGTGGCACCAGCTGGGGACGGTGACGCTGCGTCAGACCTCAGGCTCCTGATTGGTCGCTGAGCGGTGACCAAGCTTCTGATTGGTCTGCTAAAAATGTTCCTGTCTTGAACCAGTCTTTGGTTGATCCCTGGGTCTGTTTGAGTCTCTTCAGCTCCAGGAAAAAAATTAATTTCTTCTAAATGCTGGTAAATTCAGACTGCTGCTCCGCTGATGTACCAGAATAAAAGCTTGTCCTCTGATGCAGCTGAACACTTAAAAAATGTTTGGACATTATTATTATTATTATTATTGTTGTTGTTTATTTTTTTAAATCCTCTGAGCTGATGGACTAGTTTATTTTCTGTTTATGACCATCAAAATTAGTCCTTACGATGATTTTACAGCCGTGTGAAGTAGCTGGTGATTCACAGATGTAAATCAACATATGATTAATTAATTTAATTTACAATGAAAAAAGTACATTTGTTTACCAAGGAAAAGTCCAAACAAGTTGAGAAACCCCAACACACATTTATGCAGAAAAAGGCTGCAGAATTAAAAGAAAAGAGTAGCTAATTTATAAGAAAAAAGTTTATGAAAAGAACGTTGTAGATTTATGAGGGAAAAAGTAGCTAATTTACAAGAATGAAAAAAAACATTTATCAGGGAAAATTGTAGAATTAGAAGAAAAACATCACAAATTTATGGAAACAATGTTGCAAATTTACATTCAAAAAGGAGTGACTAGAAGAAAAAGTTGTACATTTATGAGAGAAAAACACTGATGAGACAAAAGACTGCAAAATTCAAAGAAAACAGCAGCAAGTTTATGCAAAAATGTTGCAAATTTATGAGGACAAATGCAAATTTAAAAGCAAAGAATTTCAGATTCAGGATGAGAAAAAAGGGAAATTTATGATGAAAAAAGTAGTAAATTTGAAAAAAAAAAATCACATTTATGAGGGAACAAAAAAGTAAAAGAAAAAGGCTGCAAATTTATGATGAATAAAGTAATGAATTTAGAAGAAAGTATTACATTTATGAGAGAAAAAATAGATTTATGAGGGAAAACATTGCAGAATTAAAAGAGTGCCTCCTGTAGTACCTTCCATTCCTCTTGGCTCAGAGGGTCGACCGGTGCATTGATAACTGCCAGGGTAGAGATGACTGCATCCTTGGACTCCAGAATCCGTTTTAGCATATGGAAAGGTGGAGTTCCACCTTGTGATACAGTCTTGTTGGAGCTTCAGCTCAGGCATGCCCATCTGTTGTTGGGTAGATTTGAGCTTGTGTGTGGCTGTTGTGCTCCTGTGGAAAAATTCCACTATCGCCTTCACTTTGTCCACAACTGGCTTCATCACCTTCAAAGCATCTCTTACAACCAGGTTAACTGTGTGTGCAAGACATGGGTGGTGGGTCCATTTCAGGATTTTAATTGCTTTTGTTATGTTAGCTGCATTGTCAGTAACACAGCAAACCACTTTGTTTTCCACATCCCACTCTTTTGCCACTTTGAGCAGCTCTTCTGCTAAGTTCTCAGAAGTGTGTCTGTCGCTGAACTCAAAACAATCCAGAAGACAGGACACCATTTTATAATTTTCAATAAAGTGACACGTTACTGACAAGAAGGATGTGGTGGTTTGGGATGTCCAGCTGTCAGACTGCTGTGGCTTTTTTAACCCTCTTGCAGTGATGCACATTCTCTGCCATATAGGCCTGGGATGATTTTTTGGGAGAGTGTTTTCCTGCTTGGAATTGCATACATTGGTTTGAGTGCATGAATAAACTTCCTGAATCTTTTATCATCCACAACTGAAAATGGTTGGAAATCAAGTGCAATCATTTTTGCCAGTTCTTCTTCAATTGAGTTCTGTCTTGCTGGGAAAACAGACTTCTGCAAAAACTGTCTCATAGAGCTCTGGGTTGTAGGTTTAGGTGGTTGTGGTGGTATACTGCATGATGCTGTAGATACTGCAGCAGAAGCAGCAGCAACAGTTGCAGTAGAGACACTGGCACCTTCATTAATATCAAACTCAAGTGACTTGTGTTTTATCTTCCCATTGCACTGCTGGGTGGACAGTTCTCAGGTGCCTGTGCAGGTTGTTTGTGGAGCCGGCTCTATATGATACTCTTTTCTGGCAGATTCTACACTCTGCCTTTGTATTGTCAATAAAATTGAAATGTTAGTGTTAGTGGTCTCACCCTTAGTGAGACCTCCGTCTCACTAAGGGTGAGACAAACGCATGATCAGTCACTGCTCTGACTGGTCTTATAACACTGCTGTGTCATTATAATGCAGTTATAATGACCTGTGCCTCAAAGTTCCGACCCTGATCGCTGTGCAGCTCCTCCGGTGTGCCAAACCGACAGAACATCTCGTCCACCAGCTTTGACGCCGTGGCGGCGGCGCTCTGATCAGGGACCGCGTACGCCTCTGGCCATTTGTCATCCAGCTGTTGGCTGGATGACAGCCAGCAGCTGGATGACAGCCAACAGCTCTCTGCGAGTAACGCAATAATTCCTTTCGGCTCTGCTGAGAGTGCGGCTGAAAAAAGCAACTGCCTGCTCTCCGTGTTCTCCCTCCTGGGATAACGCCGCCCCGATGCCCTGGTTGCTGGCGTCATTGTCCACGATGACAGGGCGGTTCGGGTCGGGATACTGCAGGATGGAGGCTCTGATGAGCGCTGAGCAAAGCTGGGAAAAAGCAGGAGCACAGCTGTCACTCCACTGAAACGCACGTCCTTCTGTGTCAGCTGATGCAGCGGGCTGGTGATGGTGGCGAAGTCTTTCACAAATCTCCTATAATAGGAGGCCAGTCCGAGAAAACTCCGTAGCTCTCCCACATCCCGCGGCACTGGCCAGTTTCTCACCGCTGCCACTTTCTCTGGATCGGTGGCGACTCCCGCTGCGCTGACGATGTGGCCCAGGAAGGTGGTCTCCCGCCGAAATAGGTGGCATTTCCGCGGGTGTAGCCGCAGCCTGGCCTGTCGGATGGCGTCCAATACTTCCCGGAGGTTGGACAGGGCGCCGTCAAAATCAGCTGCGTGAACCAGCAGGTCGCCCAGAAACAATGCAGCGGCTCCGGGGCACATGAGCCAACACTCGCTCCATCAGACGTTCAAAGGTGGCCGGGGCGTTGCAAAGTCCAAACGGCATCAGCTTGAACTGATACAGTCCCTGCCTGATGGAGAAGGCTGTTTTCTGGCGGGCCTCAGGTGGCAGCTCTAACTGCCAATGTGGTGACGCAGCGCCCGGTGGGTTCCCACCCCTGCGGTTCTGTCTCGACCGTGCCTGGCAGCGCACCAGGTCGGACCAGGGAGATGGTAGAACCGGTGTCGATCAGGGCCCAGATCGGCGTGTTGTCCAGGCTGCACTGTAGGTGCATCCCTGGCGAGTGTCCAATTCGGCCCGCACGCAGTGACAGCTCATCGCGGAAAACATCTGTGGGAGGCGGCCTGTCCCCGTCCATGCCACCTCGCTCTAGTTTAACGTTGACGAGGGGCCGGTTTGTCGTGGGGTGGGTGCCGGTCAGTACCGCGAGATGTGTCCTGGCTCCCCGCAGCGGAAGCACCCTTCCTCGCGCCACCACGGCCGTCTTCTCCACGGGCACGCCGCCGTGGTCTGCCGCAGCTCCTCCTCGCTCTCAGCCGTGGCCTGGAAGGCTCTCTGTCTCGGTGCCGATGCATCAGCTGTACAATCCATTAGCGGTTCCACCCGCTCCACTTCTGCCACAGCCGTCTCCCAGCTGCTCACGGCGTTAATCCGGATGACGAATGGCAACACCCTTTGAATCCTCCGCTGCCAAAGCATGCCGGGAGAATCCCCGCCCCCCTTAACACAGCCCCGATGTTACAATACACTCCGAGCTGTAATCAGGAATCTTATGTATAAAGTCATTTGTCGTCTTGATGCATCTGGAAATGAAATCATCCAGGTTATGTCTAACATCAGGCTCGGTTCTATCCACTGTCAGTCTCACTTTAGAAGGCATTGGTACAGTTGTCTTTTTAAAGTTTGTACTGAAGCTGCATTTTTTTTATTGTTTTGTCTTTTTATGTTGGACTATGAGTGTGGAATAAAGCTTGATTAATTAATTTATTTTATTTTTACACTATTATTTTACAAACTTAAATAGTGCTTATTTTGATTATATTTCAAATTTTATGCTGCTTGGTGTCACCATTGAATTTGGATGAATGGTGGAACATTTCAGAAGTAATACTTCTTCTGCCACCCCGAAGCTGCTGAGCTCAGTCTGCGTTGGCTGCTTGGCTGCTTGGTGCCAGAGCTGTATAATGAGAGTTGCGACACTCCTTGAGCTCACCGCTGCCCAGTCACGTGGTTCATGGAGCTCCAAACAGTTCCAAACAACGGCCTTTCTATAATGGTGTGTGAATGGCAGCTGTGACAATCTCTGGTATTAACAGCATTTTTTAGCCATATTAGGTAAATATTCAGAATACCTATCCGTAGGTACATTGTTTAAACTTATAATGAACAGATTTAAATGGATTATGATATAAAGAGCAGCTTTCAAAAGACAGTATGTTTTGGAGGGAAGGAGAACTGCTGATTCACACTGATGAAAGCTGCAGTGTAAATATCACTGTCTAGCTGTGCAGCCTTACCTTATATTATGGCTTCAGTGGACTGATTACTGAATGATCAGCTTTTAAATACAGTGGGTTATTTTGCAAGATTAGGCAAAATTATCTGAATTGAAAATATGTAGTAAAAAACCTGCTGTCAGTAAGTTTAATGTGATTTAGCTAAGTTACTAGGGGTTGTGCACTTTACTCCCAAACTTTTCAAGTTAGGAAAGATTTTCTGTATGTGAATAAATATACCACATTAGTACCTCTCAGTAAATTTGAATACTGTGAAAATTAATTTTTTAGAATTAAAAAAACAACTTTCATATGTGCAATATTCATTACAGGCACAAGGAAACATTTCAGGCCTTTTTTAAATTCAAGTTTGATTATAGTTTTTGATATAGTTTTTCTAAAATGTAAATCATGATAGTTTATTTACTAAGATGTACTAGTACATAAACATTACACTGTACTCTGAAAACTAGTGACTAAGCAGGGTGGAAAATGCTAAATAAAAGAAGAGGCCTTTGTAACACAATGTAGTCAAGGTGCAACAGTATGTTATAGGAAAATATTCTATGTAGTACAAATGCCATGAATTTGTATTTTTTTTAAAATAAAAATTAATAAAAATGCAAAGACATTGTCTCATTTTCTCATTTTTCACTCTGAACTTCTGCCTGACAAATTACTGTCAGCTAATACTAGTACTATTTAGTACTATTTTTTATTCATCCATATTGTAACATCACATAATTGTGGAAAATGAATATTTTCCTACAATGTCAGAAGGGTTTGACTTCATAAATTGCATTTTCATGCCAAAAACAATAAAATCCTAAAATGTTCACAGTATCAGGTTCTTAGCATGATTTTCTGTGCAGCTTGTGGATGCACAAATCAAGCTGAGAAAGTGATCCAGATGTTTGAGTTCCCAGCAGACACAGGAAGCAGGAAAAATGTCTGAGACAAGTTAGGAGAAACAGCATGACTTTAATGAAAGAGTACAACAACAGAAAACTTGATGCAGTACCTTTATTTCCACAAAACATTTCCATCTCCAAGATCAAACATATATAACTGCATATAAATTGAGATTTTTTTTATGCTGAAGTAAAACAAGGATATTAATGAGGAAATTAAACTGAATTGATGTGCAGGCCCATTTTAAGAGGAAGTATTCACAAGACCCAAAACTGGCAAACCCAGACTGAGGACTGATGCTGTCCCCCCAAACACAAGACAAGGAAGAGTCTAACAGTAACTATGGTTACCATGGTTACATGGACATGAATAAACCGGTTATGATTGGATTTCTGGAGTTATCTGATTGTTCAAGTGGCCATGTAACTATGGTCATTAACTCAAGTGGTTAACCCTCCAATAATCCATTTAATCAGTTCATGTAGACACAACAAAACCATTATCAGTTTATTCCCGGTGATCGGTTTATTGTGACCATGTAACCAGGGTCAGTGACGTGTGTACCAGAACCTCTACTGCATGCGATGAGAGACCACATGTACTGTTCTCAAAATATCTTTGGTATGAATGAGTCACAAAAATTAACCAAAATCTCTGAATTCAATGAATATGCCGCATCCACCTGTCCTGTAACACTAACACGTCCATGTTGTTATTTCAGAGGTCAAAAACTTCTTTAGAAATAATTTAGTTTAGTGTCAGAGTCATTTAACTATTTCGACACAATATTGTTTTCCATTTTACTCTGACAGCTTAATCATCATCAAACCACGGCTCCTTCATCTTTCCACTGTTCCAGCTGCCCCACAAACCCTTACTGTGTTATCACTGCTCACAGTAATGAAGACTCCACCAGCCCCGATGGTCACTGCTCCAGTCTCCAATGATCCTCTAGCAGCTGCAGAGAAATGACAGAAAAAAACACATCACTGTGCCTTAATATTTGATGATTCTTGCCCATATAGGTAGGTTTTTCTCATGAATCTGTGCCTTTTCTCTTTTAATTCTACTACTTTTATTTATTCTGCCAAAATTTGAATAATTTTTGCATAAATCTGCTACTTTTGAGACAGTTTTTATAGTGAACTAAAAAAGTTTTAAAATAACTCGTTACTTTTTTCTTAATTTTTGTATTAAATGTGTAACTTTTTCAAGCACATTTTTATTTTGTATGCATACATTAGAGAACTATTTGGAAAACTAGATTTTTCTCTTAAATGTGTTCACATGAGGAAAAGAAATACGGTGAGCTTGTGGAAATGTGAAAATGTGAAAATGTGCGCCACACGAGTAGGCTGCCTTTTGCAACAGCGGCTCGATTCCGAGTCTTTTTCCCTTCCTCTCTCTTTTGATTCGTCTTTTTTTTTCACCCCACTTATATCACGGACACACAGATCGTCCCAAATGTCTCCTGAGCCGGTGGACGGAGCCACTGTTTATAGCAGGATACAATACAGCAGGGAAGAGCTGCTAGCATTCAACCGCCACCCGGTCCCATTGGAAAAACTCGACATACCGAGAGAACTGAGGCGAAAACGCCGCGGCTGCCGGGCTGGAGTAAGGCGGAGGACAAAAAATATAAGGTACAGACCCTCCCTTCCATCTGTTGTCATGGGAAATGTACGGTCGATACTGGGAAAGTTAGATGAGCTAGCGGCTATCTCCCGTTATGATAGCACATACCGGGAGTGCTCTCTCCTTTTGTTTACTGAGACGTGGCTAACTGAACTAGCAGCAGATGCTAACATTGAGCTGGAGGGTTTTCACATGATACGAGCTGACCGAACACCAGACAGTGGCAAAACTAGGGGCGGTGGAGTGATAATGTATGTTAACAACAACTGGTGCAGACCGGGACATATCACTGTTAAACAACGACACTGCAGCAAAGACATTGAGTTGCTAGCTGTTAGCATGAGGCCTACATATCTCCCGAGAGAACACTCACACGTGATCTGCATTGTTGTTTATGCAAATCCGACGGCGAACGCTGGGACAGCGCGTGACGTCATCCATTCAGTAACCAGCAGGCTGCAGACAGAACACCCAGATGCTCTTCTCCTCATCTCAGGCGATTTCAACCATGTTTCACTATCTCCCATTCTACCCACGTTCACCCAGTATGTCACATGCCACACTAGAGACAATAAAACACTGGATTTATTCTACGCAAACACTAAGGAGGCGTACACCTCATCACAACTCCCCCCACTCGGGAGATCGGATCACAACTTGGTTCATCTCCGGCCGGTGTACAAACCCCTAGTGCACAGACAACCTCCGGCCATGCACACTGTGGAGTTATGGTCTGAGGAGACAATGGACACTCTAAAGGACTGTTTTGAAGCCACCGCCTGGAAGCAGCTCTGCGATCCACATGGTGAGGACATCGATGGCCTCATTCACACCTTCACGGGCTACCTCAGCTTCTGTGTGGACAAATCCGTTCCCACCAAGACCATACGGCGTCACTCAAACAACAAACCCTGGATCAACCCTGAGATAAAAACACTTCTGAGAGAGAAGAAGAGGATCTTCAGGTCGGGGAACAGGGAGATGCTGAAGTCCGTACAGAGGGAGCTGAGGAGAAAGATCAGAGAAGGCAAGGACAGCTTCAGGAAGAAGATGGAGGACAAGCTGCAACAGAGCGACATCAGCGGGGTCTGGAGAAACCTCAAAACCATCTCGGGGCTTCAGAATACCTCCCCCCAGGCCACGGGGGGCAGGGAGTGGGCGAACAACCTGAATCTGTTTTTCAATAGATTTGACCAACCGCCCTCCCCCCTGTCTGCACAACAACCACTGCTGCCTCTAAAGAAATCAAGTCCTGCTGCCCACTCCCCACTCCACCAACACCCCCCCACTCCCAACACACAGCCCCCCATCCTGACCCTGACCGAGACCCAGGTGAGGACGGAGCTGAGGAAGATCAAAGCGAGGAAGGCGCCGGGACCGGACGGCATCAGCGCAAAGCTCCTCAAGTCCTGTGCAGACCAGCTGTGTGGGATTGTGACGTATATCTTCAACATGAGCCTGAAACTGGGGAGGGTACCACAGCTGTGGAAAACATCTTGTGTGGTACCTGTACCAAAAACTTCCCACCCCAAAGACCTGAACAGCTACAGACCGGTGGCCTTGACGTCCCACTTGATGAAGACCCTGGAGAGACTGCTCCTTGCTCACCTCCGCCCCCTGGTGGAACCAGCGATGGATCCACTCCAGTTCGCCTACCAGCATGGCATTGGGGTGGAGGATGCGGTGATCTTCCTCCTTCACCGTTCTCTGTCCCACCTGGAGAAGCCCGGGAATATGGTGAGGATCATGTTCTTTGACTTCTCCAGTGCTTTCAACACCATCCAACCGATGATCCTGAAGGACAAGCTGCTGCGAGCAGGGGTGGACCAGCACCTGTCATCATGGATCCTGGACTACCTCACGAACCGGCCTCAGTTTGTAAGAACCCGGGACTGTGTGTCCGACACGATCATCAGTAGCGCGGGGGCCCCCCAGGGAACGGTGCTGGCTCCCTTCCTGTTCACTCTTTATACTGCAGACTTCTCACACAACACAACACACTGCCATCTACAGAAGTTCTCTGATGACTCTGCGATCGTTGGCCTCATCTCCAATGGAGATGAAGCTGAGTACAGAGGGCTTATCCAGGACTTCGTGGACTGGTGCCATCGGAACTGCCTCCAGATCAACGCGAGGAAAACTAAGGAGCTGGTGGTGGACTGCCGCAGGCATGGGCAGCCCCTCACAGCACCAGTAAATATACAGGGAACAGACATCGAGATGGTGACATCCTATAAGTACCTGGGTGTTCATCTGAACAATAAACTAGACTGGTCACACAATACTGACGCACTCTACAAGAAGGGACAGCGCAGGCTGTTCCTGCTGAGGAGACTCAGGTCTTTTGGTGTACAAGGGGCGCTGCTGAAGTCATTCTATGACACGGTGGTGGCATCAGCCATCACTTTTGGAGTGGTCTGCTGGAGCAGTGGCATTACTGCAGCCGATAGGAAGAGACTGAACAAACTGATTAAGAAAGCTAGCTCTGTCCTGGGGCAGCGCCTTGATCCGATGGAGGAGATAGGAGAGAGAAGGACGGTGGCTAAACTGTCATCTCTGCTGGAGTCCGAGTTCCACCCTATGCAGGACATACTGGATGCACTGAGGAGCTCATTTAGCAGCAGACTACATCATCCCAGGTGCACAACCGAGAGGTTTCGTAGGTCCTTCCTACCAACGGCTGTCAGACTGTACAACCTAAGCAGGGCTGCTCGCAGAGATAGCAAAAAGACGTAACAAACTAATAGTTTTTTGAATGCAAAAGATGCAATAGACTTACACAATGGTCCCCTCCGGCATACAACTAGGAACATACCGGTCGCTATGGAGGGTGAGAATATGTATGGGCACATAATCATACCATGTAGGATAACTAAGTAGACGGTTATGCTGTTTCATCCCATCTAGCAACAATGCTCTGCACTGTGTGTGTTTATATATTTACATATTTATTCCATCTAGCTACAATGCTCCGCACTGTGTTTTTATATATCTACATATTATTCCATCTAGCTACATTGCTCCGCACTGTGTGTGTTTATATACTTGCATATTTATTCCACCTAGCTGCAATGCTCCGTACTGTGGGTGTTTATATATTTACATATTTATTCCATCTAGCTACAATGCTCTGCACTGTGTGTTCACACTGGCTTTTCCCTGCACTGTGTGTTCATATACTCATATATTTATTCCATCCAGCTACAATGCTCTGCACTGTGTGTCTGTGTGTGTGTGTGTGTGTATATTTATTTTATAGTAAGCCATATGTACTGTATATTAGCCGCTCTTGCTTGCTCTTGCCGCTCTTGCTTGCTTGTTTTTTTCTTGCCTTCTGATTGTTGCTCTGAGTGTTGCTATCCCTGTGCTGTTGCAATCCTGGAATTTCCCCATTGTGGGACTAATAAAGGCTTATCTTATCTTATCTTATCTTATCTTAAAATGAGGAGGCAGAGTTTATCTCAAGAGTCAGGTTTATTCACATCTTCCAACATCAGCAAAACAGAAAAGAGGAAAAAAAAAACAGACATTCGTCCTTTAAATACCCAGGACCTTCAAAGCTCACAGTCAATTTGGAGGTTGTGAGTGCTGGAAATTGGGTGAGGAGTTGCTCAAACTTACCTCCTGCCGTAGTGACGTTGGCCTGCACAGGTGGTGGAGAGACTCGAGCTGAGCAAGGAATAGAAGCAAAAGACAGTGCATTAACCAGGCGCCTATTTGCTAGATCAACTAATAACCCGTGTGCACACAGAAAATCTGCACCTAACAAGTTAAAACTCACCGCTGCTACAACAAATGTCCATCTGTAGCTGCGGCCGTGAATGAGGAGATGCAGGCTCTTTTCCCCGAACGTGTCGATGTCCGAGCCGTTGGCTGCCACTGCTCCATTGCCCCGGGTGCCCATGGCTCGATCTGCGTGGGAGGGCATGACGAAACTCAGCTGGGCTCCTGTGTCGATGAGGAACTGCTTGCCTGTGTGTCCATCCGTCACGTATAACAGCTTATTTTTCTCGCCGAGAACCGCTGCCGTTAACAGCCCTCGGCTTTGGCGTTTCCCGACATCGTAAACTTGCAGGGGGGGGAACACATTTCCGGGCTTTCTCGGCGAAGCGGTGATGATAAAAACAGACGTCATTCTGTTTGTTGCGCTTGGGCCGCGCTGCTGTCACCGTGGGTTGAGCCTGCTCTGTGGTTTGTGACGCTCCAAGGTTCGGGGCGTCAATTTTGAGGTCTGCGGATGCCGCTGTGGGTGTCCAATCTCTGCAGGCGTTGACGAGTCGATAAGCCTCGTTGGCCAGCGTGCGGAAGTCCTGATGATTGTTGCACTTCATACTGGCGAGTGTCCCTCTCATGTGTGGTGGTAGCGTGCTGAGGAAAATAAATTGAAAGAGGAAATTATCATTGTCCTCCTCCTTGAGCTGCAGTAAATCCTCCATGAGGGTCTTTGGATTGCCCCCTCTGTGGCCGTAGACTGCCAGGAGTTTTTCGGCTCTTTCTTCCACCGACGGGACGTAATTCGCCACGATGGTCGCCTTGAGTGTCTCATACTTGTCCCGGGCCGGTGGTCGCTGGATCAAGCTTCACACACACCTCGAAGTGGCGGAGTCGAGTTTGGAGACGATATGGTAGAACTTAGTATCGTCTGCCGTGATGCCCGCCAGTATGAACTGGGCTTTGGCTTGGAGAAACCAAGAGGCCGGGTCTTCTCGCCAGAAATCTGGCAGTTTAACAGCGTTTGTGCACATCATCACTGTTGTGCCCGCCGGGTGAGAGTGCCTTGCCTCGGCTCTCACGGCAGTGCTGGAGCTCGGTTGAGCTCTCTCGGTACCCTCTGCCGGGGGGAACAGCTGTCTGCTTGTTCCCTCGTCTGCGTTGTCGCTGGCGTAAGTCAGATTCGCCGCGGATGAGTCGCTTGAAGAACGCCTCAGGTCCATACTCGCGTCAAGGTCACCAGTGTAGAAGAGCTGGAAATAACGAGGCGGTTTTGTATCACAAAAGCAAAGTCTTTAATGAACAACTCTTCTATCTTGTCTCATCATGGTGCAGAGCTTGGCAGAAGGCAAAGAGGAATAATTCTGCCCAGCTCGCTGGTTAAATACAGGCACACATCCAAGACATGCAAAACACAAGCTGAAATCCCCCGTTATCTAAATCCCCATTAGTCCTGTCAACTCCTCCCTCCGTCTTGGGAGGTGATGGGAAAACCTCTCCTCGCCTAAGGGGGTGAAGGTGTCAAGTCTGTTGCCATGGTGTCCTGTGACGTCATTGGTCTTCACATGGCGGTGAGATTCCTTTGTCCTTTCAGAGGTGTGAAATTCCTTTGCATATGTTGCCCCACACATTTCCACATGCTCTAACGTATGCAGGTATGGAATATATGAGTAATATATACCACACCTATTTAATAAAATATTTTATGTCAAAACCCACCAGACAAATTCAGATGTTTTTGATTAATACAGAAACCCTGAACTGATAATGAGTGAAGTGTTCAAAATATGAAACCTGAATATTTCTTTGAGGTTTTGTATCTCCAAAATAGAGGAGAGGATCTGAGTTTAGCTCCGCCCACCGAAACAGACCCTTGTTTTCTATGATGTCCGCAGACCAGAAATTAATGCAGACCCGCGTGCAGCGTTTTCTTCATTCGTCTTTGACATTTCAGAGAAGAAGAGTTGATTGATTTTTTGTTTTTAAGTTTGTGTACAATTTCAAAAATTTCTTTTTCATCAGTATCAACAATAAACAGAGTGAGCATTTATATTGATGATATTGTTAACTTCATCAGCATCTCGTGGAGCTATTATAGGGTCAGCTATTTTCTTTCCTACATTAATAATATACTCATTAAATTTATAAGCAATTAAATTATTGCCAGTCATAACTTCATTTCCAGAGTATAAATAGGAGATATGATTTTCACAGGACCTATCCCGTTTTTTAAAATTATTTTGTTTAATAATCTCCATGCATTGCTAATATATTGCTAATGCTTGCAATGCAAGTCATACAAAATAGACATTATAGAAATGAATTCATCATAAGCTCGATCAATATCATCAACATAGACATTGCTCCAATCCTGGATTTTTAAATCAGTTCTTAAATTTTCAATTGCTGTATTGTTTACATGTCTTGTAAAAAATGTGGTAATTTTCTCATTAAGATAAGATAAGATAAGATAAGATAAGCCTTTATTAGTCCCACAATGGGGAAATTCCAGGATTGCAACAGCACAGGGATAGCAACACTCAGAGCAACAATCAGAAGGCAAGAAAAAACAACATCTAGTAAACATATGTCCATATTACTATAAATGTATATATATAGACACACAGTGCAGAGCATTATGGCTGGTGAATGTGCAGCAGAAAGTCTAAGTTCTCTCTCCGCGGATGCAGCGGGCCAGCTGGAAGTCTTTGGGCATGATGGTGACCCCCTTAGCGAAGAAGAGACCATCAGGTGGGCCTCGCTGGTCTCCTGCAGAGCCACGACGGCGAAGCTCAGGAAACGCAGGACGGTCTTGAAGTCCTGAGCGATCTCCCTCACCAGGCGCTGGGCGGGCAGCTTGCGGATGAGCAGCTCCTTGGATCTCTGGCAGCGAAGGATCTCTCTTAAGGGATTCCAAACTGATATCCAAAACAACAAAAACAGGCAAATTATCACTTGTATCATCCATAATGAGACCACTGCTTATCTTCTTTTCTATAACATTTGTAAAAACATTGTCAATGAGAGTAGCACTGTTTACTGTTATCCTGCTAGGATGTGTGATTGTTGGATACAATATGGATACAATATGTATTTTAAGACCCATGCAGAACATGGAATTTATAAACTCAGTCATTTGTGTTTGGCCATAAGGATTTAAAAGCTCTATGTTGAATTCACAACAGATAAAAATCTGCTTCTTATTACTAATTTCACTGTAGATTTCTGATCATTTATTTGAAAGCCTATCAGTGTTAGTACCTGGAGCTCTGTATATACAACTTACAATTATGTTTTTAGTATCTTTTGTTTCAATTTCAACTGTAACACATTCCATGACATTCTCTACAGCAAAAGACATATGTTCAACATTTTGATGTTGGTAGGAGGATTGTATGTACAAAGCCACACCCCACCCCTCATTTTTGTTCTACTAACAGTGTATAAATCATAACCTCATTTGAACTGTGTTTTTTGTTCATCTTTTAACCAGGTCTTGGATATTGCAACAACAGAAAAATTTTGATTATTTTGTAACAAGCATTCATGCGTTTTAGAAAAATTCATCTGCAGACATCTATTAAAATGGATTACTGAAAATGTCTTATCAGAAATATGTGGTATTTGTTTCTCAGTAAAGTAACTACATTGATGATTTAAACTGTAAAAAAAAAAGTTGTTTTCAGGATGAATATTTGATTCACTATCGTATTGTTTATGTTTAGTGTATTCAAATAATTTCAGACAAGGTCCAATTTCTGGTGTGAATGTTTGAGTACAGACAGTGTCCTTCATCTCAGCAAATTTGTAACAAATCCATAATGTGAGGTTTCCTTTGTGATCAACCTATTTCAGAATCAAGAATATACATCTACCTTAAAATTGTCACTTAAATTTGTCCAAGTCAGGAAGCTCCCTAACCACAATGACTTTGGCCTCCTCTGGTGTCCCATTCAATTTAATCAACATTTTACAATTTCTTGTCCAAGGTGCTTGTATTTTGTGGTGCTTCTTGAGAATCTTGGCCTTCCTCGAAATGTCAGAGTTCTTCTTTGTAAGGTGTTCATTCTCGTGTACATCTGTTCCTCTTTTTTTTTTTTGTCTTAACAGTTCAGTTTTGGCTTTTCTGTATGTCCAAAAAATGATAATGGCTGGTTTTACCTTATTGTCTTTCTGTGGGAGTATGTGGCAAGCTGAGATGGAATTTCTGTCAATAGAAATGTCTGTAGAATGAAAAATCTTGAGTACCTGCTGCTCCAGGGACTGCATCTCCCCTGGTGTCTCATCGTCCACGTCATGGCTACCTGCTCTAGCTACAGCCCAAGCAAATGAACAGTGTCTGTTATTTAATCCACTCATGATTATATCATCCATTCTCGTGTACTGCTCCAGTTCATCCACACATTTTTCCATTTAATCAAGCTGTGTCTCTAATGTGCTCACTGATGATTTTATAATTTTAATAATTTGAGAATGATCTGAGTCAATAACATGTTTATAGTTGATTTTGTTTTGTAGTTGAGGTGTTCCAGTTTATGTCAAGATGTTTGAAAGTTGCCAGGAAGTCACCATAAAGAAGTTTGTAGTCTGGAATGGTAGATCTTGCTCTACCTTTAATTTTTTCCCAGTTAGTTGAATTAATTTAAAACCAAACAGTATTTCTTGAAATTGCACTATAAATGTTTTTAATAAATGGAGTTATCAAAGAAATGCTGAGGTCAGAGCTCCCAGACCACCATCGGTTCTGTTTTCATAAATGTTCTTTTGGTGACTTCCCAGTTTGTGTTCCAGATAAGTTTGACACACTGTTTACTGAGAGTTGAGATGGATTTAGGTGGAGGTGGAAAAATTGTGGCCAAAAAGAGCAATTTAGAGACAATGTGGGTTCTGATTATACTAATGTGGCCTTTATCCACCTTATTCCTGAGGGCGCTGCTGTAGAAACGATTATGGGCGCAACTTGCGGTTTTGGCTGAAGTAGTGTTAAATCAGTCAGCAAGAGTGGAGTAATAGGGCATTTAAAATAGCGTATTTAAAAGTGTTTTAAATTTGTCTTCATATATAGTCCATATACCTGTTTTGCAGTAAAGTGGCAGATAATTTCAGCACTTGTAGTTTTTGTATTTTTGAATGTTTGTGCGTAGTTCTGGTATTTGCTGCTGTTCGTGGTGTGAGACTCCTAAACCTCAGCTAAATCTATGTTGACTTCAACAGCAATGATAGATCATGCTCTGAAAACTAAAAAGGACTGTTGGTGTGATTGGTGGTACAGACACAACAGCACCACGTTTTCACTTGTATGAATGTCACAGATCTGACGTTTATATATGTCACCAGATGCAAGGCTGCATGAGGTAAAATAATAAATTAAAAATAGTAGCAGTTTGCTTAATGATTTAAGAAAGATATCAAATAGTTTTGGGTTTTGTTTTTTTTTTTGCATTCATTGCACTGCGTTGGAACAATATGGACTTGATATTTAGCAGCTTCAGCATGCATTAATTTTTAAATTATCACAAAATATAGATCAATAAAATTTTGAACAATTGTCAGAAAAGGTCTGCATGTGTTAAGTTAAATAACAAGCATTCAGGGCATGACAGCAGCAAAGTTGGCTGCATTTTGTTAAAAGATGGACATTATCAAATTTACCTCAGAGTAGACGTAGAATCTAGTCAAAGCCACAGAGAACCACAACACTGTGCTTGGGTGTTTTAATGTCGCGGTAAAACAGACAGCTGCAGCTGTTTGTAAATTTGATAATGTCCAACATCTTTTAACAAAATGCAACCAGCTTTATTGTGTTGGAGACACTGATATATCTCACAGCTTTTATTTGTTTACAGCGATAGCATTTTAGCAGTGGAGCTAACTAGCGCAGCTACTGTCTGCCAGGCCCCTTTTTAAGGTCATCTTCTCACCCCTCAATAGTCATGGGAAGTGGTATGATTATATTACTCTTTCTGAGGTGCAAAAGGCCGTGTTCCCGCATTTTTGATGCCAAAATCATTGTTTTTTAACAAGGAAAAGTGTCCCGTTTCTGTGACAACCCCTCTTTCTAAACTAGCATCAGAAGTTGTGCCCATAATTCACACAAGGCATCATGGGAGCTAGGAATAAGGTGGATAAGTTGTATTTTTTATTTTCCCCCTTGAGAACATCTTTAACCTCAGACTCTTTTTTGGACCAGTTTGAGTGGCAGCAGTCTTTTGAATTGAACCAGACACCTAGAATTTTAATTTTCTTTTTTAAAAATCAAGTCTAGTTTCAGATTCTGACCATCTTGACCTGTCCATACAGTTTCACGTTTTTTGTTTATTGAGTATAGCTCCTCATGTTCTCTCAAACTGGTCCAAAATCTCTGAGGATGTCCATCTCTTCTTGGTTATTGATAATGACTGTAACATCATCAGCATAAGCCAGAGCTGCCACTCTGAGTGTCCCTCCCAAAATGTGGCCCTTCAGTCTCAAATCTGGATTAATCTTCCTGATAAGGGGGCTGATAGCCAGGATATCAAGGGCGGCTCTCAGAAGGCAGCCCTGCTTCACGTCAGGAAGGATGTTGATTTTTTTCCGTCAGAGAACCATTCACTTTAACTTGAATTGAGGGCTTACTATATAACAATTTGATCATTACCTCCGCCAGGCCGAAAAGGCCAGGAGGAGGTTATGTTTTTGCCGGGGTTTGTCTGTCTGTTTGTCTGTCTGTCTGTCTGTCTGTTGGTTAGCAAGATAACTCAAAAAATCTTGGACGCATTTCCATGAAACTTTCAGGCGTTGTTGGAAATGGTACAAGGAAGAACTGATTACATTTTGGGGATGATCCGCATCACCGTCTGCATACAGGAATTTTTTAAAGCATTTTTCCACACTGTGACATATGGCCATTTCCAACATGTGCGCAGGCGCAATGGACGGCGCTGGGCGTCGTGTCTGACCAACACAAACTCCGCCTTCTTCAACGTTTTAGCCACAAAAGCATGCGGAAAACACTGGTAGCCTGGGCCCGCCAGCCATAGGCGCTGCGCACATTGCGCTGCTTGTCGTGTCTGACCAACACAAACTCCGCGTTCTTCAACGTTTTAGGCACAAAAGCACGCGGAAAACACTGCTGGCCTGGGCCCGCCAGCGTGCCTGTTTTTGCGCCACGCTGCAAAACCTGACACGGCCACCTGTCCGCCGCCCGATTATTTGCCACAAATTCCCCGCCCAGCTATAGGCGCTGCGTAAAAACGACCTCTCTGCCGGGGAAAATTCTAAATTCTGTTTTGCCGCCGAGCGCAACCCCAATATAATATAAAACCCACGGCAACCTGTCTAACCAATCTGCATCCGTCAGTGGAGGAGATGGACACACCAACACTTCAGTTTATTACCTCCGCCAAGGAGGCAATTCTTTTGCTACCGTAAAACGGGGCTATAAGGGACGGCGGGGTAATATGGGACACTTTTCTAAATGTAATTCTGCTTTTTTAATTTTGCTTCCGCCTACATTTGATGAAGGATTCATGGATATTTGACAATAAAAACACAACTCAGCGTCCTGCTCAAAATAAAAAAAAGCAGAATTACATTTAAAACATTTCCCAGAAAAGTGTCCCTTATCAACCCGCCGTCCCTTATAGCCCCGTTTTACACTACTGAACCACTAATCCTACCACTATCACATTGATTGTCATTCATTAATTGTCTGTTTATTGCACTGTCCATGTCAAATAAACAAATAATCATTGTGAATCCAATTGCTAGTCAGATCTTTTCATGCTCAGGGAATCTGAAAACGTACACACAAACACTGTATGGGGGGAACTATGCCACTTGGCGGAGGTCTGCGCTCTCCGAGTGCTTTTCTAGTTTTAATATTATTTCTTTAAAAGTGTTCTGTCCCGTTTAGCCATGGAGTCTGCAGTCTCATTCCCCTCAATTCCATGATGTGCTGGAATCCAAATAAATCTAACTAACTAACTAACCTGCACTTATATAGCGCTTTTCTAGTCACAAAGACCACTCAAAGCGCTTTCATTAATACTAACCCTCTATTCTAAGGGCCTATAGGAAACAGATATCTAGGGACAATTTAGAACAGCCAATTAACCTAACATGCATGTCTTTGGCATGTGGGAGGAAACCGGAGAAATCCCGGAGTAAACCCACGCAACACGGGGAGAACATGCAAACTCCACACAGATCACTGTTGGTCGGGGGCTGGGATCGAACCCACGATCCCACGATCCCCACAATCCCCCGGCCAAGGGTAAACTGTGCTGCCGCAGTGCTAACCACTGCCCCACCGTGCAGCCCCGTGCAATAAATCTGACTTCTGCTTTGCTGTAATACAATCTCTATCATGACTGATATTTCCAAAAGTGTGTGTGGTCTCCTTTCAGAGGACATGGACAGCAGACAGAGGGCTGATTGTCCTCTGAAGCACGAGCTCTCCCGCTGATCACGTCGGTTTTTCAGCCAATCACAGAGGAGGGTCTGCACAGTCCTCTCTGCGCACAGCCTGCATAAGAACAGCAGTTCTTTGCTGTGAATGTCATTCATTGTTGTACAATAGCGTGAACCCAAGATGCCGGAACCTGCCAAGTCTGCGCCCAAAAAGGGCTCTAAGAAAGCCGTGACCAAGACCACTGGTAAAGGAGGCAAGAAGAAGAGGAAGACCAGGAGGGAGAGCTATGCCATCTATGTTTACAAGGTACTGAAGCAGGTCCACCCTGACACCGGTATCTCCTCCAAGGCCATGAGCATCATGAACTCCTTTGTCAACGACATCTTTGAGCGCATCGCCTCCGAGGCCTCTCGTCTGGCCCACTACAACAAGCGCTCCACCATCACCTCCAGGGAGATCCAGACCGCAGTGCGCCTCCTGCTGCCCGGTGAGCTGGCCAAGCACGCCGTGTCTGAGGGAACCAAGGCTGTTACCAAGTACACCAGCTCCAAGTAAACTCCTGACTACACTCATATCAACCCAACGGCTCTTCTAAGAGCCACCCACTCGACTTTAAGAGCAGTACACTCCTTGTTTCTACTTTCAAATTAAAATCTACTTTAAGCAGAAAAAAAATGAGTGAAACAATCAAAACAAAATTAAGGTCCAACCTCAATACTGGAGTGGTGGCTCAGTTGGTAGAGCATCTGTCCCACACCTGGGAGGCAGGGGTTCAAATTCTAGCAGGGTCATGCCAAAAACCGTATTAAAAAGTGGAACTTCCTGCTGTCAAGCTTGGTGCTCTGCAATAATGGAGGGACATCATGGCAGCGACCCCTCTGATTCTGTGTGATGAACACTGTAGATAAGAGAAACACAATTTCATTCTACTGTACATGATTGGCTGTATGGATTGAATGAGAAAGGGTGGTTTAAGTTTCAGCTGTGATTTAATTTTGTCTGTGGCGCACTTTTGCTCCAGCAACCTCTCCACCTGGTGGTCAAGATTTTTTCCAAGAAAATATTCCATTCAAGAGATTTCCAAGGCTACAACTTGAAAGTTTTTTATTTATTTAGCGAATGCAAAGTCCTTAAGCCAAGCAGTTGCCTCCTGGTTTGCTGTATGGAGGGTGTGTAATCCTCCTTCCAGTCTTTGGAGCGGGCAAGCCTCTATGATGTGTTCCATTGTTTGCTCCTCTCCACATGCGCACAGAGGGCTAGGGCTACTGCCCCATCTGTAAAGGCTGGCCAAGCAGGGGCCATGTCCAGTCCTGAAGCGATTGAGTGTAGACCACTGTCTCCTTGGGAGGTTGGTGCCCGGGACCTGTTGGTTGGGGTTTATCACCAGCTGTTTGTTTGGGACCTCCTTGGTCTCCCATTCCTCTTGCCAAGCTGTCTGGATGGTAAAGTCAGCTGGGGGAGGGTTTTTCCAAATCGGCCGTCTGGATGAAAGTCGGGCAGTGGGTGGAGTGTAGATATCTGCATGGATTGGTAAGTGAGGAGAATCTTTAACTTTTTGGAGCATCCTTTGAGTTAATGCTGCTCGCCGGATGTGTGGAGGGGCTATGTTTGACAGTACAGAGAGCCAGGGGAGTGGTGTTGAGCGGATTGTTCCAGTTATAGTTCTCATGGTTGTGTTGAGCTGGGTGTCTACATGGTGTGTGTAAGATGACCTGGACCAGACAGGGGCACAATATTCTGCTACAGAGTATGAAAGGGCCAGTGCTGAGGTGCGCAGGGTGGAGACTGCCGCCCCCCATTTTGCACCAGCGAGCTTGCAGAGCAGGTTGTTTCGTACCTTCACCTTAGCAGCCGTCCCCTTTAGATGTTCCTTGAAGGATAAGGTCCTATCAAGGGTCACTCCAAGATAAGTTGGATTTGGGGCATGCTTAAGCTTGAGTCCGCTCAGGTGGATGTTTAGTTCTCTGGCAGCTTTTGCATTGTGGAGATGGAATACACTGGAGACGGTTTTTGCTGGGCTTGGTTTTAGACGCCAGATTTTGCAGAACTGGTCCAGTTTGGCAAGATCTTCCGTGAGCACCCGTTCCAGTGGTTCAAAGTCTGGTGCTTGGAATGCCAAACAGATGTCGTCTGCATAGGTGAATTTGCGGGATTTTGTAGTAGGCAGGTCGTTTATGTAGAGGTTGAACAGAGTTGGAGCTAGAACTGAGCCTTGTGGGAGTCCGTTTTTCTGCATTCTCCATGCACTTGTCTTCTGACTGAGGTGGACTCTGAACCTTCGGTTGGTCAGCAGGGTTTTTATAATTGCTGTTGCCCAAGCAGGGATCGCCTTTATAAGTTTCAGGAGGAGGCCTTTGTGCCAGACCGTATCATAGGCGGCTGTAAGGTCGAGAAACACAGCCCCTGTCTTCAGTCTGCTCTCGAAGCCATTTTCGATGAAGGTGGTTAGGGCCAGTACTTGTTCTCCTGTACTGCGGTCCTTGCGGAAACCTGCTTGATCCACACTTAGAATATCCTCTACCTCTGGGGAAATGCGTTGCAGAATTAGGCGCTCCATGATTTTGTAAGGAACGCTGAGTAGGGAGATTGGGCGGTAGCTTGCTGGTAATTTGTGGTCTTTGCCAGGTTTTGGGGTGGCAATGACCTTTGCTGTCCGCCATTTCTTTGGGATCGAGTTTGTTTGTGTGATCCTTGTGTAGAATTGTGTCAACCAGGTTAGGGCTCGGGGGCCAAGATTTTTCATGAATTCTGGGAAGATGTTATCGTATCCTGCTGCCTTTCCACATTTCAGGCTCTGTAGGACTTTCTCCAGTTCAGCAGCCTCGAAGGGTTCAGGGTTCGTTTCCTCTACAGGCATTTTTTGGTGTTTTTTTTAGCTCAGTTGTAACTGCTCTTTTGGTGTCTTTGTCTTGGGGTGCTTTGGCGATAGTCAGTAGGTGGGATGCAACTTGGTTGGGTGTGACGGATGCTCGGCTTTGGCTAGGGGGCTTCTGTGCAGCTCCTAGGCGACGGATGAGGCTCCAACATTTCCTGCTAGAGTGGGTAAAGCTCCGGTCAGCAACTGTCTCCTCCCATTTCTTTCGCCGAGCTGTATTTAGCGATTCAATGAGATGGTCTGCTATCTCTGGGTCCCCTGATGTTTGATAGGATTGTAGGAGGGCAGCACTTTCTCCGTCCAAACATGGGACATAGAGGGGTCGGTAGCCTCGTGGGATTGCAGTATGGGCAGCCTTGAAGATTGCGCTGCAGAAGCGGTTGTATGCTTCATCTACAGTGATGGTGTGGAGTGGGATGGTAACAACGCTCCGGTCCAGAGTTTCACTGAATTTCTTCCAGTTGGCTTTGCGGAAGTTCCAGCGCATCTTCCTTGGGCTGTATATGACTGGAAGTTGTAGGCCAATGTGTACAAGCAGGGGCCGGTGTTGGCTGTGTGGAAAATCATCAAGAATGAGGATCTGTGTAGGATATGGCTCCCCATTCAAAGAGCTGACCCAACACAGGTCAGGAGAATAGTCCTTCTTCCACCTAGCAGAGTGGAAGGTTCCTCTTTGTTTGGGGTCGTATATCAAAGCGAGGTCATTTCTGGATGCCCAGTCTGAAAGTGCCTTCCCATCACTGTCCACTGCTGGGTACCCCCAGTCAGGGTGATGGCTGTTAAAGTCCCCCACATAGATGGCAGGGTGGGGTAGGGTGGGTAAGACCTGCAGATCCCAGTTGGCATTAGGGGGCTTGTACACATTGACAATATGGAAGCCACCAATGATTATGGTGTCTGAGAAATGTGTTGTTATCAGGTGATTTGCTTCAACTATGTCAGAACGCACATAGGTGGCACGTCCATGTTTAGCATGTAGAACATAGCACAGGAGGTCAAAGCCTTTGATGGTGAAGCGGCCAGCTTCCTCTGTGCCAATATGAGTCTCTTGGAGGCAGATTACGTCAATCGAATGTTGGAAGGTGAGGACTTCGATAAGGCTTCGCTTGGCTGCAGATAGGCCTTCAACGTTTAGTTGTAATATGCGAAGGGCCGATCCTACCACAAAGTGCTCTTGGGGCTGTTTGCTTTCGGCTTTAGGACTGTGACTAGGATTCTTCTTTGACTTGGCACAGAGGCGTCGTCTCTTCGAATTTAGTCTGCTGGTAGGATCATTAGCTTCCCCAGGCGAGCCCGGGTACTGGCGGAGGGCGCGACGAGAACGCTGATCCATTGCCCCCAACTTGAAAGTGATAATGGTTTACTGTAGATATACTTTTTTTTTTTTAACAAAAAGCACAAACAAAACAAATCCATCCATCTTATTCCGCTTAATCCTTTTCTGGTCGTGGGGGGGCTGGAGCCTATCCCAGCATCTTTGGGCAAGAGGCAGGGTCCACCCTGGACAGATCACCAGTCCATCGCAAGGCCAACATAGAGACAGACAACCATTCACTCTGTCATACCCAAGGACAATTTAGAATACCCAGTTTGATGCCAATTAACCTAAATTGCATGTTTTGGGCTTGTGGGATGAAACCAGAGAAATCCCGGAGTAAACCCACGCAGACACGGGGAGAACATGCAAACTCCACACAGATCACTGTTGGTCGGGGGCTGGGATCGAACCCAGGATCCCCCGGCCAAAGGTGAGTTGCTGTGCTGCCACAGTGCTAACCACTCCGCCACCGTGCTTCCCAACAAAACAAATGACAAATGCAATAAAAGTTACAGTATACAGTGCTCGAAAGGAAGAAGTTAACTTATTTACTCCAACTCCTCTTTTCCCTAAATACAACCCATGTGAAATATATACCTATTACCTCAATTAAGACCCCAAGTAGACAACTATATTTTCTACATATCAACATTGACACCCATCCATCCCAACATGGATACGGTCCATACATCTATACCCAGCCTCAAACAACACAGAAATGCACAGTACTGTCCCACCTACCACACCATAGTGTCCCAGAGTGAGCACAGTGAATTGTACATATTAATACTACCCCTCTAGCATATATCCTTTCAGCAAATAATGTTTATACCCATTTTGGAATTGGTTTCTGTTTGTACATAGTTTTAGTTCCAGCTCCAGAGTGTTCCAAAAATCCACCCCACAGACAGATATGCACACACTTTTTTGGTGTTCGTACCTTAGGTTTGGTAAAGTTTAAGTCTCCTCTCAAATTATAATCATTGTCTCTTTTTTTTGAATATTTTTTGTATATTAGTTGGAAGTTGATTATTAATTGCCCTGTACATTACTTGTGCTGTCTTATATTTAACTAACTCTGAACTTTATGGCATGTGACTTTAAAAACGAGTTGGTATGGTCTTTAAATCTGACATTTATTATCTTTAAAACTTTTTGTAATGTGCATATTGGCTGAAGGTTGGTCTTGTAGGTGTTTCCCCAGACCTCTACACAGTAGTTAACATATGGTAGAAACAGTGAATTGTATAGTAAGAACAATGCTTTATTGTCCAAGATGTGTCTTGTTTTCCCCAGTGTCCCTATACATTTTGCCAAATTGGCCCAGATGTGACTAATGTGAGGTTTCCAGCAGATTTATTTTCCTGTACTATTTCAATTCTGGTATCATGAGGAAACCGGAGAAATCCTGGAGTAAACCCGCGCAACACGGGGAGAACATGCAAACTCCACACAGCTCACTGTTGGTCGGGGGCTGGGATCGAACCCACGATCTCATGATCCCCGCGATCCCCCGGCCGAGGGTAAAACTGTGCTGCCACAGTGCTAAACCACTGCGCCACCGTGCAGCCAAAAACATGTAGGTTTAGGGCGCTCGCGCACGCAGCGACCAGCAGCCAGTGGCTTGTCACCAGACTGCAAACCAAGTCTACCTACGGGTACAAATAAGTAACAAAAAAAAAAAAAAAAAAAAAAAAAAAAAAAAAAAAAAAAAAAAAAAATCTGTCGTTACTGTTATTTCATGATTTATTTTCCAAACAACATAATCTTTGGGGTTTTTTTTAGATTTAGAGATAATTTATTTTTGTTGAACCACTGCGTTAACCTTTTTTTATTTCTGTTGTTACCACCTCTAAAACTTGCTGCAAATTCTCACCAGTGCAAAGGATATTTGTGTCATCCGCAAACAAAATAAATTTCAGAATTTTTGATACTTGGCATATGTCATTTATATATAAGATAAAAAGTTTGGGTCCCAAAACTAACCCCTGGGGCACATCAAATGTCATGTCCTCATTATATTAGTTAGCTTTTTTTTTTTTTTTTAAAGCTTTTATAATTGATCTCGGCCTCTCCTGTTCTACACTTAATGAACTGTTTAGATAATGTATTCTTTTTACATGCATTTAATAGCCCCTTGGTGACCCATGGACTATCGTTGTTTTATAGTCTGTCACTGTGTTGTTTTATAGGACAGTTTTTATTGTACAATAATTGAAATATTTGTAAAAATTCATATGCTTTATATCATTTTCATCACAAACCATCTTCCAGTCTTGCATTAATAATTCCTTTGCCAGTAAATACATAGATTCTTCAGTTATTTTATATTTAACATTTTTGGTATACTTATTCTTCCTATAATCACACTGATAGACAACAAAAATTGGCAGGTTGTCACTGATATCATTTAATAAAAGCCCACTCACGATATTACTTTACATAATGTTTGTGAATATGTTATCTATTAATGTGGTACTGTGTGAAATGATTTTGCTAGGTCTGGTGATTGTTGGATGTAAGCCCATAAGGTACATTGTGTTGATAAATTCTGTCAACTATGTTGTTTTGAATTCAAAAAAATCTATACTGAAATCCCCACAGATGAACATAACTTCATGAGTAAGTTTTGCATAAATGTTTTCCATCCAGCTCACTGAGGCCCCCTCTGCTGTCTGTGGCCACCGCCCGAGCATACGATCGGAGATTAATGTGGAGCGCTGTGATGATCACGTCGTTCACCCGGGTGTATTGTTCCAGGTCCGACACTCTGCTCTCCAGATACGCCAGCCTCTTGTCCTTCTTGGCATTCTGGATCTGTAGTGCTTTCACCTCCTCGACCAGGTCTAGAATGTTTTTTTTGCTGCAGCAGAAATTTCGTCAAATCCATTCCTTTTGAATGCGTGATGCATGTCTGCTTAAATGTTTTAATTCAATTACTGATTAATTATTGAATGTTTGAATTCAAGCTGAAGGTTCCCCCCTTCTGTTGTTTTCTTCCACTATATTTTTCTTTGCATTTGTTGACCAACTTGCCAAATTTTCAACACTGAGGACTCGTGTCTCCTATCAGGTGTGGGGGCTCTTAAAAGAGCCGTTGTGGTTGGTGGATGTGCAGCAGAAAGTCTAAGCTCTCTCCGCGGATGCGGCGGGCCAGCTGGATGTCTTTGGGCATGATGGTGACCCTCTTGGCGTGGATGGCGCACAGGTTGGTGTCCTCGAAGAGACCCACCAGGTAGGCCTCGCTGGCCTCCTGCAGAGCCATGATGGCGGAGCTCTGGAAGCGCAGGTCGGTCTTGAAGTCCTGAGCGATCTCCCTCACCAGGCGCTGGAAGGGTAGCTTACGGATGAGCAGCTCCGTGGATTTCTGGTAGCGACGGATCTCTCAGAGCCACGGTACCGGGCCTGTAACGGTGAGGCTTCTTCACTCCGCCGGTGGCCGGAGCGCTTTTCCGAGCAGCCTTGGTGGCCAGCTGCTTCCTGGGGGCTTTTCCTCCAGTAGATTTACGGGTGGTCTGCTTGGTTCTCGCCATCGCTCTTTATTTTTCTGTCTGTGAGCAGCAGAAAAGTGAGAAAAAGACTTCTTCTTCTGATGTTTTATGGCGGTTGGCAAACAGCTTGTGGGTGCATTACCGCCAACTTCTGGAATGGAGTGTGATTCAGAATGGTATTACTCTCCTATATCCTTGAAATTAGTCCTGTTGCCCTCATAAACCTAAAAACTGCCTTATAGACCGCATCCCCTGAACTTCTCTGCAAAATGTCTTTTATACCAAGCTGGGTTTTGTTCCTGTATAGACTGTCCACCAATGCTAACCGTGCAACCTCATATTTTGGACAGTGCTTAAATACATGTTCAACTGTTTCATCATTTCCACAATAATCACTTTTTCCATTTGGGTGTTTTTCCATGATAACTAATGTACTATTCAGCCCTGTGTGACCTAATCTTAACCTGGATATGATGTCCTCCTTTCTGCTCCTTTGTCCTTCTCTAGCTCCCCCTACTTTCTTTTGTATGCCATACAGGCTTCGTCCTTTACTTCCTTTGTCCCACTCTTCCTGCCACTTCTTTTTAATTTGCCTTTTGATAATGCTCTTGACCTCTGCTTTGCTATGTTTCACATTCCAACTAACTTGACTCATCCTAGTTGCCCTTTTTGCATATTTATCTGCTAGCTCATTCCCCTCCACTCCAATGTGTGCCGGGATCCAAATGAATCTGATGTTCACTCCTGCCTTTGAGATTCTCCCTACTGAATGTACAATTTCCATCACCAAATCCTGTCTTGACTCTGAATGCATTTGCCCAATACTCTCCATTGCGCTGCTAGAGTCAGACCCTATCAAAACCTTTCTGGGTTTTACTTCTTCCACCCAGCCCAATGCCAAGCAGATTGCCAGAAGCTCCCCAGTATACACAGCCAGGTCATCACTAACCCTTTCCTTCTTCATGACATCTAATTCTGGAATGATGAATGCTATTCCCACAATGTTTTTTGTCGATTTAGATGCATCCGTATAAATCTTTATAAAGTCAGGATAGCGACCGTCTAAATAGTTATTGACCTTCTTGTTTATCCTCCCTCTTATGTCATTTGTTAAAAGTCTAAAATCCACCTTTACGTCTTCCAGACTCCATGGTGGTTCTGCAGAAAGAGGGACTGTTGGACATACTGCTTTATCAGCAACCCTTAGCTCCCTGACTTTCTTCTTTATTGTCCATCCAAAGCTTCTCATTTGCCTCTTTTCCTTCTCTTGGCAAGGTTTCAGCACACTGTGCACTGGGTGACTGTCACTGAATCCTCTGATGTTGGCCCAGTATGTGGCTGCTATTTGTGTTCTTCTTAACTCCAGAGGCATTTCACCCATCTCCACCTGGAGTGCTGTTACTGGAGTAGTTTTTATGGCCCCACAGCATAGCCTCAGAGCTTGGTATTGAATTATATCCAATTTTTTCAATGTTTCTGAAGCTGATCCATATATAACACACCCGTAATCAAACACTGACCTAACTAATGCTGCGTATAATGTTTTTAAAGCTCCTCTACTTGCTCCCCATTCTCTTCCCCTCAAACATCTAATATTTAAGACCTTCTTAGATTTTGCCACAATTTTTTCAACGTGAATCTTCCAAGAACAACCCTTATCAAACCACACTCCCAAATACTTGAAACACTCCACAGTTTCTATGTTTTGATCATATATTTTAAGATTTACTTGATTGTTCTCTTCCTTGTGAAGACCACAGCCTTTGTTTTTCCCACCGAAAACCTAAATCCCCATTCCACTGCCCAAGCCTCAATTTCATTAATCGCCTGCTGCAACTTTTTAACAATAAATGATAGATTTTTCCCTCTTGTCCACATAGCACCATCATATGCAAACAAAGAGACACCAACAGAACTCTTAACTCTAGAAAAAATGTCATTGATCATGACTGAAAACAAAATGGGACTAATACTACTGCCTTGTGGGGTTCCATTTTCTATTATTTGGCTTGAGCTATACTGCTTCCCTATTCTTACCGAAATTTTCCTGTCACTCAAAAAATTTTTAATCCATCTTTTCATTCTCCCTCTAATGCCTAGCTTATGTAGTTTGATAATCAGCCCCTCCTTCCACATCATGTCATACGCCTTCTCAACATCCAAAAACACCGCAACCACACTTTCCTTATTCACTTGGGCCTTCCTAATCTCATGTTCCAAACAGACAGCAGAATCAGTAGTACTTCTCCCTTTTCTAAATCCGCTTTGGTAATTTTTTAATGCCTCTCTAGACTCCAGATAGTATGTTAACCTTTTATTAATCATTCTTTCCATAGTTTTACCAACATGGGATGTTAGAGCGATCGGTCTGTAACTCACCTAAACCTGGATTTTTACCTGGCTTGCATATTGGGACAACAACCGCTTCTTTCTATGAAGTAGGCAATATCCCTTCTTCCCAAACCTTGTTGTACAAGTTTAATAATGTCTTTTTACCAGCTTCACTCAGGTTTTTAATCATTTTATATGACACTTGATCTTTCCCTGGGTTTGTCTTACATATTTTAACGTATGATTTAATTCAGCCATTGAAAACTCCCGATTTAGCCCATTCTCAAATTCTCCCTCAGCTTGCAACGCTTCCGCATTATTTAATTTTGTCTGCTCTCTTCCATTTTTTTCCTCAAAGCTCAAATTATCTGCACTACTTATTTTACTGAAAATTTTATCTAAATGCTCTGCCTTTTCATTGTCGTCCACTATCAAACTGTCCCCATTCTCCATAATTGGATACTTTAGCTCCCTCCTTATCCCAGACATCCTTTTAATTGTTCCCCATACCTTCTCCAAGGGGGTACTTCTTCCCAATGATTCACAGTATTTCCTCCAAAACTCTTTTTTGGTCTGTTTAATTATTCTCCGCACTTTAGCCTGCTCCCGTTTATAACTGATCAAGTTATCCATACTAACTGCTTCAGAACACTCTGGAGTCCACCAGGGAACTAGCTTTTTCCTTTTTCCCCAACCTCTTCTTGGGATGGTTTCCTTTGCTGCTTTAATGATTGCTGTTGTGATTCCTGCATTCATCTCTTCCACTGTCTGGTTTAGTTTTATTTCCTTCAGTTTCCTCTCACTTAAAATTGTAAATTTTCCCCAATCTGCCTTATCAAAAGCCCACCTCTTGTCTCTTCCTTCTTGGCCAATATCATTTCCTACTCCAATATCAACCACTATTGGGAAGTGGTCACTTCCTATAGTGCTTTCCCTTATTACCCTCCACCTGCACCTGCCAGCCAAGCTTTGTGAGATCAAAGTGAGATCTGTAGCAGATTCTGTCCCCCTCGCCAAATTCACCCTAGTGCCTGAACCATCATTCAAACACACTAACTCCTTGTCCTCCATGATCTCTTCTATAACCTCTCCGCTAGTGTCATCTTGCTTCCCCCATAGTGTACTATGCGCATTGAAATCCCCGCACCAGACCACTCTCCCCCTCCAGTCCTGGAGAATTGTCTCCAACTCACTTTTGACTAATTGCTTACATGGATTGTAGAAATTGATTATTTTCATACTGCCCTCTTTAGTCCATATCTCGATGATAATTACTGCCAGCTCTTGTACTGTGATCAGTTGCCTATACTTCACCCCTTGTCTAACGAAAATTGCACAACCCCCACCTCCCCCATCCTTCCTATCTTTATGTGTTCCAGAATATCCCTTAATTGTGAAATCTAGTGATGGTTTAAGCCATGTCTCCTGCACACAAATAATATCTGGTTTTGTTGTCAGTTTCTGAATAAATCCTTTAAATTCCTGCTCGTTTGCAATCAGACTCCTTGCATTCCACTGGAGGATGGTTGTCATGGGTTAACCTGTTGGTCCCCCTCTACAGCTCCCTCTCCTTGACTCAGTTCTGTATGGATTTTTTCCCAGGATAGATCCTTGGTATTAAAGAATTTTGTTGCCGCTTTCACAATGATCTTTATCTTCTCAGTTCTAGTCTTGGCCTGCTCCGAGCAGTTGATGACATAGGCTAGAAAAAGAACAAGCTTATCTGTTGTGATATTAGTCTGGCAATTTGGTGGTTCTACTTCCTTGTTATTGACAGTGTGTTCTTTCTCCTGTTGATTCACGACCCTTGCTGCTTCCGCGTATGTCAACTTCTTCTCTACTCTTGCTTGCTGGATTTCTACTGCCTGTTTTCTCACTACACAGCCTCCATAAGCTGCTGTGTGATTCCCTCCACAATTACAGCATTTAATTATGCTGTCACTTCCACATTCTCCATAACTGTGCTCACCACCACATCTTCCACACCTCTGCTTTCCTTTGCACACACTAGCAATATGCCCATATCTCTGGCATTTATAACACCTGAGAGGAGGGGGGATATAAGCCCTAACAGGAAAACTCAAGTATCCAATCAGCACTTTTTCTGGCAAGGTCTTGTCTCTAAATTCCAGCATTACAGATGGGCTATCCACCTTTTCCCCATTCCTGACTGCTTGTAGGCGTCTAATCCCCACAACTGTTCCTCCTTTAACCATTTTTTTTCAGTTCTTCCAAGTTTTCCCCCACTGGGATTCCAGATATCACCCCCCTAACACCATCAAACCCAGTGACTTCTTTCCTTTCTGCAATGTCTTTCTTGCACACTCTCTGCAGCTGGAGTGCTTTGTTCTTTTGCTCTACATTCTTACATTTCACTAGGAGATTTCCATCTCTTAACACTTTGGCCATTTCTATGTCTCCAATAGCACTTCTTAATCCATTGGTTAGAGCTAGTGGGCTCAAAGCTGTAATTTCTTGTCCTGGTTTAAACCTCAAGATAATTTTGAATTCTTCCAATACTATTTTCCTCCTCACCTCGCGTCTTTCCTCGTCACCTGATAGCTGCCGCTTGCCAGTCTGCTTTACGTCTCCTTCACCCTTGCTGTGAGAAAAAGACGGAGACACGCTGCCTCCGGCTCCTGATTGGTCGCTGAGCGGCTCCTCCTTTAGGGGGTGATCAAGCTTCTGATTGGTCTGCTGGGAAGTGACCCGCCCTCTACCAAATATAAGGAGGCTTGGAGAGGCGGGACTCGCATTTTAACTCGTAGAAAAAGATCCTGAAATCATGAGTGGAAGAGGCAAGACAGGCGGTAAAGCCCGCGCTAAGGCCAAGTCCCGATCCTCCAGGGCTGGACTCCAGTTCCCCGTGGGTCGTGTCCACAGGCTGCTGCGTAAAGGCAACTACGCTGAGCGCGTGGGTGCCGGTGCCCCCGTGTACCTGGCTGCCGTGCTGGAGTACCTGACCGCCGAGATCCTGGAGCTGGCTGGAAACGCTGCCCGAGACAACAAGAAGACCAGGATCATCCCCCGTCACCTGCAGCTGGCTGTCCGCAACGACGAGGAGCTCAACAAGCTGCTGGGAGGAGTCACCATCGCTCAGGGTGGAGTTCTGCCCAACATCCAGGCTGTGCTGCTGCCCAAGAAGACCGAGAAGTCCAAGTAAATGTGGACACCTCATCCCACCACCAAACACCCAAAGGCTCTTTTCAGAGCCACCCACTCCTCTGCAACAGCTCAGATCCTCATACTTCAAAATCAATGTTCTACACTAGATAAGTTTCTCTGTAGATCATAACTAAGGTTAAATATGGCTGCTCTTATTACCAGTGGCTCTGTAAAAGGGAGTTATTGACAAAACTTGGCCAAAGTTAAACTTGAAGGAGAAATACAATAGAAGAAAAAAAAATATGGCCGACTGCTTGTTAAAAACCCTCACAAATGTCTTAAATCAAAGTTAACAGGTGTGTGAGCACAGGCCTATGGGAGATGAAAAGATGAGCACACATGCTGCTGGGAAATCAACTGAAATGAGTGAGGAGAATTTCACCAACGTAAGATGCTGTGAACAAGGATTTTTTTTGAAGAAAATTCAGAAAAAACTGGAAAGTCAAAATTTTCATTTTTTTTATTCATCTTTTCTGTTCAGGTCACCAATTTTGCTGACTTAAGATATTTTGTTCATCTTGCAAAATACCTTAATAACACAGCCCAGAACCTTGTCAGTACCATGTAATTACTAATGAGCACAATAGCCTGGAACCGGGTAATTTCAGGTTGGTTATGAAATTAGAACCCAAGAAGTACTGCGTAATTTTGGAGTACTTCCATATAATCTCAGTGTGAACAGTTAAACTGGTCTCCAGCATAGAAAGTGCAAAGTTCTCATATGGTAACTAACTCCAGAGTTTCCTGCTTGGTAAATACAGCCCCAACAGCACACACACGTCCAGCCAACGTCGGCAAGTTGACATCGGGAATACATCTTAGAGAGGTTGGTTGTACATCGTAAACTTGGTAAGTCGGCGATGTTGGTGCCATGTATGTTTGCTGCTGGGGAGGGAATTTATTGGATAAGTTTATGTACTTACAATGTATTTTCACTAAAAACAGGCTTGTTACCCTGATATTACCTGTACTAACACTTGTACTGCAGTAGTTTCATTGGACAACACACTGAAATTTCATCAGCAGGAATAAAAATGTTCTCTTCTGTCTTGGACCAGTCTTTGGTTGATCCCTGGGTCTGTTTGAGTCTCTTCAGCTCCAGGAAAAAAAATAATTACTTCTAAATGTTGGTAAATTCAGACTGTTGCTCCGCTGATGTACCAGAATAAAAGTTTGTCCTCTGATGCAGCTGAACACTGAAAAAATCTTTGGACATTATTATTATTATTATTATTAAATCCTAACGATCCTAAATTAGTCCTAACGATGATTTTACAGGCTTGTGAAGTAGCTGATGATTCACAGATGTAAATCAACATATGATAATTTAATTTACAATGAAAACAGTAATTTGTTTACAAGGGAAAAGTAAAAAAAAAAAAGAGTTGACAAATCCCCAACACACATTTATGCAGAAAAAGGCTGCAGAATTACAAGAAAAAAATAGATAATTTCTAAGAAAAAAAATTGTGAAAATAAAGATGTTGATTTATGACGAAAAAATTGGTAATTGACAAGAGGAGAAAAGTACATTTGTGTTTGAAAGTCATTAATTTACAAGAAAGAAAAAAAATCACCTTTATGGAGGAAAATTGCAGAATTCAAAGAAAAAAGTAACAGATTTATGAAAACAATGTTGCAAATTAACATTCAAAAAAGGAGTGAATCTAGAAGAAAAAGTTGTAGATTTATGAGAAAAACACTGATGAGAAAAGACTGCAAAATTAAAAGAAAACAGCAGCAAGTTTATGCAAAAATGTTGCAAATTTATGATAAAAAAATGCAAATTTAAAAGCAGAGAATTGCAGATTCACAAGAAGAAAAAGGGGAACTATATGATGAATTGTAAATTTGAAAAAAAAATCTCATTTATGAGGGAAAAATATACAAAATTAAAAGAATAAACTGCAAATTTACAACGAATAAAGTAGTGAATTTAGAAGAAAAGTATTAAATTTATGCTAAAGAATGCTAAAGAAACATAATAAGATACAGTCAACCTGGACAAGAAATTGTAGAATTTGGATTAAACTAAATGGAACACCTGAGCAAGCAAAAAGTATAATGATCAGAGATGCTACTGACTTAGATAAATACAGATGAACACTGACTATGAAACACAGAGTGAGGAAACTCAAACTCTAAAAATATGCCACTATGCTGAACATAAACCACAAGAGATGGAGAATGATATTGATCCTGATAACCACTTTTTCAATAATATTCATAACCACTGTGAATATTACACTGAAAAGCAATTCAAAAGTCAAGTGCAATTAGATGGTAAACTGTCAATAATACACTTCAATAGCAGAAGTCTTAACAAAAACTTCTCACAGATTCAGGACTATTTAAAACAGCTAAACAGAAAATTCACAGCTATAGCAGTCTCTGAAACCTGGCTTAATGCAGACCAGGCTCCCCTGATGGCAATAGAGGGATATCAGATGTTTAACATTAACAGATCTCAAAAAAAGGGTGGTGGTGTTGCATTGTATATTGATGACCTATATAGATGTAAGCTTGTAAATGAAATGTCCTTAGCACTACCAGGGATTCTGGAATGTGTTACTGTTGAGATTGACCTAGACAAAACAAAAAATCTAATCATAAGCTGCATATACAGAACGCCGGGAACTTGCATTGAGACATTCAGAGATAAATTAGTCGAGCTGTACAATAATATTACTAGTAAGAAAATGGTAGCAATTTGTGGAGATTTCAATATTGATCTACTTAATCCACATCAACAAAATGTAGTTACAGAGTTCATGAACTCTATGTACAGCATGAGTCTATATCCCACAATAACACATCCCAGTAGAATCACAGCTCACTCTGCTACACTTATTGACAACCTGTTTGTCAATGTTCTCGACAAGAAAATAGAAAGTGGATTATTGATAAATGATATAAGCGACCACTTGCCAATCTTTGCACTTATCCATGGCCACACGGGGCCCAACCCAGAAAAAATCTCAAAATCGTTCAGACACAAATCACCAAACGCAATCAGTTCTTTTAAAGAGGACTTGCTGAAGCAAGACTGGACAGAAGTCTATGTATCAGATGTAAATGAAGCCTATGACACATTTACAAACATTGTAACCACTCTTTATGAAAAAAACTGCCCATTAGTTAAAAAAAAGCTTAAACACAAATTTACTGACAAACCATGGCTAACCAAAGGACTACAAAAGGCGTGTAAAAAGAAAAATTTATTATATAAAGCTTTCATAAAGAAAAGGACAAAAGAAGCAGAGCAGCGGTATAAAACATACAAAAATAAGTTAACATATATAATAAGATGTAGTAAAAGAGACTATTACAGTAAAGAACTGGAAAAAAACAAAGACAATATTAAAAATACATGGACAATAATCAACAGTATCCTTGGAAATAAAAGCAGAAATACCAGCTACCCAACTAACACTCCAAAAAATAATAAATCGACTCCGAATGTGAATATAGCTTCACCTGCAGATGAATTTAATAATTTTTTTGTTAACATTGGACCTAAACTGGCCCGAGAAATACCCACTACGGTGCCAACAGGTGATTCAATATGCAATAACACTGCTGTAAAAGACACCATCTTCATAAAGAACACAGACGAAAGAGAGGTCATTGAAATTGTTAAATCGTTCAAAAGTAAAACATCTACTGACTGCGATGGTATTGATATGCTACTAGTCAAAACTGTTATCGAATGCATAGTGAAACCACTGACGTATATCTGTAACCTGTCTCTCCAATCAGGTATATTTCCCAATGCAATGAAAATAGCTAAAGTAATTCCGATTTACAAGACAGGCGACAGAGGGGAACTCTCCAACTACAGACCAATTTCACTATTACCGCAATTTTCCAAGATACTTGAAAAAATATTCTATGAGAGAATTGACAACTTCATACTGAAGAATGATTTATTGTGTGAGCAGCAATATGGGTTCAGACACAAAAGGACAACAGCATATGCCTTAATGGAATTTACAGAAAAAATATCAACAGCCATTGAAAATAAAGAGTATTCAGTTGGAGTATTCCTGGATCTTAAAAAAGCATTTGATACAGTAGATCACAATCTATTATTAAAGAAACTACAAAATTGTGGTATCAGAGGGGTAGCACTGTCCTGGTTAAGAAGTTACTTAAAGAATAGATATCAGTTTGTATGTGTTAACAACAAAAACTCAGAGCTACTGAAGGTCACCTGTGGAGTCCCACAGGGTTCAGTTTTGGGACCATTATTATTCAATATGTATATAAATGATATATGTAAAGTTTCAGAAAAAATGGACTTAATATTGTTTGCTGATGACACTAACCTGCTATGCAGTGGAAACAACTTGGAACAACTTCTGGATACACTCGGAAAGGAATTAGGAAAGCTGAAACTGTGGTTTGATTCAAACAAATTAACGCTCAATTTAAGCAAGACAAAATTTATAGTCTTTAACAACCATCACAACTACCCAGTACCCAAACTCAGTGTAAATGGTGTAGAGATTGAAAGGGTATCCAAAACTAAATTCCTTGGAGTAATAATTGATAACAAACTGTGTTGGAAGCCACATATTAATTATATAAAAGGTAAAGTATCCAAATCAATTGCAATATTACACAGAGTGAAAAATTTGCTGAATCAACCCACACTATACACCTTGTATCATTCATTAATACTCCCATACATGACATATTGTAATGAAGTATGGGGAAATACATATAAAACAAACATATATCCACTCTTTATGCTTCAAAAGAGAGCTATTAGAATAATAAACAAAACAGCTTACAGGGAACCAACAAACCCACTTTTTCTTAAACAAAAAACTCTCAAGTTGAAAGATCTGATCGACTTTAAAACCGCAATAATAATGTTCAAAGTGAAGAATCTATCACTGCCCGCAAATATCCAAAAGTTGTTCCAAACAAGGGAGAAACGATATCACTTCAGAGGAACATGTATATTTCAAAAGCCTACAGTGAGAACAACCACCAAGCAACACTGTATTTCAGTGCAAGGTGTCAGATTATGGAACGATTTTGGACCTGAATTAAAATCATGTACAAAGCTTGGACAATTTAAACAAAAACTAAAGGAAGAAATACTCCAAACATATTTACAAGACGACATGTAAACTCACATAAGGATTGACATTTCCAGCCTGTGTTGTGTTATAGCTTAGTTTTTCTTTTTTCTCTGTGACACTATGTCTTAGATTTGTTTTTGAATAGTAACCGCTTAACTTAGACTAGCTCAGTTTTCTTTTTCTCTCAGTCATATTTTGTCTTAGCCTTGTTTTAAATTGTAATCGCTCTTGTCTTGTTTTCTCTTTTTTCTCCTTTGAATTCTTGGATGGAATATGGGTGGGCAATATAAGCTGCGGCTTCAGCCATCACCCATTTCGGATAACTTCGGTGGAATTGTATAGTAGAAGGAGTCTTTGTCTAATTTGACCTTGTTGTTATATTATACAGTTTCTTTTAACCTGTAATGTACTATCCGAAATAAATAAATAAATTCATAAATAAATAAATTCATTCAAATTCAAATTTATGAGTGAAAAATACATTTGAGGGAAAACATTTCAGAAATAAAAGAGAAAAGTAACGAATTTTTGAGCAAAAGAGTTACAAATTGATGATGAAATCATGAATTACGGGGAAAAAAGTTCCATTGGTGAGGGGAAAAAAATTGCAGATTTTAAAGGAAAAAGTTGAAAATTTATGAAGAAAAAAATGTCAAATTTAAGAACAAGGAGTTGCAAACTGAAAAGGGGGAAAAAGTAGATTCATAAGAAAAAGCTGCAAATAAAAAAATGCTCTTTGGCTTCACTTTTGTGCTTCAAATGCATTTTCTTCAGTTGTGTAAGATGATGTAGAAATGGGGTTTCTGGTGATACTGGGGTGTTCTCTGGTTATTCCGGGGTGGAATAATTGATTTGCTCCTATGGTGTGGAGGGTCTTCACACATGGAAATCTACACATTATTAAACGGAGTGAAAAGCAGAGGAGACATTGGGATGGTAAAGGGGGACAAGGACGTCTGGACTCCTATGTCCACATCCCTGCTGAGAGGCCTGGTCACGTGTGGCCTTTTTCCAAAGAAAAAGAAAGAAAAGCTATTTTCAGTCTTCAGAATTTAATGCTGTCTTGCTTTAGAACCACATGATGATTGTCCCGACACACTTCAGCTGTGGTGGAGACAATCAGGACTGCAGTCTTTGAAGGGATTTTGGAACACTGAATAGAAATCATTGTCATTTACATCCACACATCTTACTTCTTTTAAAAAGCAAGTTATAAAATATTTAGACTAAAAGTTTAGACTAGAACCCAGAATAATTCATGTAAAATGATCATTTCAGCGGGGAACCAAAGCCCTTATTTATCTTGAGATCTGCAGAGGACCTTTGCACTGGTCCAGGCTGGTTTTCATTTATTCTTACGCAGTAACTCTAGAAATCTCTGCACTTTGTTGTCATTCAGATTCATGTGTTGAAGAAACAAAGACAGTTTGCAGCTCTGAGCTGAAGCCTGTCTGCAGGACTCAGCATCCATCAGTGTGTTTGCTGCAGCCATTCTGTCCTCGCTTTACTACAAAATAATCACTAATATTGCATTACTGTCCCTTCCAGTCTCTTAACAAACATGTGTCCCAGCAGTCAAAGTGTTTTGTGGAAACTCTGCAGCGTCTGAAATGATTTTAGGAGAGAAAAGCGGAGCAGAAGCCGCAGAGCAGCGCCGAGCTCGGCGGGGAGACGCTGAGGTTTGGAGGCTTCATGAAGAAACAGCGGAGGACATCAGAGTCCCGCATCAGGCCCTCATGAAGACACATCAGGCCGCTATCAGCTGCTCCAAAATCAGCCTTCAGAGCCGCTCCAACCTTCCGTCTGATCCCTTTTTATCACGGAGAGAAAACACAAGTGGAGCCTCCAAGTCCACGCAGATCAGCAGCAGCGCTCAGCTGAGTCTCCACGGTTCTCACCGTGTCTTCATGTATCACGTGTTTCTTCCACACAGACATGTTTGCGCTCTGATTCCTGCTGTGTGTTGGACACTTGCACAGAGAAGAAATGGCAGAAGAAGCACCAGCCGCTGCTCCGGTTAAACCAGCAAAGAAGAAGGCATCCAAGCCCAGGAAGGCTGGACCCAGCGTTGGAGAGCTGATCGTTAAAGCGGTGACAGCTTCCAAAGAGAAGAAGGGCATGTCGCTGGCCGCCATCAAGAAGAGTCTGGCTGCCGGGGGCTACGATGTGGAAAAGAACAAGTCCCGCGTTAACATCGCTATCAAGAGCTTGGTCAATAAGGGAACCCTCAGCCAGACCAAGGGAACCGGGGCTTCTGGATCCTTCAAGGTGGCAAAGGCAGAGAGCAAGACCAAGAAGCCCGCAAAGAAAGGTCCTGCTAAAGCCAAGAAACCTGCTGTCAAGAAACCAGCAGCGGCTAAAAAGCCCAAAGCAGCAGGAGCCAAGAAGGCTGCAGCTGCTAAGAAGTCCCCGAAGAAGGTGAAGAAACCAGCAGCCGCCAAGAAGGCACCAAAGAGCCCCAAGAAAGCTGCCAAGAGCCCCAAGAAAGTGGCCAAGAAGACCCCTGCTGCCAAGAAAGCTGCGCCTAAGAAAGCAGCCAAAGCTAAAGCTAAGAAGGCAGCCCCCAAGAAGAAGTGAGCTGTCATGGCTGACAATCACATGGAAACTCAAAGGCTCTTTTAAGAGCCACCACCGCATCATGGAAGACATTGTTCCTTTACAAATCTAGACAAAAATCTAGAAAACATTTTCACCCCTTATTACATTCAATTATCGTGATTAAATGTGTTAAATCTCTTCTGCTATATTCATGGACTGCTCTTTATTCACAAAGATGAGCTGCTCACAGAATCACAATATTTCCCTTCAAACTACAATGATCTATAATTAGCAATAAATGAATAATTTGGAGTAAATTACAGATCAGTGTCCCAAATAGATGCTTCAGTGTTTTTAGTTAGTATCAGTTTGAAATCAATTACAGTATTGATAATTCTAACTTTTCCCAAGCAGTGTTTTCAATTAATTTACAACTTAGTTTTAATTATAGCCTATTTAATAAAATATTTCATGTCAAAACCCACCAGACAAATTCAGAGGTCTTTTTGATTAATACAGAAACCCTGAACTGGTAATTAGTGAAGTGTTCAAAATATAAAAACCTGAATATTTCTTTGAGGTTTTGTAGCTCCAAAATAGAGGAGAGGGTCTCTGAGTTTAGCTCCGCCCACCGAAACAGGCCCTTGTTTTCTATCCCGTCCGCAGACCACAGATTAAAGCAGACCCGCGTGCACCGTTTTCTTCATTCATCTTTGACATTTCAGAGAACAAGTCATAATGTCTGGAAGAGGAAAGGGTGGCAAAGGTCTGGGCAAAGGAGGCGCTAAGCGTCACCGTAAAGTTCTCCGTGATAACATCCAGGGAATCACCAAGCCCGCTATCCGCCGTCTGGCTCGCCGCGGTGGAGTCAAGCGCATCTCCGGTCTCATCTACGAGGAGACCCGCGGCGTGTTGAAGGTCTTCCTGGAGAACGTCATCCGTGATGCCGTCACCTACACCGAGCACGCCAAGAGGAAGACTGTCACCGCCATGGATGTGGTGTATGCTCTGAAGAGGCAGGGCCGTACTCTGTACGGATTCGGTGGTTAAAACCACACCAGCTGCAACAACAAAAGGTCCTTTTAAGGACCACCCACTTCATTTTAGAGCTGATTTCTATCGTTTGAACTGTCATACTAGAAGGAAAGTCATCTGGGTTAATGCCCGTGCCTGACAAACCCGAACGCCGCGTTCTCCAAAGTTTTTGGCACAAAAGCGCATGGAAAACAGTGGTGGGCCGGGCCCGGCAGCGTGCCTGTGTCTGCACTATGCTGCAAACGCTGAGACGGGCAGTTGTCTGGCGCGGCATTATCTGGCAACAATCTCCCGGGCAGCTGCAGTGGCTGAGAAAAAACAAGCTCCGCCGGGGAAGCCTCCAAATCCTCTTGGTGTGGAACGCAACCCCAATAAAACCCACGGCCTACCCAACTTGCATCCGTCAGCGAAGCCCTGATCGCTGCTTTCAGTGACCTATGAAAACGCTCGCATAACCCATTGGCCTGTGGGTTGTACGCGGTTGGGCGATGAATTGCAACACCCAGGCTACAGGCCATCGTGGACCAGAGGTCGGAAACAAACTGAGGGCCCCTATCGGACGTGATGTCCGACGGGATTCCAAAACGTGCCACCCATGTCGTCAAAAAAGCGCGCGCCACGTCCGCGGACTTTGCTCTACCTTTAATTTTTTTTTTTCCAGTGAGTTGAATTAATTTAAAACCAAACAGTATTTCTTGAAATTGCACTAGAAATGTTTTTTAAGAAATGGAATTATCAGAGAAATGCTGAGGTCGGAGCTTTCAGACCACTGTCGGTTCAGTTTTCATAAATGTTCTTTTGGTGACTTCCCGGTTTGTGTTCCAGATAAGTTTTACACAGTTTACTGAGAGTTGAGGTGGAAAAATTGTGGCCAAAAAGAGCAATTTAGAGACAATGTGGGTTCTGATTATACTAATGTGGCCTTTATCCACCTTATTCCTGAGGGCGCTGCTGTAGAAACGATTATGGGCGCAACTTGCGGTTTTGGCTGAAGTAGTGTTAAATCAGTCAGCAAGAGTGGAGTAATAGGGCATTTAAAATAGCGTATTTAAAAATGTTTTAAATTTGTTTTCATGTATAGTCCACATACCTGTTTTGCAGTAAAGTGGCAGATAATTTCAGCACTTGTAGTTTTTGTATTTTTGAAAGTTGAATTGAATTGAATTGAATTTTTTGAATTGAATGAATTTATTTCGGATAGTACATTACAGGTTAAAAGAAACTGTATAATATAACAACAAGGTCAAATTAGACAAAGACTCCTTCTACTATACAATTCCACGTGAGTTATCCGAAATGGGTGATGGCTGAAGCCGCAGCTTATATTGCCCACCCATATTCCATCCAAGAATTCAAAGGAGAAAAAAGAGAAAACAAGACAAGAGCGATTACAATTTAAAACAAGGCTAAGACAAAATATGACTGAGAGAAAAAGAAAACTGAGCTAGTCTAAGTTAAGCGGTTACTATTCAAAAACAAATCTAAGACATAGTGTCACAGAGAAAAAAGAAAAACTAAGCTATAACAAAGTTATACGAAAGTTTTTGCGTAGTTCTGGTACTTGCTGCTGTTCGTGGTGTGAGGCTCCTAAACCTCAGCTAAATCTGTGTTGGCTTCAACACCAATGATAGATCATGCTCTGAAAACTCAAAAGGACTGTTGGTGTGATTGGTGGTACAGACACAACAGCACCATGTTTTCACTTGTACGAATGTCACAGATCTGACGTTTATATATGTCACCAGATGCAAGGCTGCGTGAGGTAAAATAATAAATTAAAAAATAGTATCAGCTTGCTTAATAAGGCTTAATGATTTAAGAAAGATATTATAGTTTTGGGGGTTTTTTGCATTCATTGCACTACGTTGGAACGATATGGACTTGATATTTAGCAGCTTCAGCATGCATTAATTTTTAAATTATCACAAAATATAGATCAATACAATTTTGAACAATTGTCAGAAAAGGTCTGTATGTGTTAAGTTAAAAAAACAAGCATTCAGGGCATGAAGGCAGCAAAGTTGGTTGTATTTTGTTAAAAGATGTTGGACACTATCAAATTTACCTCAGAGCACACATAGAATCTAGTCAGAGCCACAAAGAACCACAACACTGTGCTTGGGTGTTTTAATGTTGTGGTAAAACAGACAGCTGCAGCTGTTTGTAAATTTGACAATGTCCAACATCTTTTAACAAAATGCAACCAGTTTTATTGCGGTGGAGACATTGATATATCTCACAGCTTTTTTTTTTTTTTTTACAGCGATAGCATTTTAGCAGTGGAGCTAACTAGCGCAGCTACTGTCTGCCAGGCCCCTTTTTAACCCTTAGATGCATGACCAACCAATTCCTACACTTGGTCATGAGTGTGGTCAAAATAACCCCAATTAGAATGAATGCGTTTTATGCTGTAAAGTTAAGAAATTGCTTTCATTTTGCTTAAAGATGATTATTTTTATTGTATTTTGGGTGATTATTTTAAATTATATTTTGGTCAACAAAAAAGGGGTCATTTTCGACCCCACATATGGAAAAGTGTGGTACTGATACAAAAAATGCAATTACTTAAAAAAATATAAGGATTAGATACAAATCCAAATGGCCTCATGTCAGACAACCTATTTGAGGAATACATGGAAGATTAAATGATAAAAAATTTAAATTACAAAGATATTGCAAAAAAAAAAAAAAAAAACAACGCAGGGGTAATTGTGACCCCACTTATGAATCTAAGGGTTAATTATTTTAGTATTTTGAGAGTTTAGGGAAAATAGGGCTGATGTATGTGACTGTGTGAATGAGTGATTCCAATTTAAGACTGCTGTAAATATCTTTTAAATGTTTAAATCTCACTAAATCAGTTCAATTGACTTTTAAATTGCTGTTTTAGTGTCTTTTTTTTTTTTTTTTTCCGGTTCCGCCGGATCGGCGGCGCCACACAAGTTGGCTGCCCGTTGCAATAGCCTTTTTTTTTTTTTAATCTTCCTTCTTCTTTCTACACCTTTCACTCTATATATATATCACGGACACACAGATCGCCCCAAAGGTCTCCCTAGTCGGCGGACAGAGCCACTGTTTACAGCAGGAGACGTTACAGCAGGAAGAGCTAGTGCTAGCTAGCACTCAACCGCCACCCGGTGCTAACGGAGAAACTCGACATACCGGGAACTGTAGCGAAAACGATGCGGGTGCCGGGCTGGAGTTTAGGCGGCGTGCAAGAAATATAAGACAGAATAATAAAGAGCGATGGCAAGAACCAAGCAGACCGCCCGTAAAATCTACTGGAGGAAAAAGCCCCCCAGGAAGCAGCTAGCCACCAAGGCTGCTCGGAAAAGCGCTCCGGCCAATTTCCCCTCTGGGGATCAATAAAGTATACTAAATCTCAGGTCATCTACTGTATTAGGGCATTTGCACACTATCCTATCAGGTTGAAGTGTTCAGTGTTTTTCAGCTAACTGTACGTTATTATCTGTTTCCTCCCAGAGTAGATAAGACAGCCTTTTCTTTGGAGCTGACGCTTAAGTGTATTCAAGCAGACTGTCTATGTTAGAGCTGGCTTGTTGGTGGAGGACACATCACTACTGCCTCTAGACATTGATATCAAAGGTTCAAACTTTAAGTAGAAACAAGGAGTGTACTGCTCTTAAAGTCGAGTGGGTGGCTCTTAGAAGAGCCGTTGGGTTGATATCAGTGTAGTCAGGAGTTTACTTGGAGCTGGTGTACTTGGTAACAGCCTTGGTTCCCTCGGACACGGCGTGCTTGGCCAGCTCACCGGGCAGCAGGAGGCGCACTGCGGTCTGGATCTCCCTGGAGGTGATGGTGGAGCGCTTGTTGTAGTGGGCCAGACGAGAGGCTTCGGAGGCGATGCGCTCAAAGATGTCGTTGACAAAGGAGTTCATGATGCTCATGGCCTTGGAGGAGATACCGGTGTCAGGGTGGACCTGCTTCAGCACCTTGTAAACGTAGATGGCGTAGCTCTCCTTCCTGGTCTTCCTTTTCTTTTTGCCTCCTTTACCAGTGGTCTTGGTCACGGCTTTCTTGGAGCCCTTCTTGGGCGCAGACTTGGCGGGTTCAGGCATCCTGATTTCTCGATACTTTGCAGCAACAAATGGCGTCCACAGCAGAGAACTGGTGTTCTTATGCAGGCTGTACACACAGAGGACTGTGCAGACCCTCCTCTGTGATTGGCTGAAAAACCGACGTGGTCAGCGGGAGAGAGGACAATCAGCCCTCCGTCTGCTGTCCATATCCTCTGAAAGGAGACCAGACACACTTTTGGAAATATGAGACACTATAGAGACTGTACTGCAGCAAAGCAGAATTCAGATTTATTTGGATTCCAGAACATCATGGAATTGAGGGGAATGAGACTGCAGACTCCATGGCTAAACGGGACAGAACACTTTTAAAGAAATAATATTAAAATGATCAAATTGTTGTATAGTAAGTCCTCTATTCAAGTTAAAATGAATGGTTCTTTGACTGAAAAAAATCAACATCCTTCGTGGCGTGAAGCAGGGCTGCCCTCTTAGTGCCGCCCTTTATGTCCTGACTATCAGCCCCCTTATCAGGAAGATTCATACAGACTGGAGACTGACTGCTTGGCATTGGGCTGGGTGGAAAAAGTAAAACCCAGAAAGGTTTTGATAGGGTCTGACTCTAGCAGCGCAATGGAGAGTATTGGGCAAATGCATTCAGAGTCAAGACAGGATTTGGTGATGGAAATTGTACATTCAGTAGGGAGAATCTCAAAGGCAGGAGTGAACATCAGATTCATTTGGATCCCGGCGCACATTGGAGTGGAGGGGAATGAGCTAGCAGATAAATATGCAAAAAGGGCAACTAGGATGAGTCAAGTTAGTTGGAATGTGAAACATAGCAAAGCAGAGGTCAAGAGCATTATCAAAAGGCAAATTAAAAAAGTGGCAGGAAGAGTGGGACAAAGGAAGTAAAGGACAAAGCCTGTATGGCATACAAAAGAAAGTAGGGGGAGCTAGAGAAGGACAAAGGAGCAGAAAGGAGGAGGACATCATATCTAGGTTAAGATTAGGTCACACAGGGCTGAATAGTACATTAGTTATCATGGAAAAACACCCAAATGGAAAAAGTGATTATTGTGGAAATGATGAAACAGTTGAACATGTATTTAAGCACTGTCCAAAGTATGAAGTTGCACGGTTAGCATTGGTGGACAGTCTATACAGGAACAAAACCCAGCTCAGTATAAAAGACATTTTGCAGAGAAGTTCAGGGGATGCGGTCTATAAGGCAGTTTTTAGGTTTATGAGGGCAACAGGACTAATTTCAAGGATATAGGAGAGTAATGCCATTCTGAATCACACTCCATTCCAGAAGTTGGCGGTAATGCACCTACAAGCTGTTTGCCAACCGCCATAAAACATCATAAGAAGAAGAAGAAGAAGAAGAAGAACGAACTGGAGACTGAAGGGCCAAATTTTGGGAGGGACACTCAGGGTGGCAGCTCTGGCTTATGCCGATGATGTTACAGTCATCAATAACCAAGAAGAGATGGACGCCCTCAGAGAGATTTGGGACCAGTTTGAGAGGGCATCAGGAGCTATGCTCAACAAACCAAAAAGTGAAGCTGTATGGATAGGTCAAGATGGTCAGAATCCAAAACTAGACTTGATTTTAAAAAACAAAATTATAATTCTAGGTGTTTGGTTCAAATCAAAAGACTGCTGCCTCTCAAACTGGTACAAAAAAAAAAAAAGAGTCCGAGGTTAAAAAAAGAAATTCTCAAGGGGGAAAATAAAATACAACTTATCCACTTTATTCCTAGCCCCCATGATGCCTTGTGTGAATTATGGGCACAACTTCCGGTACTAGTTTAGAAAGTGGGCTTGTCACAGAAACGGGCCACTTTTCCTTGTTAAAAAACAATGACTTTGGCGTCAAAAATGTGGGAACACGGCCTTTTGCGCCTCAAAAACAGTTATATAATTATACCACTTCCCACGACTATCGAGGGATTGGAAGATGACCTTAAAAAGTGGCCTCACAGACAGTAGATCTGTTAGCTCTGTTGCTAAAATGCTAATGCTGTAAACAAATAAAAGCTCTGAGATACAGTGGTGGAAAAAAGTATTTAGTCAGCCACCAATTGTGCAAGTTCTCCCACTTAAAAGATGAGAGAGGTCTCCAATTTTCATCATAGGTATACCTCAACTATGAGAGTCAAAATGAGAAAGAAAAAAAAAATCCAGAAAATTACACTGAAGGATTTTTAATGAATTAATTGGTGAATTCCTCGGTAAAATAAGTATTTGGTCACCTACAAACAAGCAAGATTTCTGGCTCTCACAGACCTGTAACTTCTTCTCTAAGAGTTTCCTCTGTCCTCCACTCGTTACCTGTATTAATGGCACCTGTTTGAACTCGTTATCAGTATAAAAGACACCTGTCCACAACCTCAAACAGTCAGACTCCAAACTCCACTATGGCCAAGACCAAAGAGCTGTCACAGGACACCAGAAACAAAACTGTAGACCTGCATCAGGCTGGGAAGACTGAATCTGCAATAGGTAAGCAGCTCTCTTTATTTCCCTTTGATTGGAAATTATATACAAAAGCTGCGCAATGTGGCATTTTCACTGACAAATGGCAGTAGTTAGTAGCTTCGCTTCTTGGCTTGTATAAGACAGAAAAAATGGCTGCAATCATTCTACGTCACTACCCAGAATGCATTGAGACATAAACAAAAATGACGATTTACAGTGTAATAAAGTTTTTTAAAAATATATAAAACTGGGAATTATTTTCAAAAAAATTATATTTTACTAACATAAAAATAAAGCATATAGAGCTAACATGCCAATATAATCGGAGTTCCTTTTAACCCTGATCCTACCGAGTGGGGTCCCAATTGACCCCACACATATGTTCTTATGCACAACACAGACATATTATCGATCACAGCTATCATGCTTTCTGACTTTGTTTGTCATCATCTGTGAATCACAAAAAATAAATCTGATTTAAAATACAGTTTTCTTCTGTACTGACTCATTGGGGTCCGATCGGACCACAGGGAAAAATATGATGTTAATGACATTAAATGTATGAATTTTGTGTTATATTTCAGTGAATGATGGCTCAACGAGGTAGACTTTGCCATGCAAATATGCAAATACTTTGCCATTGTAGCAAAGTAGCATTGTATGCTACATGTAGCATGGACATAGGAGTCCAGACGTCCTTGTCCCCCTTTACCATCCCAATGTCTCCTCTGTGGTTTTCACTCCGTTTAATAATGTGTAGATTTCCATCTGTGAAGACCCTCCACACCATAGGAGCAAATCAATTATTCCACCCTGGAATAACCAGAGAACACCCCAGTATCACCAGAAACCCCATTTCTACATCATCTTACACAACTGAAGAAAATGCATTTGAAGCACAAAAGTGAAGCCTAAGAACATTTTTTTATTTGCATCTTTTTCTTATTAATCTACTTTTTTCCCTTTTTCAGTTTGCAACTCCTTGTTCTTAAATTTGACATTTTTTTCCTCATAAATATTCAACTTTTTCCTTTAAAATCTGCAATTTTCTCCCCTCACCAATGGAACTTTTTTTTCCCCGTAATTCATGATTTCATCATAAATTTGCAATTTTTTTTCTCATAAAATTGTTACTTTTCTTTTATTTCTGAAATATTTTCCCTCAAATGTATTTTTCGCTCATAAATTTAATACTTTTCTTCTAAATTCACTACTTTATTCAATGTAAATTTGAAGTTTTTTCTTTTTATTTTGTATATTTTTCTCTCATGAGATTTTTTTTTCAAATTTACTATTTTCATCATAAATTTCCCCTTTTTCTTCTTGTGAATCTGCAATTCTCTGCTCTTAAATTTGTTTTTTTTCCCTCATAAATTTGCAACATTTTTGCATAAACTTGCTGCTGTTTTCTTTTAATTTTGCAGTCTTTTCTCATCAGTGTTTTTCTTTCATAAATCTACAACTTTTTCTTCTAGATTCACTCCTTTTTTGAATGTTAATTTGCAACATTGTTTTCATAAATCTGTTACTTTTTTCTTTGAATTCTGCAATTTTCCTCCATAAAGGCAATTTTTTTTTCTTTCCAACACAAATATACTTTTCTCCTCTTGTCAATTACGAATTTTTTCATCATAAATCAGCATCTTTATTTTCACAATTTTTTTTCTTAGAAATTATCTACTTTTTTTCTTCTAATTCTGAAGCCTTTTTCTGTATGATTGTGTGTCGGAGGTTTCTCAGCTTTTTTGGACTTTTCCAATATAAACAAATTACTTTTTTCATTGTAAATTAAATTAATTAATCATATGTTGATTTACATTTGTGAATCATCAGCTACTTCACACGCCTGTAAAATCATCGTTAGGACTAATTTTGATTGTCAGAAACAGAAAATAAACTAGACCATCTGCCCAGAGGATTTAATAATAATAATAATAATAATAATAATAATAATAATAATAATGTCCAAAGATTTTTTAAGTGTTCAGCTGCATCAGAGGACAAGCTTTTATTCTGGTACATCAGCGGAGCAGCAGTCTGAATTTACCAACATTTAGAAGTAATTTTTTTTTTTTTTCCTGGAGCTGAAGAGACTCAAACAGACCCAGGGATCAACCAAAGACTGGTCCAAGACAGATGGGGACATTTTTATTCCTGCTGATGAAATTTCAGTGTATTGTCCAATGAAACTACTGCAGTACAAGTGTTAGTACAGGTAATATCAGGGTAACAAGCCTGTTTTTAGTGAAAATACATTGTAAGTACATATACTTATCCAATAAGTTCCCTCCCCAACAGCAAACATACATGGCACCAACATCGCCGACTTACCAAGTTTATGATGTACAACCAACCTCTCTAAGATAAGATAAGCCTTTATTAGTCCCACAACGGGGAAATTCCAGGATTGCAACAGCACAGGGATAGCAACACTCAGAGCAACAATCAGAAGGGAAGAAAAAAAAAGCAAGCAAGAGCAGCTAATATACATATGTACATATTACTATATATATATATATATAGATATATAGATATATACACAGAGACACAGTGCAGAGCATTGTAGCTGGATGGGATAAATATATGAGTATATAAACACAGTGCGGAGCATTGTAGCTAGATGGAATGCATATGTAGATATATGTAGATGTATTCCCGATGTCAACTTGCCGACGTTGGCTGGACGTGTGTGTGCTGTTGGGGCTGTATTTACCAAGCAGGAAACTCTGGAGTTAGTTACCATATGAGAACTTTGCACTTTCTATGCTGGAGACCAGTTTAACTGTTCACACTGAGATTATATGGAAGTACTCCAAAATTATGCAGTACTTCTTGGGTTCTAATTTCATAACCAACATATATACATACTACTGCACCTATGGACATTATTTGTATATTATAGTTATGGTTAGTTTTCAAGTATGTCTCAGGGATGTTTGAATGGATGTGGGGGGGGGGGGGGTGAGGGTGTGTGTGAGTGTGTCTTAAATTATGTTCTTTTACTTGTATGGATGCTGAGAGAAACGGAATTTCATCTTGCCTGCACTACAGTTGTATGTATAGCAACATGACAATAAAGGTTGATTTGATTTAAACCTGAAATTACTCGGTTCCAGGCTATTGTGCTCATTAGTAATTACATGGTACTGACAAGGTTCTGGGCTGTGTTATTAAGGTATTTTGCAAGGTGAAGAAAATATCTTAAGTCAGCAAAATTGATGACCTGAACAGAAAAGATGCATAAAAAAAAAACATGAAAAATTTGACTTCCCACTCAGCTTTTTCTGAACTTTCTTCAAGAAATCCTTGTTCACAGCATCTTACGTAGGTGAAATTCTCCTCACTCATTTCACTTCTTGATTTCCCAGCAGCATGTGTGCTCATCTTTTCATCTCCCATAGGCCTGTGCTCACACACCTGTTATAAAAACTTTGATTTAAGACATTTGTGAGGGTTTTTAAACAAGCAGACATCAGTCTTCCATAAATGTTGTGGTATTCTTCGTCTATTGTATTTCTCCAAGTTTAACTTTGGCCAAGTTTTGCCACCAACTCCTTTTTATAGAGCCACTGGTAATAAGAGCAGCCATCTTTAACCTTAGTTATGATCTACAGAGGAACTAGTGTAGAAAATTGATTTTGAAGCGTGAGGATCTGAGCTGTTGCAGAGGAGTGGGTGGCTCTGAAAAGAGCCTTTGGGTGTTTGGTGGTGGGATGAGGTGTCCACATTTACTTGGACTTCTCGGTCTTCTTGGGCAGCAGCACAGCCTGGATGTTGGGCAGAACTCCACCCTGAGCGATGGTGACTCCTCCCAGCAGCTTGTTGAGCTCCTCGTCGTTGCGGACAGCCAGCTGCAGGTGACGGGGGATGATCCTGGTCTTCTTGTTGTCTCGGGCAGCGTTTCCAGCCAGCTCCAGGATCTCGGCGGTCAGGTACTCCAGCACGGCCGCCAGGTACACGGGGGCACCGGCACCCACGCGCTCAGCGTAGTTGCCTTTACGCAGCAGCCTGTGGACACGACCCACGGGGAACTGGAGTCCAGCCCTGGAGGATCGGGACTTGGCCTTAGCGCGGGCTTTACCGCCTGTCTTGCCTCTTCCACTCATAGTTTCAGGAGCTTCTTCTGGGAGTTACAACTAAAAGAAAATGCAAGTCGCGCCGTTCCAAGCGTCCTTATATTTGGTAGAGGGCGGGTAACTTCCCAGCAGACCAATCAGAAGCTTGATCACCCCCTAAAGGAGGAGCCGCTCAGCGACCAATCAGGAGCCCGAGGTCTGACGCAGCGTCACCGTCCCCAGCTGGTGCCACACTTTAAGAGCAGCGTGTCTCCGTCTCTTTCTCATTTTCATTTATGGAGCAGTAGCAAAGACAACTCTGGAAAGTATGAATAGCATAGAGCGCTTCACCTGTGCACTGAAGCCATCAAAACAACACCAAACAATGCAGTTTTAATAGAAGCAGGAGAAATGCCAATGGATTTGAAAAGAGTTAAACTTGCATTATTATACCGGGTCAAGCTGAAAGGAAGTGAGGAAGGGAATACAGTATTTCAAAAACAACACTACAAGACTGCTGGGAATATACTAACTTCCAGGGAAACGGTTTTGGGTGGAAAATTGAAAGAAAAGCCAGAATGTATGGACACAAAACCAAAACCGAATTAGTTCAGAGAACTCGAAACTTCTGTGGAAACTGATTACCTAATAGATTTTAAGTAAATTAATGGATTTATTTTTTTTGTCATCTTTAAATTTAAAAAAAGAAAAATACATTTTCAGCATTTTTTAGTAAACTTTACTTTAAAAATACATTTTCAGCAAATATTTTTTGAGTAAACTTCAACATAAAATAAAATAGTATTTTAAATATTTGCTGAGAATAGCAATAATATTTAAGTGTACTCAAAATCAATCACTTTATTAACTTACAATTTATTAGGTAATCAGTTTCCACATAAGTTTTGAGTTCTGTGAACTGTTCTGTTTTCCAGTGCACCTGCCTCTCAAACGTCATTTTCCATTCTCTCTCTTTCATTTTCATACTTGTGACAGTGCAATAAGATGTGCTCGACATTTTCTTTTACTCCACTTCCTTATTTTATTGGTCACGGTTTTCCCTTTTCCTTTTCCAAGTGATAATGGTAGTTATTTCTTTCCCAAGTGCACTTTTTGCTAAAACCAAATAGTTCCACAACTCAAATCTTATGTGGAAAACAATTACCTAATAAATTTTAAGAAAATGAAATTATTTTTTGAGTAAACTTTACTTAAAAAATACATTTTCAGCATTTTGTTTTAATTTTTTTTAAATTTAAGATTACTCAAAAAATAATTTCATTCATTTAAATTTATTAGGTAAGTGGTTTCCACATGTTTTGAGTTCTGTGAACTATTCAGCTTTACAGTGCACAGATTCACTTGTAGCTTTAAAAACCATACAGACACTAAAATCTACAAGAGAAGACTTGGTGATTGCGCTATATCACAATTTATTTAGGATACACAGGGGTGGTGGAGATATTCAGTTTTGTTGGGTTCTTGAAAGGGAATGACTGTGCAGACACACTGTAAAACCTAATTAATTATGCAAACTAGATGTGTAAATTTACTCCTATCTAAAACTTTGGATCATATTCTACATCTTTCTAATTGACAGTGCACCCCTGTTACCTCAACTTGCTGTTCCTGTCAACCTGCTGTCAGCTTCTGTCAGTTGGTGGATTTCTGTGTTTTGGTGCTCGGTTTTTGACTATTGTTTTGGCTTCTGATAACTGAATTTGGATTACGGATCAGACATCCTCATTTTGACCACTGCCTGACTTAAGATGCCGATAGCAGCATTTACAGACTGGAAAAACAAGAGCGGAGCAGCCCACCATTCAGCTAGCTAAACAGCTGTTCAGTAGCTGTTTTGTCAGCATAAATCATCCGGGATCATGGGTCCCATGAAAGATCAGCAGACTGAGGAGGTGGACGATATTAAAAGATCGCTCGACTTCTTGGCTGAAGAGATTTCTGCTGTTAAGCTGCAGCAAAAAAACATTCTAGACCTGGTCGAGGAGGTGAAAGCACTGCGGATCCAGAATGCCGAGAAGGACAAGAGGCTGGCGTATCTGGAGAGCAGAGTGTCGGACCTGGAACAATACACCCGGGTGAACGGCGTGATCATCACAGCGCTCCACATTAATCCCCGATCGTATGCCCGGGCGGTGGCCGCGGACAGCAGAGGGGGCCTCAGTGAGCTGGAAGTGAAATCCACGGAGCAACAAGTGGCGGCCTTCCTGCAGTCCAAAAGAATCCAGCTGGACTGTAACACCATTGAGGCCTGCCACCCTCTGCCCAGGAAAAACAACAGTGACAAACCAGCTGTCATCATGAGGTTTGTCAACAGAAAACACAAGACTGCGCTGCTAAAACAAGGGAGGAAACTGAAAGAAACGAACATTTACATAAACAAGCACCTCACAAAAGAAAACGCAGAAATAGCCAGAAAAGCAAGATACATGAGAAAGCAAAAAAAAAGATTCAAAATACCTGGACAACAAACTAAAATATACATCAAATTGAATGAATCACCTGAAGAAGCCAAGGTCATTAACATCCAAAATATTACGGAACTGGACAAATATCAATGAACATTATGAACTGGAGTCGACAGCAACAAATGATAACTGTAGGACACTGAAGGATTATACTCATCTGCAACTGGGCATATAACAACATGAAACAAAAGATCAACAAACAGGATCAACAGGAACTGAAAGTTTTTGAATATCCAGATCACAACCCACAGGACGTGGAATATAACTTCACCCTGATAATAATTTATTTACCTCCATCAATAATAACTGTAGTGACTACACGGATGAACAGTTTAACTCAATGGTCACATCTGATTTTAATATATCAGTGATCCACTTCAACAGCAGAGGTCTCTATGCCAACTTTTTTTTTTAAAAGTTTTTGTAAAGGGTATTCATGTCATTACAGCATTGCATTGTTTACATTTTCATCACATATTCCCCCCTTTTTTGTTGTTTTTGACAACATTGGAAAAAAATTATTACAACACCCTTTTTTTAAGTGAAAGAAAAAGAGAAATTAAAAGAAGAACAAAAAACAAAAAAAAAAACAAAAGAGAGGGAAAAACAAAAACAAAAGAGTAGAAAAATAAGAGTATCTGAGTAGTGTTGGAACAAAGAGCGGTGCCATTATTGAAATGGTATTTGTCAAAGATGGAAGACACATATGCGTTCCAGGGTTGCCAAAAGTTCAAGAACCCATCCATGTCCTGTTAATGCAAGACTGGAAGATAGTTTGTGATGAAAATGATATAAAGCGTATGATGAATTTTTACAAATATTTGTTGTTTGGAAAATAACTCATGAAATAACGGTAACGACAGCTGATACCAGAATTGAAATAGTACAGGAAAATAAATCTGCTGGAAACCTCACATTAGTCACATCTATTATATATCTATACTGTATATAATAGATGTGACTAATATAGATCTATATATAGATTGAATCTATAGATATAATCTATATATATCTATATATTCATTCCATCTAGCTACATTGCTCCGTACTGTGTTTATATATCTACATATTATTCCATCTAGCTACAATGCTCTAAACTGTGTGTCTGTGTGTGTATATATATATATATATTTATAGTAATATGTACATATGTATATTAGCTGCTCTTGCTTGCTTGCTTTTTTTTTTTTTAATTGCCTTCTGATTGTTGCTCTGAGTGTTGCTATCCCTGTGCTGTTGCAATCCTGGAATTTCCCCGTTGTGGGACTAATAAAGGCTTATCTTATCTTATCTTATCTTATCTTATCTGGGCCAATTTGGCAAAATGTATAGGGACACTGGGGAAAACAAGACACATCTTGGACAATAAAGCATTGTTCTTACTACACAATTCACTGTTTCTACCATATGTTAACTACTGTGTAGAGGTCTGGGGAAACACCTACAAGACCAACCTACAGCCAATACGCACATTACAAAAAAAAGTTTTAAGGATAATAAATAATGTAGGATTTAAAGACCATACCAACTCGTTTTTAAAGTCACATGCCATAAAGTTCACAGAGTTAGTTAAATATAAGACAGCACAAGTGATGTACAGGGCAATTAATCAACTTCCAACTAATATACAAAAAATATTCAAAAAAAGAGACAATGATTATAATTTGAGAGGAGACTTAAACTTTACAAAACCTAAGGTACAAACACCAAAAAAGTGTGTGCATATCTGTCTGTGGGGTGGATTTGTGGAACACTCTGGAGCTGGAACTAAAACTATGTACAAACAGAAACCAATTCCAAAATAGGTATAAACATTATTTGCTGAAAGGATATATGCTAGAGGGGTAGTATTAATATGTACAATTCACTGTGCTCACTCTGGGACACTATGGTGTGGTAGGTGGGACAGTACTGTGCATTTCTGTGTACATCTGTGTTGTTTGAGGCTGGGTATAGATGTATGGACCGTATCCATGTTGGGATGGATGGGTGTCAATGTTGATATAGTAGAAGTATAGTAGAAGGAGTCTGTCTAATTTGACCTTGTTGTTATATTATACAGTTTCTTTTAACCTGTAATGTACTATCCGAAAAATAAATAAAATTCATTCATATGTAGAAAATATAGTTGTCTACTTGGGGTCTTAATTGAGGTAATAGGTATATATTTCACAAGGGTTGTATTTAGGGAAAAGCGGAGTTGGAGTAAATAAGTTAACTTCTTCCTTTCGAGCACTGTATACTGTAACTTTTATTGCATTTGTTTTGTTGGGAAGCACGGTGGCGGAGTGGTTAGCACTGTGGCAGCACAGCAACTCACCTTTGGCCGGGGGATCCTGGGTTCGATCCCAGCCCCCAACCAACAGTGATCCGTGTGGAGTTTGCATGTTCTCCCCGTGTCTGCGTGGGTTTACTCCGGGATTTCTCTGGTTTCATCCCACAAGCCCAAAACATGCAATTTAGGTTAATTGGCATCAAACTGGGTATTCTAAATTGTCCTTGGGTATGACAGAGTGAATGGTTGTCTGTCTCTGTGTTGCCCTGTGATGGACTGGTGATCTGTCCAGGGTGGACCCTGCCTCTCACCCAAAGATACTGGGATAGGCTCCAGCCCCCCCACGACCCGAAAAGGATTCCTGCCACGGCAGGAAGTTCCACTTTTTAATATGGTTTTTGGTATGACCCTGCTAGGATTTGAACCCCTGCCTCCCAGGTGTGGGACAGATGCTCTACCAACTGAGCCACCACTCCAGCATTGAGGTTGGACCTTAATTTTGTTTCGCTCAGTTTTTTCTGCTTTAAGTAGATTTTAATTTGAAAGTAGAAACAAGGAGTGTACTGCTCTTAAAGTTGAGTGGGTGGCTCTTAGAAGAGCCGTTGGGTTGATATGAGTGTAGTCAGGAGTTTACTTGGAGCTGGTGTACTTGGTAACAGCCTTGGTTCCCTCAGACACGGCGTGCTTGGCCAGCTCACCGGGCAGCAGGAGGCGCACTGCGGTCTGGATCTCCCTGGAGGTGATGGTGGAGCGCTTGTTGTAGTGGGTCAGACGAGAGGCCTCAGAGGCGATGCGCTCAAAGATGTCGTTGACAAAGGAGTTCATGATGCTCATAGCCTTGGAGGAGATACCGGTGTCAGGGTGGACCTGCTTCAGCACCTTGTAAACGTAGATGGCGTAGCTCTCCCTCCTGGTCTTCCTCTTCTTCTTGCCTCCTTTACCAGTGGTCTTGGTCACGGTTTTTTTAGAGCCCTTTTTGGGCGCAGACTTGGCGGGTTCAGGCATCCTGAGCTCTCCCTACTTCGCAGCAATGAATGACGTACACTGCAGAGAACTGCTGTTCTTATGCACACTGTATGCAGAGACTACTGTGCAGACCCTCCTCTGTGATTGGCTGAGAATCTGACGTGATCAGCGGGAGAGCTCCTGCTTCAGAGGACAATCAGCCCTCTGTCTGCTGTCCATGTCCTCTGAAAGGAGACCAGACACACTTTTGGAAATATCAGTCATGATAGAGATTGTATTATAGCAAAGCAGAAGTCAGATTTATTTGGATTCCAGCACATCATGGAATTGAGGGGAATGAGACTGCAGACTCCATGGCTAAACGGGACAGAACACTTTTAAAGAAATAATATTAAAATGACCATATTGTTATATAGTAAGCCCTCAATTCAAGTTAAAATGAATGGTTCTCTGACTGAAAAAAAATCAACATCCTTCCTGACGTGAAGCAGGGCTGCCCTCTGAGAGCCGCCCTTGATATCCTGGCTATCAGCCCCCTTATCAGGAAGATTAATCCAGATTTGAGACTGAAGGGCCACATTTTGGGAGGGACACTCAGAGTGGCAGCTCTGGCTTATGCTGATGATGTTACAGTCATTATCAATAACCAAAAACAGATGGACATCCTCAGAGAGATTTTGGACCAGTTTGAGAGAACATCAGGAGCTATACTCAATAAACAAAAACGTGAAACTGTATGGACAGGTCAAGATGGTCAGAACCTGAAACTAGACCCGATTTTAAAAAAGAAAATTAAAATTCTAGGTGTCTGGTTCAATTCAAAATACCGCTGCCTCTCAAACTGGTCCAAAAAAGAGTCTGAGGTTAAAGATGTTCTCAAGGGGGAAAATAAAAAAATACAACTTATCCACCTTATTCCTAGCTCCCATGATGCCTTGTGTGAATTATGGGCACAACTTCTGGTACTAGTTTAGAACGAGGGGTTGTCACAGAAACGGGACACTTTTCCTTGTTAAAAAACAATGATTTTGGCATCAAAAATGTGGGAACACGGCCTTTTGCACCTCAGAAAGAGTAATATAATCATACCACTTCCCACGACTATTGAGGGGTGAGAAGATGACCTTAAAAAGGGGCCTGGCAGACAGTAGCTGCGTTAGTTAGCTCCACTGCTAAAATGCTATCGCTGTAAACAAATAAAAGCTGTGAGATATACAGTATCAGTGCCTCCAACACAATAAAGCTGGTTGCATTTTCTTAAAAGATGTTGGACATTATCAAAATTACCTCAGAGTAGACGTAGAGTCTAGTCAGAGCCACAAAGAACCACAACACTGTGCTTGGGTGTTTTAATGTAAATTTAAAATTTAAGAACTGATTTAAAAATCCAGGATTGGAGCAATGTCTATGTTGACGATATTGATCAAGCTTATGATGAATTAATTTCTGTAATATCTAATTTGTATGACTTGCATTGCCCCTGTTGTCAAATGTATTTAAAAACAAATATAAATATACGCCATGGATAACTAGAACTTTACAAAAGGCCTGTAAAAAGAAAACGTTATGTAAAAATTTCTTGAAGCTAAGAACAGTGAAAAATGGACAAAAGTATAAAACCCATACAAAAAACTAACAAGTATTTTAAGGCACAGTAAAAAAATGAATTATAGTAAATTATTTGAAAAGAACAGAAATAACATTAGCAATACATGGAGATTATTAAACAAAATAAAAAAAAGGATAGATCCTGTATATATCCTATTTATACTCTGGAAATGAAGTTATGACTGGCAATAATTTAATCGCTGAAAAATTTAATGAATATTTTATTAATGTAGGAAAGAAAATAGCTGACCCTATCATAGCTCCACAAGATGCTGATGAAGTTAACATCATCAATATAAATATTCACTCTATGTTTATTGCTGATACTGATGAAAAAGAAATTTCTGAAATTGTACACAAACTTAAAAACAAAAAATCAACAAATTGTAATGTTCACAGTATGTTTCTGGTTAAAAAATATTATTGATTGTGTTGTCAAGCCTTTTACTCATATATGTAATTTGTCTTCAAGAGTTGGAACATTTCCTAAGCAAATGAAAGTCGCTAAAATAATTCCATTGCTTAACTCTGATGATAAATGTTTGCTCACTAACTACAGACCAGTTTCACTGTTGCCCCAGCTGATCTGCGTGGACTTGGAGGCTCCACTTGTGTTTTCTCTCCGTGATAAAAAGGGATCAGACGGAAGGTTGGAGCGGCTCTGAAGGCTGATTTTGGAGCAGCTGATAGCGGCCTGATGTGTCTTCATGAGGGCCTGATGCGGGACTCTGATGTCCTCCGCTGTTTCTTCATGAAGCCTCCAAACCTCAGCGTCTCCCCGCCGAGCTCGGCGCTGCTCTGCGGCTTCTGCTCCGCTTTTCTCTCCTCAAATCATTTCAGACGCTGCAGAGTTTCCACAAAAACACTTTGACTGCTGGGACACATGTTTGTTAAGAGACTGGAAGGGACAGTAATGCAATATTAGTGATTATTTTGTAGTAAAGCGAGGACATGATGGCTGCAGCAAACACACTGATGGATGCTGAGTCCTGCAGACAGGCTTCAGCTCAGAGCTGCAAACTGTCTTTGTTTCTTCAACACATGAATCTGAATGACAATAAAGTGCAGAGATTTCTAGAGTTACTGCTTAACAATAACTATTTCTTCTAGATTCACTCCTTTTTTGAATGTAACAACACTCGGTCGGAGTCATTCCCAGTGAGAGTTGGACTCCGCCAGGGCTGCCCTTTGTCACCGATCCTGTTCATAATTTTTATGGACAGGATTTCTAGGCGCAGCCAGGGAATGGAGGGTGTCATGCTTGGTGACCACAGGATCTCATCTCTGTTGTTTGCAGATGATGTTGTCCTGTTGGCTTCATCCAGCAATGACCTACAGCTCTTGCTGGGATGGTTTGCCGCTGAGTGTGAAGCGGCTGGGATGAGAATCAGCACCTCCAAGTCTGAGTCCATGGTCCTCAGCCGGAAAAAGGTGGATTGTCCTCTCCGGGTTGGGGACAGGCTCCTGCCCCAAGTGGAGGAGTTTAAGTATCTTGGGGTCTTGTTCACGAGTGAGGGGAAAATAGAGCGAGAGATCGACAGACGGATTGGAGCAGCATCTGCAGTGATGCGGACATTGTACCGGTCTGTTGTGGTGAAGAGGGAGCTTAGTTCTAAGGCAAAGCTGTCGATTTACCAGTCAATCTACGTTCCTACTCTCACCTATGGTCACGAGCTTTGGGTAATGACCGAAAGAACGAGATCGCGGATACAAGCGGCTGAAATGAGCTTTCTCCGTAGGATTGCTGGACTCACCCTCAGAGATAGGGTGAGGAGCTCAGTCATCCGGGAGAGGCTCAGAGTAGAACCGCTGCTCCTCCACATTGAAAGGAGTCAGTTGAGGTGGTATGGGCATCTGATTAGGATGCCTCCTGGACGCCTCCCACTTGAGGTGTTTCAGGCACGTCCCACTGGGAGGAGACCCCGGGGCAGACCCAGGACTCGGTGGAGAGACTATGTCTCCCAGATGGTCTGGGAACGCCTTGGTATCCCCTCTGAAGAGCTGGAGCAGGTGGCTGGGGAGAGGGAAGTCTGGGCTTCTCTGCTTGAACTGCTGCCTCTGCGACCCGGACCTCCGGAAAAGCGGTAGAAGATGGATTGATGGATGGATGTTACTTTTTGCTTTTAATTCGGCAATTTTCCTTCATAAATGTGATTTCCCTCCTTGTAAATTAACGACTTTTTTCCAACACAAATGTACTTTTCTCCTCTTGTCAATTACCATTTTTTTCTGCATAAATAAACATCTTTCTTTTCACAAGCTTGTTTTTTTTTTTCTTATAAATTAGCTACTTTTTTCTTGTAATTCTGCAGCTTTTTTCTGCATAAATGTGTGTTGGGGTTTTTTCAACTTTTTGGACCTTTTCCTTGTAAACAAATTACTTTTTTCATTGCAAATTAAATTAATTAATCATATGTTGATTTAATTCATATGTTGATGGGGCGGAACGGTGGCGGAGTGGTTAGCACTGCGGCAGCACAGCAACTCAGCCTTGGCCGGGGGATCCTGAGTTCGATCCCAGCCCCTGACCAGCAGTGATCTGTGTGGAGTTTGCATGTTCTCCCCGTGTCTGCGTGGGTTTACTCTGGGATTTCTCCAGTTTCCTCCCACATGCCAAAAACATGCATGTTAGGTTAACTGGCATCAAACTGGGGATTCTAAATTGTCCTTGGGTATGACTGTGAGAGTGAATGGTTGTCTGTCTCTCTGTGTTGGCCCTGTGATGGACTGGCGATCTGTCCAGGGTGTACCCTGCCTCTCGCCCAAAGATGCTGGGATAAGCTCCAGCCCCCCCGCGACCCGAAAAGGATTAAGCGGAAGAAGATGGATGAATGAATGAATGAATGTTGATTTACATCTGTGAATCACCAGCTACTTCACACGCCTGTGAAATCATTGTTAGGACTAATTTTGATGGTCAGAAACACACACACACACAAAAACTAAACCCTCCGCTCAGAGGATTAAAAAAAAAAAATAAGTAACAATAATAATAATAATCATAGTCATAGCAGTCTGTCGGGGGCGACAATGACTGTTTCATTTAGGTCTGATCAGATTCCTCCATACAGCTCTGTAATTCGCCTTCCGCTGCCAGGAACTTGTGACCTTGTTAACCCGGGCGACGTCCAAGCCGGTACGAGTTGCTCTCTGACTGACCATTTCATGAAACTGCTTGCAAAGTATTTGAGTACCACTAGCTTTTGCTGGACTAGCGACACAGTCTTGGCAGATAGTGGTATTATCAGTGGCAAGGACAGGCCAAGACAAACTGACTCCAATATCTGTTGCAGTGACTGACCAGATGATAGGTTTGTTTACCTCTGCTCTTTGTGTAGTGCATGTCACGATGCACCGACTGGCAAAAGTCCACCACAGACCTTGCGACAGATGTGCTTATCTGCCAGGATGTCAAAATAATAATAATAGTAACAATAATAATCTCCAAAGATTTTTTAAGTGTTCAGCTGCATCAGAGGACAAGCTTTTATTCTGGTACATCAGCGGAGCAGCATTCTGAATTTACAAATATTTAGAAGTATTTTTTTTTTTTTTCCTGGAGCTGAAGAGACTCAAACAGACCCAGGGATCAACCAAAGACTGGTCCAAGTGTAGGAAAAAGTCAGTTTTGGACACCCTATAGTAAACCCCCAGAAAACAGTGTTGAATAGATGCTAATGGTTAATATACTGTAAATATTCCTAATAAATGTACCTAATAGACTGTGATTTAAATATTAATGGCAAATAGGAGCATTTATAGGGGATGTGACTAAAGGAATGAATATGAACTGTTAGATGTAAACTGTCAGTGAAAGCAGTAGCGTTTCTACGCCAGAGGTGGCGCTCGGTAGTGATAAGACACTGTATAGTGTTAGAGAACAAGAGAAGAAGAGTAGCAAATGTTCCAGACACAGATAGTGTGTGAAGACAATGGTGTCAAGTGATGCTATGGCCGTTGCTGGCTGAATGTGCTCTGTAAGTGTGTGGGCCGTGCCTGGTGTGGTGAGAAAAGTCAATAAAAAGCCGCTGCAAAGTCTGACAGCTTGGGTTCCTCATCCTTCCTCCCCCTTCGCCCTCCTGGGTGTAACAAATCTTGGTAGCAGAGGATGGTTCAGTCGTGTCTAAGACCGTGAGTGTGCAAATAAAAAAATTTTTAAAAAGAGCCCGTAACGGTGGAGCTGGAGCAGCTACAAGATAAGCTAAGCGAGGCCTTGGTGCCGTTACGGGCTGAACAGCTAAACGAGGTCTGTTTATTTGCAAAGATAAGCCCAGCCGAGCCGTCTAAGAAGTACACGCTGATACGACTGTTAATCGAGGAGGTGGAGAAAACCACTGAAAGCGAAGAGAAGGATGTAGCCTGCGAGTTTGTGCTAAAGCTAATAGCATGTGCTAACGAATCTAAGCTAAGCGAACCGTTGACGCAGGCAGCAACAGCGGCCAGCACAAGCTGGGAGACAGAGGCACTCGCCAGTTTACAAAGCCAATATGCCGCTCTGCATGAAAGTATCCTTGATTCAGCTAAAAGGGTTGAAGAGGAAATAATAAGGCTGATGGAAGATGAGGCCGCGCCGCCACCGGGCCGCCATTTTATGACACAGCCCGAGGCCGCGCCGCCACAGAGCCGCCATTTTGTGCCACAGCCCGCAGTTCCCGCAGCGCCCCTACCACCAGAAGTGATCATTAAACGGGAGTTTAAGATAAATGGGCAGATAGGGGAGAGGGGCCAAAAAGACAATTTGTCTTATTCCAGTCTCACTCACCAGATCGATATGGGCTTAAAGAAAAAGCACAGTGAGGCTGAGATAATTGAGGCTGTTGTCAGAGCAGTGAGTTCTGGATTGAGTTTGCGCGCTATGCTGGAGATTAAGTCAGATCTCACACTGCCACAGCTGCGCATAATCCTGCGAGGACATTATAAAGAGGATAGTTCCACTGACTTGTATCATCGTCTGATAAACCTCACACAAGACAGTAATGAGTCACCTCAGAACTTCCTGTTTCGTGCCATTGAGCTAAAGGAAAGACTTTTAGCAGCATCCAGAGAGCCTGGCACGGAAGAGCAGTTTAGTTCTGATCTTATTCAGAGGAAGTTTCTGAGGGCGGTGGAAACGGGACTGATCAGTGTTGATGTGAAATATCAACTGAAGCGTCATTTGGAGGATCCTGCCGTCACCGACGAGCTACTGATTTCAAAGATGAATGCAGTAGCCAGTCTTGAATGGGAACGACACCAAAAATTCAAGAGGCACATGAAAGAACCAAAAGTTCAAGAATGCCAAGTGGAAAACCAAACGGGTCAGTATGCAACAGAAACAGAAGTGGATGGCCCAGAGCGCCCCCTACCATCGACAAAAGGTAAAATTCTTAAATCCCAAAGCACAGTGACCCGTACGGAATCTGAGCTCCTGAACATAGTCACACAGCTGAAGAGTGACATGGAGGAGATCAAAAAGGCCATACGTGAGTCTCCCTGAGCACCTCATGCTCAAAGAGCTAGGAGGACACGTGGCTGCAAGAGCTGTCAGTCCACCCGCAATGACGATCAATGCGACCACTGCTTCAGATATGGATTCAGCGTCCACATGTCAAGGGAATGTCGGATAGGAAGGAGACTTGGAAGAAGAACAGGGCAAGTAGACACGGCGGCCAATACTGTTGCAACCACAGCAGAACAAGCTAACACACAAGAACTGTATGAGCTTGTTACAGACAGTATTCGGAGGTTGGAAGCAAGACTGGTAGCTAAGGCCGAGGCACCTCCTAAAGAAACGGTCCGTGTTAATCTACTGTCCCCTAATCGCCAATTACAGTTACTCATTTTGGTTGGAAAAAAATATGTCATCACCTGCTTCCTCGATGACAAGGAGACACAAGCATTGTGGGACACAGGGTCACAGGTCTGCTTAATGAATGATACCTGGAGACAGGAGCACCTGCCACACACCACCGTCAGAGACTTAGCCGAGTTGGTGGGTCCAAGTATCCTGAATGGGAGGGCAGTGAACCAGACACCGATTCCATTCTCAGGGTGGGTCGAAGTCACATTTAAGCTGCCGACAGTTAGTCGCCCACCGGTGGAACTCTTAGTTCCTGTGCTAGTGGTGAAGGAGGATGGAGTGGCAGAGCCGCCTATCATTGGGTTCAACGTGATTGGCCATGTCCTGAAGATGGGCATTAAACCGCCTTGTGCCATCAGTGAAGCTGTTAGTGCAGCCTTCTCATTTGACTGTAAAAAAACAGAAGTATTTCTGAAAGTGATGCAAAGTGAGGAGGATAGGCTTGGAGAAGGAATGGTAAAAGTTGGCAGTGAGTTGGTTACCATCCCTGCTGGCCAAACCAAAGCAGTCAAAGGTTGTGTCAGAGCAGGCTCACTTCCAGACACACAAGACGTCTTATTTGAGCCGAGTCAGTACACCCAATTACCAGAGGGTTTGCAGATGCAAAGTGGGTTGGTGCAGTTATGGAAAGGGAGGCGATCTATGTTCAAAATACCTATAACAAACAGTACGTCCCGTGATATCCAGCTGCCCGCTAAGACCATTTTGGGGGAAACACAGAGAATTAAAACTACTTACCCGGCAGACATTAGACCCCCTGCTGTAAACCAAGCGACGGTCGACCCAACAACGAGTGAAACAGGAAGAAATAGAGACCGAGATGAACTGTGCTGTAAAAGAGACTATGGACATGTGGGACCCTCCAGTTCCCCTTGATCATCTCTTGCCCATACAGCAAGAGCAAGTAAAACAGCTCCTACGGGAGGAACGGCAAGCGTTTTCCCGTGATGAGTATGATGTAGGGACAATTCCCTCTTTACAGTTGAAGATCCGACTCAAAGATCACGATCCTGTCAAAAAGACTTATGTTTCTGTTCCCAAACCACTTCATAAAGAAGTAAAGGAGTATTTAGAAGGCCTGCTTAACAGGGGCTGGATCACCTCTCCTGAAAGATAACTCTTTAAATAGAGCATCTTCTCACTTACTGGAAGGGGTTCTGGTCAATCCAGGCCTTAAAGGATGTTTTCCAGTCAATGAACTTTAAAGGCTGTGATCTGGACCCTGCGGACATTGCCCTGGTGCAGACACTCGAACAGCAGCAACCTTCCACTGTTGGAGAGCTAAGGAAATTGCTAGGTTTTATTTCATATTACCGCAGCTATATTCCCAACTTCTCTCGTATAGCAAAGCCTCTTTACGACCTTCTTGCTAACGACCACACAGATAAAGCAAAGAAAAACTTAAAGAAACATGTCAAAAAGAACGATGGTGGCCACTTGCCCTCATCTCATGTGATCAGGTGGCACCCAGAGCATCAAGCAGTAGTTTGTCAGCTTGTTGACTTTCTCACCCAACCCCCAGTGTTAGGTTACCCGAACTTTGAGGAACCCTTCATTTTGCATTGTGACGCTTCATGGGAGGGGCTTGGAGCGGTGTTATACCAGCGACAACAAGACAAACTGGTGGTGATAGCGTATGGCTCCAGGACATTGTCAAATCCAGAGAAGAACTACCACCTTCATTCAGGGAAGCTGGAGTTTCTTGCCATGAAGTGAGCCATCTGTGAGAGGTTTCGGGATTATCTGTACTATTCTCCGCCATTCACTGTCTATACGGACAATAATCCCCTAACGTATGTGCTCACCACCGCAAAGTTAAATGCAACCACACAGAGATGGGTAGCAGAACTAGCTGATTTACAGTTTGTGATTAAGTATCGCCCTGGAAAAGCAAACAGAGATGCAGATGGACTTTCACGTATGCCTCTAGATATGGAGCAGTACATGAACAGATGTATACAAAATGTTGATCCTGATGTGATGAATTGTGTGACACAGGCAGTCAAGGTAAAGTCACAAGAAAATGAACCATGGCTCTGCCCAGTCACCATTTCTACTCTCATTAGTGAAGCAGATCGAGAAGCCAGCTCTGTAGCTGAAATATCAAAGACTAATCTAAAAAGAGCTCAAGAAGACTCCGTGATTGGAGAGGTGTTGCACTATGTGTTGTCAAAACAGTGGCCAAGAAGTGGAAAGCAGTTGAACAGTAAAATTGCAGCTCTAGTCAGGCAAAAACACAAGCTGTACTTGGAAGATGATGGACTGCTTTACAGGAGAACGGCAACACATGACCAGCTACTCCTACCCCAGAAGTTTCACAAACTCGTGTTGAAAGAGCTCCACGAAAACATGGGCCATTTAGGGGTAGAGAGAGTGATGAACTTGATAAGAGAGTGTTTTTATTGGGCTCATATGCAAAGAGATGTGGAGCACTACATCACTAAAGTTTGCAATTGTTTGAAGAACAAACGTCCCAATAAGACAACAAGGGCACCACTGACTAACATTGTCACCACGTACCCATTTGAATTGGTGTCCATTGATTTCCTGCACTTGGAGAAGTGCAAAGGAGGATATGAGTATATCCTGGTTTTAATGGACCACTTCACTCGTTTTGCCCAGGCTTACCCATGTCGTAACAAAGCTGCCCACACCGCTGCTGAGAAGATCTTTGGAGATTTTGCCCTCAAGTTTGGTTTCCCCACACGACTCCATGATCAGGGTAGAGAGTTCCAAAATAAACTTTTTGCAAAACTCCAAGAGTACAGTGGTGTGCAAGGGTCCCGAACAACGCCATACCATCCCCAAGGGAATGGGCAGGTGGAACGATTCAATCGTACACTGTTGGCAATGCTCAGAAATTTGCCCGAAGCAGCCAAGGAAGACTGGAAGTCCTCTCTGGCAAAAGTGGTTCATGCCTATAATTGTACGCGTAGTGAGGCTACGGGGTACGCACCATATTTTCTGTTGTTTGGCCGTAGTCCAAAGTTGTCTATTGATCTAATGTTTGGCCTCACAACAAGAGAGCAGAGTGTTTCTCAGCAGGACTATGCTGAAAAGTGGAGAGCTACAATGACTGAAGCTTACAAACTCGCTTCTAAAACAGCAAACAAAGAAGGGATGAGAAGTAAAGCACTTTATGATAAAAAGGTTCACGGTGCTGAGTTACTCCCTGGATCCAGAGTACTGGTTCGAAACTTGACTGAAAAAGGTGGGCCAGGAAAATTAAGATCATACTGGGAAGACAAGGTGTATGTCGTGACCCAAAAGAAGTACCCAGACAGTCCAGTATATGAAATCAGACCTGAAAATGGCAAGGGACGCACTCGGGTCATGCACAGAAACCTTTTGCTACCCTGTGACTTTCTGTCCATGGAAACAGTGGAGCATGCCTCTAATCAAACAAGAGAAAGAGACTCTAAAAGACAAAGGCATGTGGACAGACAAAACAACACGGATGATGAAGATGACGAGGGTTGGAATGCCATAATTGGATTACGAGCTGGGAAGGATAAAAATCACCATCCACTGAGAGCCGATGCACCGGAGTTCTACCCTCACAGTGACACTACTCCGGAGGATGAGGACCAGGACCCAGATAACGTCACGCAGGTGCAGCTGGCACCAGAGGTCAACAATCCGGTGGTCCCAGATCTAGCTGAGGCAGACCAGGACCAGGGTGATGAGGTGTTGGAGTCCAGTTCCAGTGACCAGGAGGGACCTGACGAGTTTCCTGCTAAAACGTATCCTTCAAGAATAAGAAAACAGCCATTGAGGTTTACTTATGATAAGTTAGGCCAACCTTGCACTTCATCTGTCTAGAACAAATGTGTAGAAGCTAAAGATAACCATTGTTCAGACATAAATGTTTTGAAAAGTAACTTGGTAGTTACTGTGATGGCTGATAAAAAAGGAAAAAAAAATTTTCAGTGTGTTACTAAGGCACAGGCATTACACAAAGGTTTATTTGGTAGGCTATGACTAGATTGAGTACCCTTACTCTCAGGAAAGATGCAGATACCCACCATGATGGATGGAGCGGTTGATGGTTATCGTGCACAAAGACCTCTTCTGCAAACGTATTGCATGGAATAGGAGATACATGCTGTACTATGCTGTACCTGCCATCTACAGAAGTTCTCTGATGACTCTGCGATCGTTGGCCTCATCTCCAATGGAGATGAAGCTGAGTACAGAGGGCTTATCCAGGACTTCGTGGACTGGTGCCATCGGAACTGCCTCCAGATCAACGCGAGGAAAACTAAGGAGCTGGTGGTGGACTGCCGCAGGCATGGGCAGCCCCTCACAGTACCAGTAAATATACAGGGAACAGACATCGAGATGGTGACATCCTATAAGTACCTGGGTATTCATCTGAACAATAAACTAGACTGGTCACACAATACTGATGCACTCTACAAGAAGGGACAGCGCAGGCTGTTCCTGCTGAGGAGACTCAGGTCTTTTGGTGTACAAGGGGCGCTGCTGAAGTCATTCTATGACACGGTGGTGGCATCAGCCATCACTTTTGGAGTGGTCTGCTGGGGCAGTGGCATTACTGCAGCCGATAGGAAGAGACTGAACAAACTGATTAAGAAAGCTAGCTCTGTCCTGGGGCAGCGCCTTGATCCAATGGAGGAGATAGGAGAGAGAAGGACGGTGGCTAAACTGTCATCTCTGCTGGAGTCCGAGTTCCACCCTATGCAGGACATACTGAATGCACTGAGGAGCTCATTTAGCAGCAGACTACATCATCCCAGGTGCACAACCGAGAGGTTTCGTAGGTCCTTCCTACCAACGGCTGTCAGACTGTACAACCTAAGCAGGGCTGCTCGCAGAGATAGCAAAAAGACGTAACAAACTAATAGTTTTTTGAATGCAAAAGATGCAATAGACTTACACAATGGTCCCCTCCGGCATACAACTAGGAACATACCGGTCGCTATGGAGGGTGAGAATATGTATGGGCACATAATCATACCATGTAGGATAACTAAGTAGACGGTTATGCTGTTTCATTCCATCTAGCAACAATGCTCTGCACTGTGTGTGTTTATATATTTGCATATTTATTCCATCTAGCTACAATGCTCAGCACTGGGTGTGTTTATATATTTATATATCTACATATTATTCCATCTAGCTACATTGCTCCGCACTGTGGGTGTTTATATATTTACATATTTATTCCATCTAGCTACAATGCTCTGCACTGTGTGTTCATATATTCATATATTTATTCCATCCAGCTACAATGCTCTGCACTGTGTGTCTGTGTGTGTGTGTATATATATATATTTTATAGTAATACGTACATATGTTTATTAGCTGCTCTTGCTTGCTTGTTTTTTTTCTTGCCTTCTGATTGTTGCTCTGAGTGTTGCTATCCCTGTGCTGTTGCAATCCTGGAATTTCCCCGTTGTGGGACTAATAAAGGCTTATCTTATCTTATCTTACTATAGACAACTACCAGTTTGCATCTTTATGGACTTTAATGAACTCTGACTCCTGTTTAGTAATACCCTACTTACATGAGATACATGGTTACCAAATGTGGACTGTGAAAGAGAAAAAAAACAGTAGTTTTGGAAAAGGTGTAATGTCGGGACGACATTAAATTTCTGAGGGGCGAGTGTAGGAAAAAGTCAATTTTGGACAACCTATAGTAAACCCCCAGAAAACAGTGTTGAATAGATGCTAGTGGTTAATATAAGTATTCCTAATAAATGTACCTAATAGACTGTGATTTAAATATTAATGGCAAATAGGAGCATTTATAGGGGATGTGACTAAAGGAATGAATATGAACTGTTAGATGTAAACTGTCAGTGAAAGCAGTAGCGTTTCTACGCCAGAGGTGGCGCTCGGTAGTGATAAGACACTGTATAGTGTTAGAGAACAAGAGAAGAAGAGTAGCAAATGTTCCAGACACAGATAGTGTGTGAAGACAATGGTGTCAAGTGATGCTATGGCCGTTGCTGGCTGAATGTGCTCTGTAAGTGTGTGGGCCGTGCCTGGTGTGGTGAGAAAAGTCAATAAAAAGCCGCTGCAAAGTCTGACAGCTTGGGTTCCTCATCCTTCCTCCCCCTTCGCCCTCCTGGGTGTAACACTAGACAGAAGGGAACATTTTTATTTCTGCCTATGAAATTGCAGTGTATTGTCCAATGAAACTACTGCAGTACAAGTGTTAGTACAGGTAATATCAGGGTAACAAGCCTGTTTTTAGTGAAAATACATTGTAAGTACATATACTTATCCAATAAGTTCCCTCCCCAAGAGCACACATACATGGCACCAACATCGGCCGACTTACCTGTATTCCTGATGTCAACTTGCCAACGTTGGCTGGACGTGTGTGTGCTGTTGGGGCTGTATTTACCAAGCAGGAAACTCTGGAGTTGGTTACCATATGAGAACTTTGCACTTTCTATGCTGGAGACCAGTTTAACTGTTCACACTGAGATTATATGGAAGTACTCCAAAATTACGCAGTACTTCTTGGGTTCTAATTTCATAACCAATCTGAAATTACCCGGTTCCTGGCTATTGTGCTCATTAGTAATTACATGGTACTGACAAGGTTCTGGGCTGTGTTATTAAGGTATTTTGCAAGATGAAAATATCTTAAGTCAGCAAAATTAGTGACCTGAACCGAAAAGATGCATAAAAAATGAAAAATTTTCACTTCCCACTCAGTTTTTTCTGAATTTTCTTCAAGAAATCCTTGTTCACAGCATCTTACGTAGGTGAAATTCTCCTCACTCATTTCACTTCTTGATTTCCCAGCAGCATGTGTGTGCTCGTGTGTGCACTCATCAGTTTCATCTCCCATAGGCCTGTGCTCACACACCTGTTTTTGTGAGGGTTTTTAACAAGCAGACATGAGTCTTCCATAAATGCTGTATTTTTCTTCTATTGTATTTCTCCATCAAGTTTAACTTTTGCCAATAACTCCCTTTTATTGAGCCACTGGTAATAAGAGCAGCCATCTTTAACCTTCGTTATGATCTACAGAGAAACTTTAACCGGGAAATCGTCATCTTCCCCCCCGGCAGGTCTCCTCCATCCTCCGCCTGTTCCTTCCCGCCCCTGGTCCCATGTGGCTTTTGGATTTTGTGACCGGCCTGCCCCCTTCTGACCACTTCACCTCGGTCCTGATGATAGTGGACCGCTTCTCCAAGGCAGCCCATTTTGTGCCTCTCCGGGGGTTGCCTTCAGCGCGGGAGACGGCGGATCTCCTGGTGCAGCATGTGGTCCGTCTTCATGGCATCCCGGCAGATATTGTCTCGGATCGAGGCCCGCAGTTTGTATCCCAGGTCTGGAAGGCATTTTGCACGATGTGGGGGGCCACGGCAAGTCTTTCGTCTGGGTATCATCCGCAGAGCAACGACCAGTGTGAGCGGGCCAATCAGGAGCTGGAGGCTGCGCTCCTCTGTGTCATCTCCTCTTGTTCCTCTTCCTGGAGTACGTTCTTGCCCTGGATCGAGTATGCGCACAACGCCACGGTGTCTTCAGTGACTGGGATGTCCCCGTTCAAAGCGTCTCTGGGGTATGATCCTCCACTGTTCCCGGAGGAGGAGAAGGCGGTGGCTATCCCTTCTGTGCAGGCTCACGCCAGGCGTTGTCGCCGGATCTGGACCATCACCCGCAGAGCCCTCCTCAGGACCACGGAACGCAATATCCAGGTGGCCAACCGTCACAGGAGGCCCGCTCCGGACTATATGGTGGGTCAACAGGTTTGGCTGTCTACCAAAAATATCAATGTGCCGGCCGAGAAGCGTAAGTTGACGAAGCGCTTCATCGGTCCTTTTGTGATTTGTGACTGCCTTGAGGAGGAAAGAGTGAGGATGCAGCTTAATAAGCAAGAATATGGGTCTGATTTTTGGGAGAACTAATCCAGACAGTTGTCTCAGTCTCTTAAGGGATCTGATGATCAAGAAAGCGCCATCTCCAGGTCCTCCAGTAAACGAGCTGATGCAGAAGCAGATCTCGCAGCAAAGGTTGAGGAAGCAAAGGCTAGCCAAATGCTACAAGAACATCAAGCCAAGGTGGACAAGCTGGAGAGTGAATGGAAACTTATTAAACACAAATACTGGGAGAAATTAAAAGGAGGCTGAAATAAAATTAAAGCTGGGAAGGAAAAATCAAAGTTACAACTGTAAACTATGAAGTGAAGGTTGCAGAGGCTCATGTAAGGGCATATAATAAATCTGATGTCTAAAAATTGTGTAGATGAAACTAGCACAGGTACTCCTGACACTGTCAGCCTTTGATAAATCCACAAGCTACAGCAGTTTTTTTTTTTAATGAATGAATGAATGAATTTATTTCGGATAGTACAGTACAGGTTAAAAGAAACTGTATAATATAACAACAAGGTCAAATTAGACAAAGACTCCTCCTACTATACAATTCCACGTGAGTTATCCGAAATGGGTGATGGCTGAAGCCGCAGCTTATATTGCCCACCCATATTCCATCCAAGAATTCAAAGGAGAAAAAAGAGAAAACAAGACAAGAGCGATTACAATTTAAAACAAGACTAAGACAAAATGTGACTGAGAGAAAAAAGAAAACTAAGCTAGGCTAAGTTAAGCGGTTACTATTCAAAAACAAATCTAAGACAAAATGTCACAGAGAAAAAAAAGAAAAAAAAAGAAAAAAAAAACTAAGCTACAACACAATACAGGCTGGATATGTCAATCCTTATGTGAGTTTACATGTTGTCTTGTAAATATGTTTGGAGTATTTCTTCCTTTAGTTTTTGTTTAAATTGTCCAAGCGTTGTACATGATTTTAATTCAGGTCCAAAATTGTTCCATAATCTGACTCCTTGCACTGAAATACAGTGTTGCTTGGTGGTTGTTCTCACTGTAGGCTTTTGAAATATACATGTTCCTCTGAAGTGATATCGTTTCTCCCTTGTTTGGAACAACTTTTGGATATTTGCGGGCAGTGATAAATTCTTCACTTTGAACATTATTATTGCGGTTTTAAAGTCAACCAGATCTTTCAACTTGAGAGTTTTTTGTTTAAGAAAAAGTGGGTTTGTTGGTTCCCTGTAAGCTGATTTGTTTATTATTCTAATAGCTCTCTTTTGAAGCATAAAGAGTGGATATATGTTTGTTTTATATGTATTTCCCCATACTTCATTACAATATGTCATGTATGGGAGTATTAATGAATGATACAAGGTGTATAGTGTGGGTTGATTCAGCAAATATTTCACTCTGTGTAATATTGCAATTGATTTGGATACTTTACCTTTAATATAATTAATATGTGATTTCCAACACAGTTTGTTATTAATTATTACTCCAAGAAATTTAGTTTCAGATACCCTTTCAATCTCTACACCATTTACACTGAGTTTGGGTACTGGGTTGTTGTGATGGTTGTTAAAGACTATAAATTTTGTCTTACTTAAATTGAACGTTAATTTGTTTGAATCAAACCACAGTTTAAACTTTCCTAATTCCTTTCCGAGTGTATCCAGAAGTTGTTCCAAATTGTTTCCACTGCATAGCAGATTAGTGTCATCGGCAAACAATATTAAGTCCATTTTTTCTGAAACTTTACATATATCGTTTATATACATATTGAATAATAATGGTCCCAAAACTGAACCCTGTGGGACTCCACAGGTGACCTTCAGTAACTCTGAATTTTTGTTGCTAACACATGCATACTGATATCTATTCTTTAAGTAATTACTTAACCAGGACAGTGCTACCCCTCTAATACCACAATTTTGTAGTTTCTTTAATAATAAATTGTGATCTACTGTATCAAATGCTTTTTTAAGATCTAACTAACTAACTAACTAACCTGCACTTATATAGCGCTTTTCTAGTCACAAAGACCACTCAAAGCGCTTTCATTAATACTAACCCTCTATTCTAAGGGCCTATAGGAAACAGATCTCTAGGGACAATTTAGAACAGCCAATTAACCTAACATGCATGTTTTTGGCATGTGGGAGGAAACCGGAGAAATCCCGGAGTAAACCCACGCAACACGGGGAGAACATGCAAACTCCACACAGATCACTGTTGGTCGGGGGCTGGGATCGAACCCATGATCCCACGATCCCCACAATCCCCCGGCCAAGGGTAAACTGTGCTGCCGCAGTGCTAACCACTGCGCCACCGTGCAGCCACCACTGTGCCACCGTGCAACTGAATACTCTTTATTTTCAATGGCTGTTGATATTTTTTCTGTAAATTCCATTAAGGCATATGCAGTTGTCCTCTTGTGTCTGAACCCATATCGCTGCTCACACAATAAATCATTCTTCAGTATGAAGTTGTCAATTCTCTCATAGAATATTTTTTCAAGTATCTTTGAAAATTGCGGTAATAGTGAAATTGGTCTATAGTTTGAGAGTTCCCCTCTGTCGCCCGTCTTGTATATCGGAATTACTTTAGCTATTTTCATTGCATTGGGAAATATACCTGATTGGAGAGACAGGTTACAGATATACGTCAGTGGTTTTACTATGCATTCGATAACAGTTTTGACTAATAGCATGTCAATATCATCACAGTCCGTAGATGTTTTACTTTTGAACGATTTAACAATTTCAATGACCTCTCTTTCGTCTGTGTTCTTTATGAAGACGGAGTCTTTTACAGCAGTGTTATTGCATATTGTATCACCTGTAGGCACCGTAGTGGGTATTTCTCGGGCCAGTTTAGGTCCAATGTTAACAAAAAAATTATTAAATTCATCTGCAGGTGAAGCTATATTCACACTCTGAGTCGTTTTATTATTTTTTGTAATATTAGTTGGGTAGCTTGTATTTCTGCTTTTATTTCCAAGGATACTGTTGAGTATGGGCCTCGCAATTGGGCTCCGACTCAGGTTATTGTTTTGCTGGGTCCAGGTGGCCCCCGTCTCTCACCAACACCGCACCCGAGCTCCCAACTGCCGCCTCGGTTGGTTCCTCCGGTTAGCCCTCACCGGGGACTGAGTCGCTTCGTGTCGGAGTTAGGTGGCGCACCGGGGAGCTAACTAGCGTTAGCTTGGCAATCGCTTTGGGTAGAGCGCAGCAGTTCTGCCCGATTAAAGGGGTATTCCAACGGGATTTTGACGGAGGTGGAAGTTCAGCCCGTGGGTGTCCGTCACGAGCGCTGATCGCTGTTGGTTAGGTACTTTTAATGGGAAAATCAGCGACTTTGTCTCAGCGCTGAAAAAGTGTGACCATCCCGGTCGCCATCTTGTTTTTTCATATTGAGTTCAACCTCAATATGCAGTACCTCAGAGGTTAATGCAGGAAGATCACAGCCTTTAAAGTTCATTGACTGCAAAACATCCTTTAAGGCCTGGATTGACCAGAACCCCTTCCAGTAAGTGAGAAGATGCTCTATTTAAAGAGTTATCTTTCAGGAGAGGCATGTAAGGCTGTGGAAGGTTTCTTCTATTGGAACTCGGAGGATGCATACCATGGTGCTTGGGCTGTTCTAGAAGACAGATATGGAAGTCAATTTGTTGTTCAAAGAGCCTTTAGAGAGAGACTGATGAAATGGCCAAAAATGACTGCTATTGACCCTGAAGCACTTCAAGAGTTGGCTGATCTTCTCAAAAGTTGTGCTGAAATCACGCCCCATGTTAAAGGGTTGTCAATTCCCAATGATTGTGAAGAAAATCATAAAATTCTTAAAGCGTACCTGTGGTGGTCGTGAAGACGCATTTGACTTGAAAACATTATGAAGAAGTATTTCTTATTTTGGTAAATAATTTTTGCCAGCCATATACCACCAGACATATATTCAAATAGGACCTTGGCCATGGGCAGCCAATGAAAACTGTGGGCGCAGCCATGACACATGCGGATGTGACGTCACTTCGTTGATACTCAACAGTCAATGCTCCGCCTGTATGAGAGACTAGGGTGCTGTTGTGAGTGTTTTTATTCTATTATGGCTGAATTGTCGGACTCTGAGGAAGAATTTGTCCAACATGGCTACAGGTTTGAGCCAGAAAGGTCTTCTGAGGGTTAAAGTGACGAAGTGGTCCTCACACACAACGCAATTTCATCTGAAATTATTCGTCTGTGCCCTGTTTCCGCTCCGATCTTCTGACAAGGTGAGCTGGGTTTGGGTACACAAAAAAAGTGTTTCTTTGTTTTTTTCGCTTATTATTCAGACATCCAAAGGCTTTACATTCCGCCATGTTGAGATATCCATATCGCATTGTATGTTTTTGTTTTTAAAAGAGCAACGAGTGTCTGCTGCTCTCTAGATAGTTTTAGAATCATCTTCCGAGAACAGATGAGACAAGCCGCTGAATTTAAGCATTTATTTATTTTCTACTCGTTTTAGTTCTGCATTTAATATGAATCCTGAGTTTGAAATAAACATTTGAATTTGAATATCCCCGAAGCCGCCGCACATCCGGGTACTCAGATCACAGTGTTAGAATTATCGTCATTTACGAGCTCAGATCAGAAAAGATGGCTCGCAGAATTTAAACATTTATTTATTTATTTTCTACTCGTTTTAGTTCTGCATTTAATATGAATCCTGAGTTTGAAATAAACGTTTGAATTTGAATATCCCGAAGCCGCCGCACATCCGGGTACTCAGATCGCAGTGTTAGAATTATCGTCATTTACGAGCTTAGATCAGAAAAGACGGCTCGCCGAATTTAAACATTTATTTATTTATTTTCTACTCGTTTTAGTTCTGCATTTAATATGAATCCTGAGTTTGAAATAAACGTTTGAATTTGAATATCCCCGAAGCCGCTCCACATCCGGGTACTCGAGGCTCAGCCAATACTGATCCAGATCGCGGTGTCAACGAAATTACATCACAGGAAGCGTCCTGGAAGTCCCTGTAGCCGCTAGTATGGCTGTACCCATGTTTTGCTGACATAGCTGAACCAGCAGATCAGCAATGGATTTATATCAAATTGCTTTGAACGTGAATTTCAACTTAAACTTGAACTAGAACGTGAGACAGGGGCTCAATATAATATCTTTTTTTTCACGACCACCACAGGTACGCTTTAAGAAGCTCCCTGGGTGGATGGTGCGTAGATGGAGTCAGCTTGTTGTTAAACTAGCTCAATCAGGTAATTATCCAAGCTTCAAAAGTTTCACCGAGTTTATGCAGAAAGAAGCCAGAATTTCTTGTCTTATTGCCTCTCCTTTAATGATTAATATGAAAACAACAGATGAGACAATACCAAAGAAGGCTAAAATACTGAATACAAGCACGCAATTAAAAGGCTCTAATTTGGTGACACAGGAAAGCTCAAAGTCAAGGCCACCTTTCTTGGTCTGTAATGATGCATATGGAGTTGCAAAGTGTCCAACCTTTGCTGTAAAAACTATGGATGAGAAAAGAGCTTTTGTACATGAACCTCATCTGCGCTTTGGATGCCTGAGGAAAGGGCATGTGGCCAAAGATTGTGAAAGGCGATATACCTGTAACACCTGTGGTTGACGTCATCCCACCTGCCTGCATAAAGATGGCACACAACCTGTAGAAATGACAAGTGACTCTGCTGTTACAGGAGACCGTGTGCACAATGAAGTCCATAAGGTGATGTCTCATGCCATGACTAAACATGCTTCTGCCACATCTAGCATCGTTCCAGTCCTTGTGTCTTCAACAACAGAGCCTCACAGAGAAACACTTATGCTCTTCTTGACACACAGTGACTCCACCTTCAATCTAGAAGATTTGGTTTCAGAGTTAGATGTGAATCTAATTCAAAATTAGAAAAAGAACATATAATTTGTGAGGAAATTGTATTTTGGTTAAACCCAAGTTCAGGACTAACACTAAACAGCACTGTGTTTCTGTTGTTGGCAGCACTTTATGGAACTGTTGTCCAGACAAAATTAAAATGTGTGGTACATTCGAAATGTTTAAAAAAATGTATAAAGAAAATATAATTTCTCAGTATTGTCATGTTGAGTGGCGAAATGGTGCTCTCAAGTGGCTAATTAATTTGACATCATATTTATGTTGATTCTGTAAAACTGGTACTTTTTTGTTGGAATTTGTTTCTGTTTTCATTTTTAACATGGATGTGATTTATTTTACGAGTTTAAATTTTTGTTGTCTGCGATGGACTGGCTATCTGTCCGGGTAAGCCCTGCCTTCTGCCCGGGGATACTGGGATGGGCTCCAGCCCCACCGCGACCCTTAAGGCATGAAGAGGTTAAGAAGATGAATGGATTTTTGTTGTACAGTATTAGGGGTAGGAGTTATAGAAGCATTAGCTTCAGCCTACACCCTTTTCGTTTTTTATCTTTTATCATGGATTATAAACCAAATAAAGTATAAATGCAAGTACAAATAACGTCCATAGTAAAGTTTAGTAGAATATATTTGCAAAATTTACTTTTGATATTAACTTAAGAATGACCTTAAAAAAATGTATTAGATTTTTTTGAATGAAAATACTTGACAAAGATTTTTAAGTAAATAATGTTCCAATTTTTTTCTGGTGTATATGAATGAAGAAATCTAGCTCCATGTGCCGTTGTCAGATTGGAGTCCCTGCCCCTCATATGGTGTCTGCACGGCCCTGCACAGCACTACCACTGATGACAGTCCTGCTACCTCAGATTTACTAGAGGAACGTTCTTGCTGGCTCTCAGTGTTTAATACATGTGTGTCAGCTGTGGTACTAGAGAAGAAACGAAGTTTTATTGCACCATTTATAAACCATGCATACGTGACAAAGACAATTTTGAGAAATTATAATTGACAAACTTTCCTTCTAGTATGACAGTTCAAACGGTAGAAATCAGCTCTTCAATGAAGTGGGTGGTCCTTAAAAGGACCTTTTGTTGTTGCAGCTGGTGTGGTTTTAACCACCGAATCCGTACAGAGTACGGCCCTGCCTCTTCAGAGCATACACCACATCCATGGCGGTGACAGTCTTCCTCTTGGCGTGCTCGGTGTAGGTGACGGCATCACGGATGACGTTCTCTAGGAAGACCTTCAACACGCCGCGGGTCTCCTCGTAGATGAGACCGGAGATGCGCTTCACTCCACCACGGCGAGCCAGACGGCGGATAGCGGGCTTGGTGATTCCCTGGATGTTATCACGGAGAACTTTACGGTGACGCTTAGCGCCTCCTTTGCCCAGACCTTTGCCACCCTTTCCTCTACCAGACATGTTGACTTCTTCTCTGAAATGTCAAAGACGAATGAAGAAAACGGTGCTCGCGGGTCTGCTTTAATCTGTGGTCTGCGGACGTCGTAGAAAACAAGGGCCTGTTTCGGTGGGCGGAGCTAAACTCAGAGACCCTCTCCTCTATTTTGGAGCTACAAAACCTCAGAAATATTCAGGTTTTTATATTTTGAACACTTCACTAATTACCAGTTCAGGGTTTCTGTATTAATCAAAAAGACCTCTGAATTTGTCTGGTGAGTTTTGACAAAATATTTTATTAAATAGGCTATAATTAAAACTAAGTTGTAAATTAATTGAAAACACTGCTTGGGAAAAGTTAGAATTATCAATAACGTTGTCATTGATTTCAAACTGATACTAACTAAAAACACTGAAGCATCTATTTGGGGCACTGACCTGTAATTTACTCCAAATTATTCATTTATTGCTAATTATAGATCATTTTAGTTTGAAGTGAAATATTGTGATTCTGTGAGCAGCTCATCTTTGTGAATCAAGAGCAGTCCATGAATATAGCAGAGAAAAGGGATTGAAGACATTTAATCATGATAATTGAATGTAATAAGGGGTGAAAAGGTTTCTAGATTTTTGTCTGAGACTTTTTTGCACTGATGAGATTAGCAGCTAATCCTGTTCACATTAGATTATGAGACTGATGGAGTAAAAGCAAGATGTGAATGCAGTATTGTAGTTGTAGTATCCGTGTATTAAGTGCAGTGTAGTGTGTAAGTCTGCATGAGATTTGGTGATTTGTAAAGGAATGCTGTGTTCCATGATGCGGTGGTGGCTCTTAAAAGAGCCTTTGAGTTTCCATGTGATTGTCAGCCATGACAGCTCACTTCTTCTTGGGGGCTGCCTTCTTAGCTTTAGCTTTAGCTGCTTTCTTAGGCGCAGCTTTCTTGGCAGCAGGGGTCTTCTTGGCCACTTTCTTGGGGCTCTTGGCAGCTTTCTTGGGGCTCTTTGGTGCCTTCTTGGCCGCTGCTGGTTTCTTCACCTTCTTCGGGGACTTCTTAGCAGCTGCAGCCTTCTTGGCTCCTGCTGCTTTGGGCTTTTTAGCCGCTGCTGGTTTCTTGGCAGCAGGTTTCTTGGCTTTAGCAGGGCCTTTCTTTGCGGGCTTCTTGGTCTTGCTCTCTGCCTTTGCCACCTTGAAGGACCCAGAAGCCCCGGTTCCCTTGGTCTGGCTGAGGGTTCCCTTGTTGACCAAGCTCTTGATAGCGATGTTAACGCGGGACTTGTTCTTTTCCACATCGTAGCCCCCGGCAGCCAGAGTCTTCTTGATGGCGGCCAGCGACATGCCCTTCTTCTCTTTGGAAGCTGTCACCGCTTTAACGATCAGCTCTCCAACGCTGGGTCCAGCCTTCCTGGGCTTGGATGCCTTCTTCTTTGCTGGTTTAACCGGAGCAGCGGCTGGTGCTTCTTCTGCCATTTCTTCTCTGTGCAAGTGTCCAACACACAGCAGGAATCAGAGCGCAAACATGTCTCTGTGGAAGAAACACGTGATACATGAAGACACGGTGAGAACCGTGGAGACTCAGCTGAGCGCTGCTGCTGATCTGTGTGGACTTGGAGGCTCCACTTGTGTTTTCTCTCCGTGATAAAAAGGGATCAGACGGAAGGCTGGAGCGGCTCTGAAGGCTGATTTTGGAGCAGCTGATAGCGGCCTGATGTGTCTTCATGAGGGCCTGATGCGGGACTCTGATGTCCTCCGCTGTTTCTTCATGAAGCCTCCAAACCTCAGCGTCTCCCCGCCGAGCTCGGCGCTGCTCTGCGGCTTCTGCTCCGCTTTTCTCTCCTAAAATCATTTCAGACGCTGCAGAGTTTCCACAAAAACACTTTGACTGCTGGGACACATGTTTGTTCAGAGACTGGAAGGGACAGTAATGCAATATTAGTGATTATTTTGTAGTAAAGCGAGGACAGAATGGCTGCAGCAAACACACTGATGGATGCTGAGTCCTGCAGACAGGCTTCAGCTCAGAGCTGCAAACTGTCTTTGTTTCTTCAACACATGAATCTGAATGACAATAAAGTGCAGAGATTTCTAGAGTTACTGCGTAAGAATATGCCACTATGCTGAACATAAACCACAAGAGATGGAGAATGATATTGATCCTGATAACCACTTTTTCAATAATATTCATAACCACTGTGAATATTACACTGAAAAGCAATTCAAAAGTCAAGTGCAATTAGATGATAAACTGTCAATAATACACTTCAATAGCAGAAGTCTTAACAAAAACTTCTCACAGATTCAGGACTATTTAAAACAGCTAAACAGAAAATTCACAGCTATAGCAGTCTCTGAAACCTGGCTTAATGCAGACCAGGCTCCCCTGATGGCAATAGAGGGATATCAGATGTTTAACATTAACAGATCTCAAAAAAAGGGTGGTGGTGTTGCACTGTATATTGATGACCTATATAGATGTAAGCTTGTAAATGAAATGTCCTCAGCACTACCAGGGATTCTGGAATGTGTTACTGTTGAGATTGACCTAGACAAAACAACAAATCTAATCATAAGCTGCATATATAGAACGCCAGGAACTTGCATTGAGACATTCAGAGATAAATTAGTCGAGCTGTACAATAATATTACTAGTAAGAAAATGGTAGCAATTTGTGGAGATTTCAATATTGATCTACGTACTTAATCCACATCAACAAAATGTAGTTACAGAGTTCATGAACTCTATGTACAGCATGAGTCTATATCCCACAATAACACATCCCAGTAGAATCACAGCTCACTCTGCTACACTTATTGACAACCTGTTTGTCAATGTTCTCGACAAGAAAATAGAAAGTGGATTATTGATAAATGATATAAGCGACCACTTGCCAATCTTTGCACTTATCCATGGCCACACGGGGCCCAACCCAGAAAAAATCTCAAAATCGTTCAGACACAAATCACCAAACGCAATCAGTTCTTTTAAAGAGGACTTGCTGAAGCAAGACTGGACAGAAGTCTATGTATCAGATGTAAATGAAGCCTATGACACATTTATAAACATTGTAACCACTCCTTATGAAAAAAACTGCCCATTAGTTAAAAAAAAGCTTAAACACAAATTTACTGACAAACCATGGCTAACCAAAGGACTACAAAAGGCGTGTAAAAAGAAAAATTTATTATATAAAGCTTTCATAAAGAAAAGGACAAAAGAAGCAGAGCAGTGGTATAAAACATACAAAAATAAGTTAACATATATAATAAGATGTAGTAAAAGAGACTATTACAGTAAAGAACTGGAAAAAAACAAAGACAATATTAAAAATACATGGACAATAATCAACAGTATCCTTGGAAATAAAAGCAGAAATACCAGCTACCCAACTAACATTCCAAAAAATAATAAATCGACTCCGAATGTGAATATAGCTTCACCTGCAGATGAATTTAATAATTTTTTTGTTAACATTGGACCTAAACTGGCCCGAGAAATACCCACTACGGTGCCAACAGGTGATTCAATATGCAATAACACTGCTGTAAAAGACACCATCTTCATAAAGAACACAGATGAAAGAGAGGTCATTGAAATTGTTAAATCGTTCAAAAGTAAAACATCTACTGACTGCGATGGTATTGATATGCTACTAGTCAAAACTGTTATCGAATGCATAGTGAAACCACTGACGTATATCTGTAACCTGTCTCTCCAATCAGGTATATTTCCCAATGCAATGAAAATAGCTAAAGTAATTCCGATTTACAAGACAGGCGACAGAGGGGAACTCTCCAACTACAGACCAATTTCACTATTACCGCAATTTTCCAAGATACTTGAAAAAATATTCTATGAGAGAATTGACAACTTCATACTGAAGAATGATTTATTGTGTGAGCAGCAATATGGGTTCAGACACAAGAGGACAACTGCATATGCCTTAATGGAATTTACAGAAAAAATATCAACAGCCATTGAAAATAAAGAGTATTCAGTTGGAGTATTCCTGGATCTTAAAAAAGCATTTGATACAGTAGATCACAATCTATTATTAAAGAAACTACAAAATTGTGGTATTAGAGGGGTAGCACTGTCCTGGTTAAGAAGTTACTTAAAGAATAGATATCAGTTTGTATGTGTTAACAACAAAAACTCAGAGCTACTGAAGGTCACCTGTGGAGTCCCACAGGGTTCAGTTTTGGGACCATTATTATTCAATATGTATATAAATGATATATGTAAAGTTTCAGAAAAAATGGACTTAATATTGTTTGCTGATGACACTAACCTGCTATGCAGTGGAAACAATTTGGAACAACTTCTGGATACACTCGGAAAGGAATTAGGAAAGCTGAAACTGTGGTTTGATTCAAACAAATTAACGCTCAATTTAAGCAAGACAAAATTTATAGTCTTTAACAACCATCACAACTACCCAGTACCCAAACTCAGTGTAAATGGTGTAGAGATTGAAAGGGTATCCGAAACTAAATTCCTTGGAGTAATAATTGATAACAAACTGTGTTGGAAGCCACATATTAATTATATAAAAGGTAAAGTATCCAAATCAATTGCAATATTACACAGAGTGAAAAATTTGCTGAATCAACCCACACTATACACCTTGTATCATTCATTAATACTCCCATACATGACATATTGTAATGAAGTATGGGGAAATACATATAAAACAAACATATATCCACTCTTTATGCTTCAAAAGAGAGCTATTAGAATAATCAACAAAGCAGCTTACAGGGAACCAACAAACCCACTTTTTCTTAAACAAAAAACTCTCAAGTTGAAAGATCTGATCGACTTTAAAACCGCAATAATAATGTTCAAAGTGAAGAATCTATCACTGCCCGCAAATATCCAAAAGTTGTTCCAAACAAGGGAGAAACGATATCACTTCAGAGGAACATGTATATTTCAAAAGCCTACAGTGAGAACAACCACCAAGCAACACTGTATTTCAGTGCAAGGTGTCAGATTATGGAACGATTTTGGACCTGAATTAAAATCATGTACAAAGCTTGGACAATTTAAACAAAAACTAAAGGAAGAAATACTCCAAACATATTTACAAGACGACATGTAAACTCACATAAGGATTGACATTTCCAGCCTGTGTTGTGTTATAGCTTAGTTTTTCTTTTTTCTCTGTGACACTATGTCTTAGATTTGTTTTAGAATAGTAACCGCTTAACTTAGACTAGCTCAGTTTTCTTTTTCTCTCAGTCACATTTTGTCTTAGCCTTGTTTTAAATTGTAATCGCTCTTGTCTTGTTTTCTCTTTTTTCTCCTTTGAATTCTTGGATGGAATATGGGTGGGCAATATAAGCTGCGGCTTCAGCCATCACCCATTTCGGATAACTCACGTGGAATTGTATAGTAGAAGGAGTCTTTGTCTAATTTGACCTTGTTGTTATATTATACAGTTTCTTTTAACCTGTAATGTACTATCCGAAATAAATAAATTCATTCAATTCATAAATAAATTCATTCATTCATTCATTCATTCATTCAAGAATAAATGAAAACCAGCCTGGACCAGTGCAAAGGTCCTCTGCAGATCTCAAGATAAATAAGGGCTTTGGTTCCCCGCTGAAATGATCATTTTACATGAATTATTCTGGGTTCTAGTCTAAACTTTTAGTCTAAATATTTTATAACTTGCTTTTAAAAAGCAGCAACATGTGTGGATGTAAATGACAATGATTTCTATTCAGTGTTCCAAAATCCCTTCAAAGACTGCAGTCCTGATTGTCTCCACCACAGCTGAAGTGTGTCGGGACAATCATCATGTGGTTCTAAAGCAAGACAGCATTAAATTCTGAAGACTGAAAATAGCTTTTCTTTCTTTTTCTTTGGAAAAAGGCCACACGTGACCAGGCCTCTCAGCAGGGATGTGGACATAGGAGTCCAGACGTCCTTGTCCCCCTTTACCATCCCAATGTCTCCTCTGCTTTTCACTCCGTTTAATAATGTGTAGATTTCCATCTGTGAAGACCCTCCACACCATAGGAGCAAATCAATTATTCCACCCCGGAATAACCAGAGAACACCCCAGTATCACCAGAAACCCCATTTCTACATCATCTTACACAACTGAAGAAAATGCATTTGAAGCACAAAAGTGAAGCCAAAGAGCATTTTTTTATTTGCATCTTTTTCTTATTAATCTACTTTTTTCCCCTTTTCAGTTTGAAACTCCTTGTTCTTAAATTTGACATTTTTTTCTTCATAAATTTTCAACTTTTTCCTTTAAAATCTGCAATTTTTTCCCCTCACCAATGGAACTTTTTTCCCCGTAATTCATGATTTCATCATCAATTTGTAACTCTTTTGCTCAAAAATTCGTTTCTTTTCTCTTTTATTTCTGAAATATTTTCCCTCAAATGTATTTTTCACTCATAAATTTAATACTTTTCTTCTAAATTCATTACTTTATTCATTGTAAATTTGAAGTTTTTTCTTTTTATTTTGTATATTCTCTCATGAGATTTTTTTTTTCAAATTTACTATTTTCATCATAAATTTCCCCTTTTTCTTCTTGTGAATCTGCAATTCTCTGCTCTTAAATTTGCATGTTTTCCTCATAAATTTGCAACATTTTTGCATAAACCTGCTGCTGTTTTCTTTTAATTTTGCAGTCTTTTCTCACCAGTGTTTTTCTCTCATAAATCTACAACTTTTTCTTCTAGATTCACTCCTATTTTGAATGTTAATTTGCAACATTGTTTTCATAAATTTGTTACTTTTTTCTTTGAATTCTGCAATTTTCCTCCATAAAGGTGAATTTTTTCCCTTCTTGTAAATTAACGACTTTCTTTCAAACACAAATATACTTTTCTCCTCTTGTCAATTACCAATTTTTTCATCATAAATCAACATCTTTATTTTCACAATTTTTTTTTCTTAGAAATTATCTATTTTTCTTGTAATTCTGCAGCCTTTTTCTGCATAAATGTGTGTTGGGGATTTGTCAACTGTTTTTTTGTTTGTTTGTTTGTTTTTTACTTTTCCCTTGTAAACAAATTACTGTTTTCATTGTAAATTAAATTATCATATGTTGATTTACATCTGTGAATCATCAGCTACTTCACATGCCTGTAAAATCATTGTTAGGACTAATTTAGGATCGTTAGGATTTAATAATAATAATAATAATAATAATAATAATAATGTCCAAAGATTTTTTCAGTGTTCAGCTGCATCAGAGGACAAACTTTTATTCTGGTACATCAGCGGAGCAACAGTCTGAATTTACCAACATTTAGAAGTAATTAATTTTTTTCCTGGAGCTGAAGAGACTCAAACAGACCCAGGGATCAACCAAAGACTGGTCCAAGACAGAAGAGAACATTTTTATTCCTGCTGATGAAATTTCAGTGTATTGTCCAATGAAACTACTGCAGTACAAGTGTTAGTACAGGTAATATCAGGGTAACAAGCCTGTTTTTAGTGAAAATACATTGTAAGTACATCAACTTATCCAATAAATTCCCTCCCCAGCAGCAAACATACATGGCACCAACATCGCCGACTTACCAAGTTTACGATGTACAACCAACCTCTCTAAGATGTATTCCCGATGTCAACTTGCCGACGTTGGCTGGACGTGTGTGTGCTGTTGGGGCTGTATTTACCAAGCAGGAAACTCTGGAGTTAGTTACCATATGAGAACTTTGCACTTTCTATGCTGGAGACCAGTTTAACTGTTCACACTGAGATTATATGGAAGTACTCCAAAATTACGCAGTACTTCTTGGGTTCTAATTTCATAACCAACCTGAAATTACCCGGTTCCAGGCTATTGTGCTCATTAGTAATTACATGGTACTGACAAGGTTCTGGGCTGTGTTATTAAGGTATTTTGCAAGATGAACAAAATATCTTAAGTCAGCAAAATTGGTGACCTGAACAGAAAAGATGAATAAAAAAAATGAAAATTTTGACTTTCCACTCAGTTTTTTCTGAATTTTCTTCAAAAAATCCTTGTTCACAGCATCTTACGTAGGTGAAATTCTCCTCACTCATTTCAGTTGATTACCCAGCAGCATGTGTGCTCATCTTTTCATCTCCCATAGGCCTGTGCTCACACACCTGTTAACTTTGATTTAAGACATTTGTGAGGGTTTTTAACAAGCAGTCGGCCATTTTTTTTTCTTCTATTGTATTTCTCCTTCAAGTTTAACTTTGGCCAAGTTTTGTCAATAACTCCCTTTTACAGAGCCACTGGTAATAAGAGCAGCCATATTTAACCTTAGTTATGATCTACAGAGAAACTTTTAACTAGTGTAGAACATTGATTTTGAAGTGTGAGAGGATCTGAGCTGTTGCAGAGGAGTGGGTGGCTCTGAAAAGAGCCTTTGGGTGTTTGGTGGTGGGATGAGGTGTCCACATTTACTTGGACTTCTCGGTCTTCTTGGGCAGCAGCACAGCCTGGATGTTGGGCAGAACTCCACCCTGAGCGATGGTGACTCCTCCCAGCAGCTTGTTGAGCTCCTCGTCGTTGCAGGCCCTTGCTGCTGCCGTCGTCGGTGAGTCTGGTGCTGCAGCCTCTGGCCCCATGCCGTCTCCGGACGTTGCGCCTAGCTCTGCTGCTGCGGCCGAAGCCGTGCTCCGTTTGTGGACGTCGACGAGTCGTTGTGCCTCCTGGCTCAGCTCGTGGTAGTCTCGTCAGGCCAACAGAGGTGAACCGGCCAGGGTCACTCTCACCGCTGGCGGTAGGGTCCTGAGGAAAAGGTGGGTGAAGATAAAGCTGTCACCTTCGGAGTCTCTCAACCTCAGCATTTTCCCCATCAGGTCTGCGGGTCTGTCGTTCTCAAACTCCATCAACGCCAGGAGCCCCTCTGCTCGCTGTTGCACCGAGGGGGTGAAGTGGCTGATAAGCGCAGCCTTCAATGCGCTGTACTTGTCGCTGTCCGGTGGGTGGTTGACCAGGTTCTCCCCCCTCTGGACTGTGTGGTTGTCCAGCTTCGCCACCACATGGTAGAATTTTGTGTCGTCTCTCAAGATTCTCCGGAGGTTGAACTGCATCTCGACCGCGCTAAACCAGGAGCGCGGACTATTCTGCCAGAAGTCCGGCAGCTGGAACGTGGCGGCATTTGTCAGGCTGGCTTCTGACGAGTCCGCTCGGGAGAATTACTTCTGCTCATGCTTCGTCGTAAGGTCACCAGTGTGGAGATGTGTTGAAGGACGAGACTGAGTTTATTCCTCAGGTTCAGCTTTATTCACAATCACATACTCCAACATTCCAAAGCAGAAAAAGAGGATGAATTTTCTCACATCTGTCCTTTTATACCCAGGACATCAAACCTACAGTCACATGGTGTTTAATCAAACATACAGTCACATGGTACTTAATCTCAGTCACAATGTAACTCCCCCCGATCTTAACACCATCCACCCCCTAGTCTCCGGTGGTCAGGAAATCTCTCAAGGCCATCTCCTTGACACAAAAGGCCAAATCTCACACTCTCCTGTTACCTCTAGGAGGCTCAGTCCCTTTGTTCCCCTGAGACGTGAAGCACACAATAAACATACAGTAATATATCTGTGGAGCATATGAACCCAACATATGTGTCCCACAACGTCTGATTTTAATATATCAGTGATCCACTTCAACAGCAGAAGTCTCTATAGGGCCTTTTCCACTAGCACGGCTTAGCACACCACGGGAGAGCTCAGCACGCTTTAAGTCTTTCCACTAGCCCCAACACGGTTTAACAGCAGCGATTCTCGGCCTTGCTCAAGGGCAGGGTCCAGTCGTGCCGTGTTGTGACGTTAAAAGACTGGTCGCCGCTGATTGGTCAGGTCTTAACATCACGAAAGCTCACTTTTTTTGAGCCATACAGCGCTGTTTTGTGCTGGCTAACTCATTTTAGCTAACATTTTTTTTGCTAGTAGCTAGCTAGTTCCAACTGCCGATTCGCGCTTGTTTTCTCCTAAATATTTGCTTGTGAGAGCAAAACGATGAAATATGTTAATCCTGGTTAAAGTCCTGGTTTTTATTTTGTATTGCACTTTGGTGCTGTGCATTAAATTGTGTGCAATTTAATGCTAGAATGCGTTTCCACATGCCAGGGGTTAGCCTCCCTGTTGTGGATACTGGTGAAATGGACCACACGAGCCAAAATCTCGTCATATTAAAACTGCTTTTTCAAACCAGTGATTTATAAAGTCATTCATATAATTTTCTAAAGCGTCAGAATAGACACACCACCTTTTCTGTGGATCCTGCAGTGCTTGTCAGGGAAATGAAGCATGTCACATCCCACCACTGAATTTCACAGGTGTATTTCCCGAATACAGTTAAATCTCCAAAAATTAGGATGTCATGAAAAACTTCAATATTTTTTGTCACTCATTTCAGAAAGTGAAATCCGTATATTATATAGATTCATTACACAGAGTGATATATTTCAAGCGTTTATTTATTTTAATTTTGATGATTATGGCTTACAGCCCCTGAAAACCCCAAATTCAATTTGGCAAAAAATTAGAATATTACATAAAATTAACTTAGTTTTTAAATATAAATTTTGGCCGCTGAGGTGTTGGTTAATATGGGCTGTAGCCGTAATCATCAATATTAAAATAAACACTTGTAGAGGATGTGCTCAAGGATGAGGCTGAGTTTATTTCTCAGGTTCAGCTTTATTAACAGAACACATACTCTAACAATCTCCAAGCAAGAAAAAAGACAGATCAATATCACATCGCTCTTTTATATCCCGAAACATCGAAACTCAAGTCACATGGTGTCTAAGCAAACATACAGTCACATGGTACTTAATCCCAGTCACAATGTAACCCTTTTGATCTTCCACCAATGTCCCTTATCCTTCGATGGTCCGGAAATCCCTCCAGGGCATCTCTCTGAGACAAAGGCCAAATCTCACACCTTCTCGATATCTCCTGCATACTCAGTCCTTTCGTCCCTCGAGACATGAAGCACACAATAAACATACAACAATACATTTGTGTAAAATATGTACCCAACATATGTGCCACATTACCCCCCCCCCCCAAACGTCTAATATGGGACAAACATAATCAGAGATGCATGACATAAAAACATTACCACATATCAAATATCAATCCACCAGTTGCCTAGGTCTAAACCTCCTGCTGTATCTGCTGTAAGCCGGCCTTGCTGCTTCTGCAGTGTCTTCCTGCACCTGTGGATTAGAACTGTTAGCCAATCTCTGTGGGGGTTCTGGAGAATGCCTTCTCGGAGGTCTGCCACGACGGGGGGCCCTCGCCAACTGCACTTGTTCATCCGCCAAAACAAAAGCGGGTTTGAGTCTGTTTATACAAATCAACTCCTTCCTGTCTCCCAAATCTAGCAAAAAATGCTTCTCTCCTGTTTCCAGCACTATGAAAGGTCCATCATAAGGTGGCCGCAAATTTGGGCGTTGAGCATCATGTCTAACAAAAACAAACTCCGCATTTTTTAAAGCCTTCGGCACAAAAACGCGTGGGAAACTGTGATGAACTGGGCCAGGAAGCATGTTTGATCCTGTGTCGCTCTGCAGCAGCTGAGCAGGGGGACAATTTGGCGCAGGATTGTCGGGGAAAAATTCCCCGGGCAAACGGAGAGGTTGTGCAAAAACTAACTCAGCTGGGGAGGCCTGCAAATCCTCCTTAGGTGCAGAACGCAACCCCAATAAAACCCATGGAAATTTGTCCACCCAATTTGTATCCTTAAGCGACGCTCTGAGGGCTGCTTTCAATGACCTATGAAAACGTTCGCATAAACCATTAGCCTGGGGGTTATACGCGGTAGTGCGGTGGATCTTCACCCCTAGGCTGCAGGCCATCGATGACCAGAGTTCGGAAACAAATTGAGGACCTCTGTCAGACGTTATGTCCGACGGAACTCCAAAACGCGCAACCCAAGCTGTTAAAAACGCGCGCGCAACTCCTTCCGCTGTGGTTGATGCCAGAGGAACCACTTCTGGCCAACGCGTGGTGTGGTCCACCATCGTCAAAAGGTGTGTATACCCCTGTGACAACGGAAGGGGGTCCACCAAGTCGACATGCACATGATCAAAGCGCTTAGCCTGGATGTGAAAAGGCTCCAAAGGGGCTCTAGTGTGCTTGTGTATTTTGGCTCGCTGACACGCTACGCAGGCTGCCGCCCATTCCTTGACCTGTTTGCGCAACCCCAGCTAAACAAATTTCTCCCCCACCATCTTGATCGATGCGCGCACCCCCGGGTGCGCCAGGGAATGGACCGAGTCAAAAACGCAGCGGCGCCACGCAGCTGGTGCCACGGGACGCAGCTGTCCCGTGGAGACATCGCAGATTAGGGGGGGCATACCAACTTGCTGCACCCTGTGCTCCAGCCTTAACCCTGTTGGTCCACACTGGAGCGCGCGCACATCCGCATCGCTAACCTGCTCCGCGGCCATGGCTGCATAATCTAAACCTACGCGGACCGGGGCTGCGTGTGCTTCCACGTCGCTACCCTGACCCGCGGCCACGGCTGCAGAGTCTGCCCCCACGGGGCCTGGCGCCGCCACAGCACGCAAGAGACAGTCTGCCACTACATTATGTTTACCTGCGACATGCTGGATATCGGTGGTGAACTCCGATATCTCGGCCAGCTGTCTTTGCTGCCGGCCCGACCAAGGTTCTGAAATCTTGGCCATCGCAAACGTTAGCGGCTTGTGGTCCACGAACGCGGTGAAACGGCGCCCCTCCAGCCAGAACTGGAAATGGCGGATGGCCAAGTGTAGGGCCAACAGCTCCCTGTCGAACGCGCTGTATTTTCGCTCGCTATCGCGCAAGGTTTTGCTGAAAAACGCGAGCGGCTGCCAGGTCCCTGCTACAAACTGTTCAACGACCGCCCCCACCGCTAAATCGGAAGCGTCAGTGGTGAGCGCCATGCGGGTCGTTGGGACTGGGTGTGCCAACAAAACCGCGTTTGCCAGGGCTGATTTGACTTGGGAGAATGCGCGCTCCCGCTCAGGAGACCATTCGACTTTATTTGTGGGTTTTTGCTTCTTTACAGCATACAATGGTTGCATGAGCTGCGCTGCGCTTGGGAGGAAATGGTTATAAAAATTAACCATTCCCAAAAACTCCTGTAACGCTTTGAGGTCGGGGAAAATCTGTTATTGCGCGTACTTTACCGGGAAGAGGGACCGCTCCTTCTGGCGAAACGCGATGCCCCAAAAAATCAATTTGCACCACCCCAAACTGACACTTCGCTGGGTTAATTATTAACCCGTGCTCTGCCAGCCTCCGAAAAACCGCTGTGAGGTGGCTTTCGTGTTCGTCTTCAGACGTGCTGGCTACCAAAATGTCATCCAAGTAGACGAACACGAAAGGGAGGTCGCGTAGAACCACGTCCATCATACGCTGGAATGTCTGCGCGGCACCCTTGAGTCCAAAGGGCATGCACAAAAACTCAAAAAGCCCGAAAGGAGTTATTACCGCTGTTTTGGGTATATCCTGAGCGCGCACTGGGACCTGATGGTAACCACACACCAAGTCTATTTTAGAAAAAATGCGCGCCCCCGCCAAATGAACCAAAAAATCTTGGATGTGCGGAATCGGGTAGCGGTCGTGTGCTGAGGCGTTATTCAACCTGCGGAAATCACCGCAAGGTCGCCACGAACCATCAGCCTTCGGGACCATGTGTAGCGGTGAAGCCCAGGGGCTTTTAGAACGTCTAATGATGCCCAGTTTTTCCAAGTTGGCGAACTCCTCGCGCGCTATGGCCAGTTTAGCTGAATCCAAGCGCCGAGCTTTTGCAAAAACGGGCGGCCCGGTGGTAGTGATAAAATTTTCCACTCCACGTTTAGCCACTGTTGCCGAAAACGTTGGGACTGTGAGTGCTGGGAACTGAGTGAGTAGTGCGTGGAACTTACCACCCGCAGCTGTGACGTTGGCCTGTGCAGTCGGCGGGGCCACCCGGGCTGTGCAGGGAATAGAGTGAAAAGACAGTGCATTAACCAGACGTCTATTAGCAAGATCAACCAATAAACCATGTGAGCACAAAAAATCAGCACCTAACATGTTGAAATTGACTGCCGCTATGACGAAAGTCCACTCGAATGTTCGGCCGTGTAGAGACAGAAGCAGAGTCTTCTCCCTGAAGGTCTTAATCGCCGAGCCGTTCGCTGCCGACACCACGGGACCACTGGAAGGCGCCAGCCGGTCAGCGTAGGAAGGTGTGATGAAACTCAGCTGGGAGCTTGTGTCCACAAGGAAGTGCCTCCCTGATCACGCGTCCCTCAGGTAGAGCAGCTTGTTCTTTTCACCAAGAGTCGCAGCTGTTACCGACTCCCGGTCTTGGCGTTTCCCGAGCGCTTGAACTGGCACGGTGGAATGCACTTGCGTGCCCTCTCAGCGAAATGGCGATGGTAAAAGCAAAGGACGCCGCCCGCTCCGCGTCTCCTGGCCTCCGCCGCTGCTGTCGTCAGTGAGTCTGGTGCTGCAGCCTCTGGCCCCCCTGCCATCTCCAGATGTTGCGCTCAGCTCCGCTGCTACGGTCGTGGCCGTGTGTCGCCTATGGGCGTCGACGAGTCGCTGCGCCTCCTGGCCCAGCTCGTGGTAGTCTCGGTGGGCCAGCAGCTGTGAATTGGCCAGGGTAACTCTCACCGCTGATGGTAGTGTCCTGAGGAAAAGGTGGGCGAAGATAAAACCATCATCTTCGGAGTCTCTCAAACTCAGCATCTTCGCCATCAGGTCTGCAGGTCTCTCGACCTCGCCCTCAGTCAACGCCAGGAGCTTCTCTGCTCACTCTCCCAGCGAGGGGGTGAAAAAACAGATGAGAGCAGCTTTCAATGCGCCATACTTGTCATCGTCTGGTGGATGGTTAATCAGGCTCTCTACCCGCTGGGCTGTGTGGCTGTCCAGCTTCGCAACCACATGGTAGAATTTCGTGGCGTCTGCCGAAATTCCCCGAAGATGGAACTGTGCCTCGACTGTGTTAAACCAGGAGCGCGGGCTATGCTGCCAGAAATCAGGTAGCTGGACTGTAGTAGCTGCATTAGCCTGGCTGGCTCCTGATGAGTCCGATGCAGGGGAATCGCCACCGGCCATAATTCGTCTTAGGGTCACCAGTGTAGAGGATGTGCTCAAGGATGAGGCTGAGTTTATTTCTCAGGTTCAGCTTTATTAACAGAACACATACTCTAACAATCTCCAAGCAAGAAAAAAGACAGATCAATATCACATCGCTCTTTCATATCCCGGAACATCGAAACTCAAGTCACATGGTGTCTAAGCAAACATACAGTCACATGGTACTTAATCCCAGTCACAATGTAACCCTTTTGATCTTCCACCAATGTCCCTTAGCCTTCGATGGTCCGGAAATCCCTCCAGGGCATCTCTCTGAGACAAAGGCCAAATCTCACACCTTCTCGATATCTCCTGCAGACTCAGTCCTTTTGTCCCTCGAGATGTGAAGCACACAATAAACATACAGCAATACATTTGTGGAAAATATGTACCCAATATAAGTGCCACACACTTGCAATATATCACTGTCCCTGTAATGAATCTATATATGGGTTTCACTTTCTGAAATGAGTGAAAAAAAAATATTGAATTTTTTCATGGTATTCTAATTTTTGAGATGTGCCTGTTTAAGTGTTGAACTTGCTTGAAACTAACCATCATCCATTTCTGTCGTTCATCTAGGCAGGAGGAAATCAGCCTCCCCACAACCTACCTCGACACTGTGGAAAGTACTGAAATCCTTTGCTTTTATAGGTAAAGTGTCAAAAGCAAAGTAGCACAATTTCCACTTAATATAAAAGGGACTGAACTGAGATTTATTTGATTGTGTGAATATGGCACATCAACTGTAAAATAAACCGCTTGTTAATGTATTTATTTTTTTGTCAGATCACTTGTGTGATCCTTTGTGAGTTATGTTCATAACTGTATGTTTTGGCAAATGTGAGATGTTCAGTCATCAATATAATTTACTTTATATGTGTAGTTTATAGTCTATCATCAATAAACTCATGCAGTAACAGGACACATTACAAATATTTGAGACCCATTGTAGTGCTTCCTTTTATATTTTAGCAATGCTAGTACAAAACACTGCCCACACATGAAGCCAGGGTAACAAGAGACATTTTTACACTTTTACAGTGAAGACAAACTTTTATTGATAAAAACTTCATATTTTGACTGACCGACTCCATACTCGGTGATGCACAACTTCAGTTAAAGTACTAGATTCCATTCAAGTGAATGTATTAATTCATTCTGATTGCTGAGGCCACAATAAAAAGAGATGATTTTAAATGTAACGTAGCCCTTGTAAAATCTACTGAAGCGCAGCTACATGAAAATTGTGGTTAAATACAACAACAAAGTACTTTATTGTCACATTTAAATTGTAATCCCTCCTGTTTTGTTTTTCTTTTGAATTCTTGGATGGAATATGGGTGGGCAATATAAGCTGCAGCTTCAGCCATCACCCATTTCAGATAACCTATGTTGAACTGTATAATCAGAGGAGTTATTGTTTAATTTGACCTTGTTAGATTTTTTTCCCCTTTGTTATATTATTCTATTTTCTTTTAATCTTTACTTTTAATCAATCCGAAATAAAGATTCATTCAATAATTCACACTCCACCACTGGCTTTTAGCAACAAGTGTATTTCCCAAATAAGTTTTAAACTTGCTTTAATTAACCACCACCCATTTGTCTTTTGTCTAGGCAAGAGGGAAACTGTCACCCCAACTGGACCTTGCCTCACTATTTACAGAGATGCAGGCTGAAGATCTGCTGAACCAGGACCAGTACGATGGGCCGATCCAGTTGCTTCTCAGTGAGGCAGCGTGGCTGCCGTGTGTGACCATTCCAGTTTTTTTTTTACAGTTTGAATTTTGCACATTCTGAATAATCTGGAATTTGCTGCTGGTTGTAATAAACAATTTAGTGACTTATGTGTTTGCATCATGATTTTCTATTTTGTCTGTTAAGACACCAGTGGGAAAAGCATCATCTGTACAAAGGATTTATCGGTGACCATGAAAATAATGGCTCATTTTTAAGAAAAAAGTAACCAAAACAATTATTTTATTAACTGAAGACTGTATTGTTAGAAGACTGTACAGAAGACCCTGCATACTTTAGTGACAGTACCAGTATATGGAGGTATTCTGGGTCATATTAGCATCTGCTCTTCATCATAATGGGTTTGGGCAGGGGTGTCTAATCATGAGCCATGGAGGGCCAATACCCTGCAGGCTTTACCTCCAACCAGTGTCTTCAACAGCAGATTCCACTGAACTTCTTCCACTGACTGATGAGTGAGAACACCTGCTGAAGAGACTGGGTAGAAGAGAGAACCTGCAGGGTCTTGGCCCCCCATGACACATGATTGGAAGCCCCGGATTAGGTTTAATGGGATTTAACATTTTAACACAAACTGCTTTATGGTTCATAATTCTGTTGACAGACTTACACCAAACCAAAAATGATTTCTCAAACTGCTGGATTATTCTTAGCTTTTCCAATCTTTCAGTGTTTAATTTATGCCACATGGTGGTAACCTTCACATATAAAAAAAGACATCTGCAAAAAAATTCAGAGGTTTATTGTCAGTGCAATTCCCAGTGCAATACTACATGAATGCATGTATAGTACATTGTTGATGCAGAGAATATATATTTCTACAGTACATGTATCTAGTAAATCGAGTATTTTCCATGTAACCTTGTGACTGCATTATTTTAATTGCTTTTAATCCTAGATCAAGTTTGTTTTGGTCTAAAATGCATCATAACTGCCAAATATATCTTATTATACCTAACTCAGTAATGTTTACTTTATGAATATATATTTTGTGGCTAATATAGTTATTAACATGGCGATCAAGTTGTGTCAGCTGATCATTTTTTTCTATGACCATCTCAGACTCTGCTGCAGAAGCAGGTATGTGTATGATGTCTCAACAGTCTCTCCATGATTTTCACGCAGATCAGAGCAATTTGTTGTACAGGAAATAAACATTTCTACAGACATTCCTAAGCTCTATAACCACTGATCGTTTGTGAAGCTGTGCTGACATCAGTGACAGGCTGTGCGGAACGCCCAGACCGAATGAAGCGGTAATTTCCCCACAACAGAGCCATCTGAAACACACACAGCGTACATATTTTAGTACCTAACAGCGATAACTTGCAGACATTAAAGTGTAGTATGACATACTTATAGCAAACTAGCATTAGCAACATTAGCTTACCGTCACATATGACCTAGTTTGTATCCTCACGCCTTTGGCTCTCCCAGAAGCTGCAGAACTATTCCAGAGCGTTTCATCTCGCTGCCTGTACCCTTGTCTGACGGTCCTTTTTAGCATTTACGGTGAAAAAAGCTGCAGATCGAGGAGTGGCCTTGTACAGCTGTATGTGTTATGTTTTGCTTGGGTCGCGTGTTCTATGTCACGGGAGTGTGGCGCCGCCTCGTGTTATAGAAATCCCACCCACCCCAGCTCAACACGGTTGCAATGGAGACAAAAGCATACCGAACCGTGTTGAAGTGAATCAAGACGTGCCGAGGTGTGCTGGGCTAATGGAAAAGTGCCTTATGCTAACTTTAATAACACTAAAGAATATTTACATCAGTTTAAAGAGCCATTCAATATAGTGGCAATATCAGAGACACGGCTCGGTGAAGAGAAAGGAATGGATTTTACATTGGATGGCTACCAATTAAATTATATGAACAGAAAAGTGAAAACAAGAAGGAGGAGTTGCAATTTATGTTGATAAGAGCTTGCAATGCAAGGTTGTTGAACATCTGACAGTGACTGTGGATGATTTATTTGAATGTATTTCAATAGAAATCTGTTTGGACAATGTGAAGAACATAGTAGTGAGCTGTGTATATAGAACACCTGGAGCAAATATTGACTTATTTAAGGACTGGATGGAAAAAATTACGCAAAACTTACTCAAAAAGTTATATTCATCTGTGGGGATTTCAGTGTAGATCTTATGAATTCAAAACATAGTTTGACAGAAGAATTTATCAACACAATGTACAGTATGCGCTTACATCCAACAATCACCAGACCTAGCAGAATCATGTCACACATTGCCACATTAATAGATAACATATTCACAAACATTATGTAAAGTAATATCGTGAGTGGGCTTTTATTAAATGATATCAGTGACAACCTGCCAATTTTTGTCTATCAATGTGATTATAGGAAGAATAAGTATACCAAAAATGTTAAATATAAAAGAATAAGAACTGAAGAATCTATGTATTTACTGGCAAAGGAATTATTAATGCAAGACTGGAAGATATTTTGTGATGAAAATGATATAAATAAAGTATATGATAAATTTTTACAAATATTTCAAACATTGTACAATAAAAATTGTCCTATAAAACAATACAGTGACAGACAACAACAACAACAAAAAAATAGTCCATGGGTCACCAAGGGGCTATTAAATGCATGTAACAAGAAGAATACATTATATAAACAGTTCATTAAGTGTAGAATGGTAAAAGCTGAGATCAAATAAAAAAGATATAAAAACAAGCTAACTAATATAATGAGGACTTGTAAGAAAGAATACTACAACAGAATATTAGAGGATAATAAGAGTAACTTCACAGGAATATGGCAAGCGCTAAATGGGATTATTAGTAACCGATCAAAGAATGCTAATTATCCACAATATTTTATTGAAAATGACAATTTGATAAATAATATGGAGGATGTGGTTAGTGGTTTCAATAAATTTTTTGTAAACGTTGGTCCAGAATTAGCAAAGACAATAGTGACACCAGAAACAAACGATAGTGGTTCTGTAAATGAAATAGAAGATAGAAATCCAAACACAATCTTTTTGGGTGCAGCAACTGAAAAGGAAATTATCGAGACTCTGAGTAAACTTAAGAAAAAAAAAAAAAAACAACTGACTGGAATGAAATTGACACGACAATAGTGAAAAAAGTAATTGAAGGAATTGTTAAACCACTCACCCACATCTGAAACCTATCATTTCAAACTGGTAAATTTCCAAACAAAATGAAAATAGCAAAAGTAATACCACTATACAAAACAGGAGACAGTCCTCATTTCACCAATTACAGGCTGGTCCCTTTACTCTCACAATTCTACAAAATACTTGAAAAAATCTTCACTGAGAGACTGGATGATTTCATTGAAAAACACAACCTTCTTACAGACAGTCAGTATGGTTTTAAAGCGGACAAATCTACATCCTTGGCACTGGTCGAACTCATAGAAGAAATTACTATTTGTAAAGATAAAAAAAGTTTGCTGTAGGAATATTTGTAGGTTTAAAGAAAACTTTTGACACGATTGATCACAGAATTTTACTGAGGAAATTGGAATGGAATGGGATAAGAGGGGCCGAACTGAGTTGGGTGGAAAGTTATTTAAGTAACAGACAACAATTTGTACAAATAGGTGAGCACAAATCACCCTTCATGGACATCTCTTGTTGTGTGCCCCAGGGGTCAATTTTGGGACCCAAACTTTTTATCTTATATATAAATGACATATGCCAAGTATGAAAAATTCTGAAATTTATTTTGTTTGCGGATGACATAAATATCCTTTGCACTGGTGAGAATTTGCAGCAAGTTTTAGAGGTGGTCACAAAAGAAATTAAAAGGTTAACGCAGTGGTTCAACAAAAATAAATTATCTCTAAATCTGAAAAAAACAAAAAAAAAACAAAGATTACATTGTTTGGAAATTATAAAATAAATCATGAAATAACGGTAATGACAGATGATACCAGAATTGAAATAGTACAGGAAAATAAGTTTCTGGGGGTGACGCTAGACAGTAAAATCTGCTGGAAACCTCATATCAGTCACAACCGGGCCAATACGGCAAAATGGATAGGGATACTGGGGAAGACAAGACACATCTTGAACGATAAATCATTGTTCTTACAGGACAATTCACTGTTTCTACCATATGTTAGCTACTGTGTAGAGGTCTGGGGAAACACCTACAAGACCAACCTACAGCCAATAAGCACATCACAAAAAAAGCTTTAAGGATAATAAATAATGTAGGATATAAAGACCATACCAACTCGTTGTTTTTTAAAGTCACATGCCATAAAGTTCATGGAGTTAGTTAAATATAAGACAGCACAAGTAATGTACAGGGCAAAAAGAGACAATGATTATAATTTGAGAGGAGACTTAAACTTTACAAAACCTAAGGTACAAACAACAAAAAGTACAGTATGTGCATACACACGTGGACAAAATTGTTGGTACCCCTCTGTTAATGAAAGAAAAACCCACAATGGTCACAGAAATAACTTGAATCTGACAAAAGTGGTAATAAATAAAAAATCTATGAAAATTAACCAAAGAAAATCAGACATTGCTTTTAAATTGTGGTTCAACAGAATTACTTTAAAAAACAAACTCATGAAACAGGCCTTGACAAAAATGATGGTACCCCTAGAAAAGATTGAAAATGTGACCGTAGGGACATGTTCAACCAAGATGTGTCCTCTAATTAACATCACAGGTATCTACAAACTTGTAATCAGTCAGTCGGCCTATTTAAAGGGTGACAAGTAGTCACTGTGCTGTTTGGTGACATGGTGTGTACCACACTGTCACATCTCGCCGCTCATCAGCGGCGCCAGCTGCACGCACACCTGCGCCTCGTCAGCGGCGAGGGATTTAAGCCGCCTCGCCCTGGGCTTTGGCCTGAAGCCGTCTGTTCTCATCGGCTACTCTTGCTGCAAGGAACCCCCTTCATCAACCAAGATCACAAGTAAGCATTCCTTACCTTCTTCCTCCAGAAAATAATGTGACCATAGGGACATGTTCAACCAAGATGTGTCCTCTAATTAACATCACAGGTGTCTACAAACTTGTAATCAGTCAGTCGGCCTATTTAAAGGGTGACAAGTAGTCACTGTGCTGTTTGGTGACATGGTGTGTACCACACTAAACATGGACCAGAGGAAGCAAAGGAAAGAGTTTAATCAGGAAATTAGAAAGAAAATTATAGACAAGCATGTTAAAGGTAAAGCTATAAGACCATTTCCAAGCAGCTTGATGTTCCTGTGACTACAGTTGTACATATTATTCAGAAATTTAAGATCCACAGGACTGTAGCCAACCTCCCTGGACGTGGCCGCAGGAGGTAACTTGATGAAAAATGGAAGAGACGGATAATACGAATGGTAACAAAAGAGCCCAGAACAACTTCTAAACACATTCATGGTGAACTACAAGGTCAAGGTACATCAGTGTCAGATCGCACCATCCGTCGTTCTGGGAGAATGTCCTATGGACAGACGAAACAAAACTGCAACTTTTTGGCAAGGCACATCAGCTCTTTGTTCACAGACGCAAAAATGAAGCATACCAAGGAAAGAACACTGTCCGTACTGTCAAACATGGAGGAGGTTCTGTTATGTTCTGGGGCTGCTTTGCTGCATCTGGCACAGGGTGTCTTGAATCTGTGCAGGGTACAATGAAATCTCAAGAATATCAAGGTATTCTAGAAAGAAATGTGCTGCCTGTGGCGGTTCGGTTAACCCCCACAACAGATAAGGACACTCAGCCCTCTTGTCTCTGTTTTTCCCGCTGCACTACTGAGATGCAATGTGCCATTCATGTATTTGTGATGCAAACATGCATGTATTGTGATGTAATGCGCCATTCTGTATAGTGTTCATGCGTCTTGTCCTTACTGTGACCTAGGGACTGAGGGCAATATGTCTCTCAAATGCAAATGTCTTATGCCTGTTCTGTTATCTCTTTGATCATACTAACTGCTGGGGTATGTTCCTTTGATGTATTGTTATGGTCAAGTATATAAGCTGCAACTCTGTAACGCAAACTCTCTCTCTCTCACTTCAGCCTCTGCTGCAGGACACAAACTTGTGTGTCCTCCTCTCCTTCTCTGAGAGCCGTGGGCTTGCTCTCGGCGCTCATGCACGGCGCCGGGAGCGGAGCTCGTGACGGCGGTATGATTAATAAAACCTGCTTAAAACCATAGCACCGCTGCTTATTTTTTCATGCCGCCGCACTGGTGACCCCTCGAACACGCACACGTTTTGTGCGAAAGCAACCTTCTGAGCTGGACAGCCACACAGCTGCGTTGGTGACCCGTTTTTCAGGATGAGATCTGCACGTCTGAGATCTGCTCATCCACGTTGGACCGGCCGCACTCGCAGTTCCTTCACAAGAGAGCGCGGGCACCTCGTCCCTTCTCCACGACGGCATCCTCCAGGGCCGGCAGGAGAACGCAACGCGTGGACCTGAACGCACCACGCCCGAGCCTGAGGAACAAAAGATCGTCTATTCCCTCCCGCCGCTCCAACGCATCTGCATGAGCCTGAGGGACAAAAGATCATCTATTCCCGCTCACCGCTCCAATGCATCTGCACGAGCCTGAGGGACAAAAGATCGTCTATTTCCTCTCACTGCTCCAACGCACCATGGCCAATCTACAGCCACAGCTCAACCTGGATTTTTATCGGCGCCGTCTGCGCCGATCTCCACCAAGTTTCTGCACCCTGGTTCTCCTCTCTCCAGCGGCCCACCCACGCACGGAATCCCCGCGCACGCATCGGGGAGTTACGAGGACGGCGCATCACGCACGGGACAAGTAACGGCTCCAGAGACCGCCATCGTCCTCCGCCGCTGCTCACAGGACCTTCAGGGCTGCTCGTTCACCTGAAGCAAGCACGCAGCTCGCCACTGGATTTTTTTAACGGTCTCAGCCACGGCACAAAGGGATTTCAGCCGTCAGCTGTTCCCGGGGGGTTTTGGGGTTGCTTCTGCACCTAAAACCAACACGCCAGTCCCTCTGCTTTTGTTTAATTTTTTCTTACAGCCGCTCCTGCTTTTCTTCATGGCCACGAGAGGAGCCAGAGACTAATTTTTCTTCTTCTGATCTCTGCATGTTCAGACGGGACATTGCGGAGCAGCAAACACTTTTGGCACAACTACCCCCCCCTCCTCCTGCACAGAGCTTTTCCCTGCTCGCTGCCCAGACTGCAACATCGAGGTCTCGGCCCCCTGCCGCGCCCTCTGGGGGGAGCGTGTGGCGGTTCGGTTAACCCCCACAACAGATAAGGCCACTCAGCCCTCTTGTCTCTGTTTTTCCCGCTGCACTACTGAGATGCAATGTGCCATTCATGTATTTGTGATGCAAATATGCATGTATTGTGATGTAATGCGCCATTCTGTATAGTGTTCATGCGTCTTGTCCTTACTGTGCTTTTTCTGAGCATCTTACATATGTAGATGTGCTTTGAGGTAAATCTCCACAAAAAGACTGGTCAAACACAGCGCTCTCGTTTGGAGGAAATAGCAGAACAGTGTAATGTGTATTAATGTCTACAGGCAGACGCATTTCGTCTGGCGCACCTCTGTGATGTTAATGATTGCCTTTCATCCATTGTACTCATGTGTCCTGTCCTCACTGTGACCTAGGGACTGAGGGCAATATGTCTCTCAAATGCAAATGTCTTATGCCTGTTCTGTTATCTCTTTGATCATACTAACTGCTGGGGTATGTTCCTTTGATGTATTGTTATGGTCAAGTATATAAGCTGCAACTCTGTAACGCAAACTCTCTCTCTCTCACTTCAGCCTCTGCTGCAGGACACAAACTTGTGTGTCCTCCTCTCCTTCTCTGAGAGCCGTGGGCTCGCTCTCGGCGCTCATGCACGGCGCCGGGAGCGGAGCTCGTGACGGCGGTATGATTAATAAAACCTGCTTAAAACCACAGCACCGCTGCTTATTTTTTCATGCCGCCGCACTGCCCAGTGTCAGACAGCTTGGTCTCAGTCGCAGGTCATGGGTCTTGCAACAGGATAATGACCCAAAACATACAGCTAAAAACACCCAAGAATGCCTAAGAGCGAAACATTGGACTATTCTAAAGTGGCCTTCTATGAGCACTGATCTAAATCCTATTGAACATCTGTGGAAGGAGCTGAAACATGCCGTCTGGAGAAGGCACCCTTCAAACTTGAGACAACTGGAGCAGTTTGCTCATGAGGAGTGGGCCAAAATACCTGCTGAGAGGTGCAGAAGTCTCATTGACAGTTACAGAAATCGTTTAATTGCAGTGATTGCCTCAACAGGTTGTGCAACAAAATATTAAGTTACTGGTACCATCATTTTTGTCCAGGCCCGTTTCATGAGGTTTTTTTTGTTTTGTTTTTTAAATAATTCTTTTGAACCACAATTCCAAAAGCATTGTCTGATTTTCTTTGGTTAATTTTCTTTGGTTAATTTTCATAGATTTGCTGTGCTCCTTGAGCTGAAATTGAGGTAAGTTTTCATGTTCTGTGCCCTGCAATTACTGGTGCTATGCTCTGGCATCTGGGTAGTGATGTTAAAACCAAAGCCTCATGAAACAACGAGCAACTTTGAGACAATTGCTTCATGAGCGACACAGTATCATGAACAGTGTTGGGAGTAACGCGTTACAAAGTAACGTGTTACTGTAACGCCACTACTTTTGCAATAACGTGCTGAGTAACAAATTACTGTTTAAAAATTCAGTAATGCGTTACAGTTACTGAAATTTGATTGGATGCATTACTCGCGCTACTCATTTTATTAATATGGATAGATATTTTTCGTGCAAATAGACGATCATACAACTTGCAGTTGCTAGACACCCTCCTCATCAGCTGCCAACTGGGCATGAATACACAGTTTTGGTGACTATTGGCGGGACTGCCATCCCCAGCACCACCAGCAGCCTCAAGCCACTGGAGGTTGTCATGCCAAAGGAAAAGGCAAGCAAAAAAATAAACAAATAAATATAAACTGACCCTACCTTAACTGACACAGCCGTCAGTCTCCTCTGCAGGTCCATTTCCTGTCCTGCCCCAGTTCACATCACAACCCGGTGAAGAAATGCCATGGTGGTGCCGACTTCTCATATCGAGCCCTGATCACCTGTTGTCCAAACGATGAGTAGCCCCTACCAGCTCCTACCTCTGTGGTTAAACATGAGTATTTTTTGAGCAAGAAGCTCGCATTTAATGTCTGCATTAAATGCATTTAAAGTTTTCTTACGCACAGAGAAAAAGTGACTGTTATTTGTTGCAGTAAAGAATAGCTTCTTCTAAGCAGTGAACTTTCATTTATCTGTGCTTTCTATTTAATTTTATCTCATTCATTTACTTGTTGTTGTGAAATGCAACTATTTCATGGAAGTCATTCATTCTTCTTCCGCTTAATCCTTTTCGGGTCGCGGGGGGGGCTGGAGCCTATCTCAGCATCTTTGGGCGAGAGGCAGGGTACACCCTGGACAGATCGCCAGTCCATCGCAGGGCCAACACAAAGAGACAGACAACCTTTCACTATCACAGTCATACCTAAGGACAATTTAGAATCCCCAGTTTGATGCCAATTAACCTAAATTGCTATGACTCTCTTAACTATGACTATTTCATGGAAGTAAATCCTCTAAATATGCATTTATAATGGGCTGGTCCCGGGGTGTCAAACATATGGCTTGGGGGCCAAAAATTGCCCACCAGGGGGTCCAAGATTTTCAGTGTGAATTCACAGCATTATTTCTCATAAATTTCTGACTTTCTACAGATTACAATAGTTTGTGTAAATCTGAGACATTTTTTCTCTTTAAGATCAGACTTTTTTCTCATCAGTTTTCTTTTTCTTCTTTTTTCTGATGAGAACAAGGGGCCCTTGTTATGGGCGCATGCGCACGCAGCGACCGGCAGCTGGTGAAAAAGTTCGTCGTCTGTGTGTCTTGTTTTTATGTACTTTAATGTATTCTTACGAAATTCTCCGTGTCATTTCTGTCCTGGAATGTTTGTGGACTGTATGGCGAAAAGCTCCCTGGTTCCATCAATATGGACTTCCTCCCCTTTTTTGCACTGCTGCTACTTTTCCTCCGGCTCTTTGTCTCTGAAGTAAACGCGATCGACATCATGGCGGGCAGGATACATTATTCCAGGGACATGTTGCTGCATTTAAACACGGTTGATGCAGCGGCTGTGATTGAGCCTAAGCCGCAACTGCCGGACTTTATTTTGAGAGACGGACACAGCGGTGAAAAGAGAGATGGGAGAGACGGGAGAAGGAAACGCGGAAAGCGTGGAGGCATGAAATTGCGGCTGAGAAGACGTCATTTTGGTAATATTCCTCTTCCTTCTATGATTTTTGGGAACGTACAATCTCTAAGAAACAAGGTGGATGAAATTCAAGGGAATGTACGCTACCAGAAGGACTTTAAGAACTGCTGTGTCATGGCTTTCACCGAGTCTTGGCTTAATGTGCATGACCGACCACATCACCCCCCCTTCCTCCTGTAGGATCCTCAGATCACAACTGTGTACATTTGCTGCCCACATATAAAACTGCTCTCAGAAGAGGCAAGGTGGAGACGAGAGACATTGATGTGTGGACAGAGGATTGAGTGCACAGCCTCCAGGAATGCTTTAACTGTACAGACTGGGAGATGTTCATACTGGCCTGCGGAGATGATTTGGACTCTTTGGTGGACGTCACATGCTCATACATGTCTTCTTGTAAAAATAAGATCGTTCCATGTAAACGTGTCAAAATATATCCCAACAACAAGCCATGGGTTACAAAATCAGTTAAATCCTGCTTACAGAGGAAAGCACTTGCCTTTAAACAGGGGTCTGTTTCTGAGCTACAGCTACTGAGGCGTGTATTGCTGACAAATGTGTTGATATCCTACCACGTGACTGGGTCAGGAAACAACTCATGATTCTGCACGTAATATGAAATGAAGTGAGCAGCGATACACTATAGAAATCCACATCCCTCACGTTTTCTGTTGTTGATGTTTTACTGTGTAAGGGATTTGTCACAACCAATTTGCAGATGGAGCCAGCACCACAAACACGGACGTCTCCCGTTTGGGAACAGGTTGATCTCATTTCTCCCACTGATGCATTTTTTCCACAAATGGGGGATATTTATTGTAACTGAAGTGATGGTTTAGAGGTAAAGCATCTGCCACTGGGAGGCTGGGGTTAAAATCCTAGCTAAGCCATTCTTGTAATTTTATTTTTTTGTTTGCAAGGTGAAGTGTCTGTTGTGTTTCAAAGAGCTTGGATTATTATGCTGAGGCACTATTGTGCTCTGCATGAGAATAGGCACAGAGGTGAATGTACTGGGAAAGAGAAACTTGTCTACCCTACACTGTACAAACTGGCAGTAGCCATCCTTTGCACACCTGCATCCTCTGTACTCAGAGAGAGTATTCTCCAAAGCTGGAGAAATAATCTCAAAAAAAAAAAAAAAAAGAAATCGCACTATATATTTTTTGCCATTTTAGTCTAGCATTCAGAGGAAAGCATCATTTCCATCACACCACAAAAAAGGTGTTTTTCAAACAAAATTACTAGCATAACCCATGTTTTCAAAACATTTAATGAAATTTCACACATAGATATACCCAAATGTATAACTGTATTTATTTTAAGCATTTAAAAGATAATATTTTCTCATCATCTAGATGACAAATTACCTTTTTACTATTTTACTGAAGTCTTTCAATCAAGTTTTTACATGGCAGAATCATGAGTTTTCCAATCCCAGACATGAATTGTAACCATAGCTGCATAATTTTCAGAACTCCTAAATATTATTTGTGTAGCTGTGTTATTATTATTACTTTTGTGTAAAAATATGTGTTGTGATGGACATGACATTGTGTGGTGGAAAAGACAGCACATGTTGGAAATGACGTGTGACACAGAGCATTGCTGAACATCGGTCACTTTTATTGTCCTTGACATCAAGTGACATCATTTTTGAAATTTAATGTTGTTTAAACGTAAAAAATAATGCACATTAATCAGATGGTAGAACATTGCTCCTTCTCTTTTTGTGCTGAAACCTACAAACAAGTTTCAAAACTAGGGCTGGCTGTTGGAAGCAAAACAAACATTGATTAATCTCTCTGTAATTAGTGATTTAATCTTTTAAACAAACTGCCACATGTCATGACTCGCTGCTCATCAGCGGCGCCAGCCGCGCGCACACCTGCTCCTCGTCAGCGGCGAGGTATTTAATCCACTCTGCCCTGGGCTTCGGCCTGAAGCCGTCTCTCTCAACTTCGGCACCTTTTGCTACTACAGAACTCAAGCCTGCTAGCAAAGATTATCTGGGTAAGCTCCCCTTACCTCTCTCCTCTAGCCTTCCCCTGTGCACAGGTGGACTTCCCCGGCGGCGGACTTCCTCACTTCGCCGCTGTCTCTACGCTGCTGCCACAGGCACTGCAGGTCGCTGTCTCCCGGGCTCCGCCCTTGTCAACGCCAGCCACCTGTCGTAACCAAGTAAGCCAGCTAAACCATTATTATCCTCTGTATTGGTGTGGTGCCCGTTACCCTTCTCCCTCTGCTTTCTCCCATAGGGTTGTCCGGCTGTACGGCCTCCTGCCCCCGTGCCTGACGCAGACACCACCACCAATACATTCTTATTCCACAGACACGCTTTATTTCACAGAGCCTGGCAACCCGATTGGGCATCCGTTGTCACCTCCTCGACTCTCCTCTCGCCCTGGTTAATCTCTCCCGAGTCTCCCTGGGAAAGGTGACCCACCGAACATCTCCCATTCCGGTGATCATCTCAGGAAACCACCGGGAGGACATCTCCTTCTACTCCTGCCCACCTCGGTCACTCCAGTCATTCTCGGATACCCCTGGCTCCGCCTCCACAACCCCGCCTTGGACTGGAAGACTGGGAAAGTGTCAGCTTGGAGCACCTTCTGTATGGGCACCTGTCTCCAATCCGCTGCCTGCGCCCCGTCCTCGCCTCTCACAGCCAAGGACACCGCGCCCCCGGATCTCACCCTTGTGCCTTCAGAGTTCCACGACCTGGGTGCAGTTTTCAGCAAGTCCAAGGCGATGTCTCTGCCTCCTCACCGGCCCTACGACTGTGCTATCAACATCCGCCAGGGGGCGCCCCTACCCTCAGGACGCCTCTATAGCCTGTCAGCGGGTTGGGTTGACCAACGCTCCAGCCGTCTTCCAGCGCCTCATTAATGACGTCCTCCGGGATTTCATCGGCCTGTTTGTATTCGTCTACCTGGACGACATCCTCATCTTCTCCAGGTCCAGGGATGAGCACCGGGTCCACGTGAGGCGGGTCCTGCAGAGACTGCTGGAGAACCGTCTATATGTCAAGGCGGAGAAGTGTGAATTCTACGCCAAAACAACTTCCTTCCTGGGGTTCGTCATCTCCCATGACCAGGTGCTTCCGGGCCCAGCGAAGATTAAAGCGGTGGTGGATTGGCCCACACCTACCTCTAGGAAACAGGTTCAGCAATTCATTGGGTTCGCCAATTTCTACCGCCGCTTTGTCCCAAACTTTGGAGCCATCGTCGGGCCTCTGACCCGCCTCACCTCCCCTAAGACCCCGTTCTGGTGGACTGAAGAGGCCGCAACGGCCTTCCAGGCGCTGAAGACGGAGTTTTCCTCCTCCCGGGTCCTCAGCCAGGTCAATCCCGCACTGCAGTGCATAGTGGAGGTGGACGCTTCAGACACGGGGGTGGGGGCGGTGCTGTCCTAGCGGTCTCCAGCCAACGGAGTCAAGCGACCCTGCGCCTTCTTCTCTCGGCGCCTGTCCCCGGCGGAGCGTAATTATGACGTGGGGGACAGAGAGCTTCTTGCCATCAAGCTTGCGCTTCAAGAGTGGCGTCATTGGCTGGAGGGAGCAGCCTTGCCTTTTGTGGTCCTAACTGACCACAAGAACTTGGAGTATCTAAGATCTGCCAAGTGTCTGAACGCCCGCCAGGCGCGCTGGTCCCTGTTCTTTGCAAGGTTTAAATTCAACATCACTTACAGGCCTGGCTCCAAGAACGGCCTGCCCGACGCCCTCTCCAGGCAATTTGCCCCAGAGGCCACAGAAGACGCTGTTCACACCATCCTGCCCAGGTCATGCGTCGTGGGGGCTGTTTCTTTGGACATAGAAGACAAGATCCGGAGGGCGCAGGAGTCAGAACCGGACCCTGGCGGCGGACCGGAGGGGAGGCTCTTCGTGCCATCTGCCGTCCGGGGGGACGTTATACACTGGCTCCACACCTCTAAGCTCACCTGCCATCCTGGAGCTTCAGGGATGATCAACCTCCTCCAGCGATCCTTTTGGTGGCCAGGTCTGTGGAAGGATGCCGCCCGTTACGCCCGGGCCTGCCCCGTCTGCGCCACCAGTAAGTCAGGTAACGCTCCCCAAAGACAAATTCTGTGACAAAGACATTGACAAATTCTGCGTTCTTTAAGGCTTTAGGAACAAAAACGCGTGGGAAACTGTGATGAACTGGGCCGGGGAGGGTGTTTGATCCCGTGTCGCTCTGCAGCAGCTGAGCGGGTGGGCGATTTGGTGCGGGGTTCTCTGGAAGGAATTCGCCCGGTAACCGGAGGGGTTGGGCAAAAACTAGCTCAGCCGGAGAGGCTTGCAAATCTTCCTTAGGTGCTGAACACAACCCTAATAAAACCCATGGAAGTTTATCAACCCAATTTGTGTCCATGAGAGCCGCTCTGAGGGCTGCTTTCAATGACCGGTGAAAGCGTTCGCACAAACCATTGGCCTGAGGGTTATAAGCGGTAGTGCGGTGAATTTTCACCCCCAGACTGAGGGCCATGGATGACCAGAGCTCGGAAACGAATTGGGGACCCCTGTCAGACGTTATGTCTGACGGGACTCCAAAACGCGCGACCCAAGCTGTTAAAAATGCGCGCGCCACATCTGCTGCTGTAGTTGACGCCAGGGGGACCGCTTCTGGCCAGCGCGTTGTGCGGTCTACCATGGTTAGAAGGTGTGTGAAACCCTGCGACAGCGGGAAGGGTCCCACCAAGTCGATATGCACGTGGTCGAAGCGTTTGGCCGGGATGTGAAAAAGTTCTAAGGGGGCCCACATGTGCTTGTGTATCTTTGCTCTTTGACACGCTGCGCAGGCTGCGGGCCACTCTTTGACCTGTTTACGCAGCCCCGGCCAAACAAATTTTTCTCCCAACATTTTGATCGATGCGTGAACTCCCGGATGTGCCAGCGAATGGATTAAATCAAAAACGTGGCGGCGCCACGCAGCTGGGACCACGGGGCGCCCCCGCCCCGTGGAGATATCACAGATTAGAGGAGGCATACCTGACTGATGCACCCTGTGCTCCAGCCTTAGCCCTGTTGGCCCAGACTGGAGCGCACGCACATCCGCATCGCTAACCTGCTCGGCGGCCATGGCTGCATAATCTAAGCCTACGCAGACCGGGGCTGCGAGCGCTTCCGCGCCGCAAGCCTGGCCCGCGTCCACGGCCACCGTGTCTGCCGCCTGGGGGCCTGGCATTGCAACTGCGCGCGAGAGGCAATCTGCCACTACATTGTGTTTGCCCGCCACATGTTGAATGTCGGTGGTAAACTCTGAAATTGCGGCCAGCTGTCTCTGCTGTCGGCCCGACCACGGCTCTGAAATCTTGGCCATTGCAAATGTTAATGGTGTGTGGTCTACAAACGCGGTGAAACGGCGCCCTTCCAGCCAGAACTGGAAGTGGCGGATGGCCAGATGCAGGGCTAAAAGCTCCCTATCGAATGTGCTGTATTTCCGCTCGTTATCGCGCAATGTTTTGCTGAAAAATGCAAGCGGTTGCCAGCTCCCTGCTACCAGTTGCTCGACAACCGCCCCCACTGCTACGTCGGAAGCGTCCGTGGTTAGTGCCATGCGAGCTGCTGGCACGGGGTGTGCCAACAGCACAGCGTTCGCCAGGGCCAACTTGACCTGGGAGAAAGCGCGCTCCCGTTCCGGGGACCACTTGGCCTTATTTGCAGGTTTTTGTTTCTTTAGTGCCGCGTACAGTGGGTGCATGAGCTGTGCCGCACTGGGGAGGAAACGGTTATAAAAATTGACCATCCCCAAAAATTCTTGCAATGCTTTAAACTCCGTTATCGCGCGTACTTTATCGGGCAGCGGGATCGCTCCTTCTGGAGAAACGCGGTGGCCCAAAAAATCGATTTGCGCTACCCCGAATTGACATTTCGCTGGGTTAATTATCAGCCCATGCTCTGTCAGCCTCTGAAAAACCGCTGTGAGGTGGCGTTCGTGTTTGACTTCAGATGCACTGGCTACCAAAATATCATCCAAATAGGCGAACACGAAAGGGAGGCCACGCAACACCGCATTCATCATGCGTTGGAACATCTGTGCGGCGCCTTTGAGGCCAAAAGGCATGCGCAAAAACTCGAAAAGCCCAAAGGGGGTTATTACTGCCGTTTTGGGTATGTCTTGAGCGCGGACTGGGACTTGGTGATAACCACTCACCAAATCTATTTTGGAAAAGATGCGCGCCCCCGCCAAATGCGCCGAAAGGTCCTGGATGTGCGGAATCGGGTAGCAGTCGTGTGCTGAAGCATTATTTAACCTGCGGAAATCACCGCAAGGTCGCCACAAGCCGTCAGCCTTGGGGACCATATGCAGGGGTGACGACCAAGGGCTGTTAGAGCGTCTAACAATGCCCAGTTTTTCCAAGTTGGCAAATTCCTCGCGCACGATGGCCAGTTTAGCTGGGTCCAAGCGCCGAGCTTTTGCAAAAACGGGGGGGCCGGAGGTAGTTATGAAGTGCTCGACCCCGTGTTTAGCTATTGACGCTGAAAATATTGGGACCGTGAGTGCTGGGAACTGATTGAGTTGTGCATGAAACTTACCACCCGCAGCTGTGACATTAGGATGTGCAGAAGGCGGGGCCACCCGAGCTGTACAGGAGATAGAGTGGAAAGACAGTGCATTTACCATACGTCTATTAGTAAGATCAACTAATAAACTGTTTGAGCATAAAAAATCAGCACCTAACATGTTGTTGCTAACTGCAGCTACGACGAAAGTCCACTCGAAGGTGCGCCCGTGGAAGGATAGAAGGAGCGTCTTCTCCCCATAGGTTTTGATCATCGAGCCATTTGCCGCTAGCACCAGGGGTCCGCTGGAAGGAGCCAGCAGGTCCGCATAAGAAGGCTTGACAAAACTCAGTTGGGAGCCTGTGTCCACCAGGAAATCCTTCCCTGAATTCGCGTCCGTCACGAAAAGCAGCTTGTTCTTCGCGCCGAGAGCAGCAGCTGCTACCGACTCTCGGTCTTGGCGTTTCCCTGGCGCTTGTATCGGCACGGTGGGATGCATCTGCGCGCCCTCTCGGCGAAACGCCGATGGTAAAAGCAGAGGGTGCCATCCGCTCCACTTCTCCTGGTCTCTGCCGCTGCTGATGTCAGTGGGTCCGGTGCTGAATCAGAATCAGAATCAGAATCAGAATCAGCTTTATTGCCAAGTATATTTACAAGTAAACACACAAGGAATTTGACTTGACATTGGGCGCGCACATTAGGCGCATCCAATGACACGGCAGCCATAGAGGCGCCTGTCTGCAGTGGGGGTAAAGGGGGGAAGGGGGGGGGGGGGGAAACACAATAGGCAGAGAGAAAAAACATAGTTATCAGAATCACGCTCGTATAAGCTCATATAAGCTCATGAGCCAAATTTTGATTACACAGAAAAAAACCCTCTATGCACATTAGCAGACAATAGATACAATCACACAGCAGAGGGAGGGAGAGCAGTGTGTGTATATTTGCATGTCATTGTGTAGTGTGAGTGTAACAGTTGTTAGTGAGCAGCAGAGGGCGCCTCCAGGCAGTGGATAGATGTTATAATCATGTGACTTATAAACAAGTCAGAGATCAGAGTCTGTCTCTCTTTTCCTCTTTCTTGCAGAAGGCACATGGGCAATGTCCTTGAGAGACCAATCCGCTGACGACAACAACTGATTGTTGATGTATGGGTAGACATAAGCCACTTCTCCGGCGTTATCCCTGCAAACTCATCTTTGTCCAGGTGGCCATCTTTATCTATGTCACTCAGATCCCAAACCTTCCCAAGAACATCCAGAGGTAGCTTGGAGTTTATTAGGACTGGTCTGACTTTATCTCCAGACAACAGGCCATTAACTGGGGCCAAACTTTCAAATATCCCATCAAATTTGTTCTTCTCTTCGGGCCTGACGGCCCAGTGTGACTCTCCCGAGGCTGGGACTGTGCTGCTTAGAGAAGGACTGCTGGTGTCCTTAAACTTTGGAGGATGGACTGTTAGATTGAGACTAGACAAACTGACTTCCTGTCCGCTCTGAGCACAGGCCACCAGCCGCAGAGCCACATAAAAACCCTGCTTGTCCAAATATCCCTTCCCATCAGGATCGGCCAAATCCCAGATCTTTCCCAGTGTGCTGTCGGGGAGTCCGGACTTTTTTAAGAATAGGGCAGCTTCAGTTGGTCCTACTCTCCCCGAGTTCCCTGGATCCACCTGTCTGTAAAAGTTTTCATATACAGGGTTCCCACTGGACAACTGGGTAAGAGATGTGAGCGCTGCCATCTTCCCCGTTGCTGCGGGAACGCACCCACCCTCCTCTCCCCGGAAAGGCGCCACTCGGACCAGAGGCCACTGCGGCCTCTGGTCTCCCCTCAGTGCGCCATACTTGTCGTCCTGGGGCGGGTGGTTGGTCAGGCTCTCCACCCGCTGCACTGTGAGGCTGTCCAGCTTCGTGACGACATGGTAGAACCTCGTTGCGTCCGCTGAGATTCCCCAAAGGTGGAACTGCGCCTCCACAGTGGTAAACCAGGAGTGCGGGTTATGTTGCCAGAAATCGGGCAGCTGTAGTGTGGTAGCTGCGTTAACCCAGTTGGCTCCTGAAGAGTCCGGTGCGGGGAGATCGTCGCCACCGGCCATAGTTTGTCGTAGGTCACCAGTGTAGAGGATGCCTTTCACAAACGAGACTGAGTTTATTTCTCAGGGTTGGTTTATTGAGAGGTCACATCCTCCAACAAGATCAGAATCTCAGAAAAGAGGTAGAACAATCATCCTTCACAGTTCTTATACCCTCCAAAGACACAAAACCCCCAACATCAAATAACACACCCCCAACCCACAGTCCTTGAGTAAACATACAGCCCCCGAGGCTCCTTGGCGTCTCCATTGTCTCTCTCATCCTTCTAGCCTCTGGGGCTCCTGCTGGGACATTCTCTCCCACTTCCCGTCTCCTAAAAGACCAACTTCACACCTCCCATAGGTCTCTGCAGGGTCAGGTCCTCTTTGGCCATTGAGACGTGAAGCTTCCAGAATATGCACCGTCATGCCTACTAGGTATATGTGGGTGAATATGAATACCATATATGCGCTCTAAATATGCGCCATAGTGTCACATTTAAGTATCTATTCTTTCTTGTAGTTTGTGTATACTGTATACAAAGTATGAAATAGTGTATTAAGTCTTTTGCATAATTGAATACACAGTATTTTAAGTGATATAAGCCAAATAAATGCATTTATAATGCTAACATTGTCATTTCCATCACAACACGTCTTTTCAATCAGAATAAATAAAGTGATGGAAATGACTGTTGTAGAAATGACAATGTTTAGCATTTCTTTTAAAATCTCATGACATATTAGCATGCTAATCTCTGTTTTAGAGTGAGCATAAAATATACTCAAAATATACAATATAAAATGGTATTTTTCTCATTATTTGTACATTCAAAGGAAATATGAGGTGTTTGGAAATGACGACCAATAAAGCTACTCTTGGTTTTGCAAAACTTTACCTTGATTTTTTTCTTGTTTCCTTCCTTCCATGGAGCATCACTGCTATCCTGCCATGAGCTCTGCTGTCACATGACAACTGATGTGGTTGCAAGTAGACAAAGGTTAAAAAAAAAGTTAAAAGTTACATTTTGTGGTGGGTGGTGAAAATGACAGTGATCCCTAGGGACAGGTGTTCTTTTTATGAAAAATAAATAAAATACTAATATATCTTTCAAGCACATGATATTTTTCATTAAAATAAGGAATTTCTGTGCCATTTGTCAATAAAGTTACTGTTGAATCTAATTTAATTTCAGTCTTATGAGGGACTGAGAGTCCAAAACCTGGCCAAGGGACAAAGGACATATAGCAAAAACACTCAATATAAAACCATATTTTATATAATAAAAATAGTAATTTATCTATCATAAATTTTTTGTAAGTTCGTCTTTGTGTCTAGTAAGTGCAGCATGAATAAAAAATGACAAACATGTTTTTGTTTTTCTTATTTCTGCCTGGGACACAAATTCTTTGATAGTTGGAGAATCACCCATATGTGTACATATACTTGGTGACTTCAATGCTAATATATTACGTTCAAGTAGTTTTGGAAACGAACTGTTGTCTTTTTGTGAGAGATATTCTTTATATATCTCGGACAGGATTATTTTACCAGGTGATACTTTTACTCATGTTAGCATGGCCCATGGTTCTACATCATGGCTTGATCACTGTGTGACTACTTCCTTGGGTCATGATAATGTGTCCAACATCAGAGTTCTGTATGGTTATGTGAGTTCTAATCATTTACCTTTATCTGTGGATATTGAGGTATCAAGTGTTGTAAGTGGCTCTCGGGGAGCTTCCTCCCGGAGTTTTATTGCACCATTTGAAAACCATGTGTACGTGACAAAGACCATTTTGAGAAATTATAATTGATAAACTTTCCTTCTAGTATGACAGTTAAAACGATAGAAATCAGCTCTTCAATGAAGTGGGTGGTCCTTAAAAGGACCTTTTGTTGTTGCAGCTGGTGTGGTTTTAACCACCGAATCCGTACAGAGTACGGCCCTGCCTCTTCAGAGCATACACCACATCCATGGCGGTGACAGTCTTCCTCTTGGCGTGCTCGGTGTAGGTGACGGCATCACGGATGACGTTCTCCAGGAAGACCTTCAACACGCCGCGGGTCTCCTCGTAGATGAGACCGGAGATGCGCTTGACTCCACCGCGGCGAGCCAGACGGCGGATAGCGGGCTTGGTGATTCCCTGGATGTTATCACGGAGAACTTTACGGTGACGCTTAGCGCCTCCTTTGCCCAGACCTTTGCCACCCTTTCCTCTACCAGACATGCTGACTTGTTCTCTGAAATGTCAAAGACGAATGAAGAAAACGGTGCACGCGGGTCTGCTTTAATCTGTGGTCTGCGGACGTGATAGAAAACAAGGGTCTGTTTCGGTGGGCGGAGCTAAACTCAGAGACCCTCTCCTCTATTTTGGAGCTACAAAACCTCAAAGAAATATTCAGGTTTCATATTTTGAACACTTCACTAATTATCAGTTCAGGGTTTCTGTATTAATCAAAAAGACCTGAATTCGTCTGGTGAGTTTTGACAAAATATTTTATTAAATAGGCTATAATTAAAACTAAGTTTTAAATTAATTGAAAACTGCTTGGGAAAAGTTAGAATATCAATAATGTCACTGATTTAAAACTAATACTAACTAAAAACAAGCATCTGGTTGGGACACTGATCTGTACTTTACTCTAAATTATTCATTTATTGCCAATTATAGAATATTTTTATGATCTGTAATTGACTGCAAACTCTTCATTAATTGGTAATTATAGAACATTTTAGTTTGAAGTGAAATATTGATTCTGTGAGCAGCTCATCTTTGTGAATAAAGAGCAGTCCCATGAATATAGCAGAGAAAAGGGATTAAAGACATTTACTCACGATAATTGAATGTAATAAGGGGTGAAAATGTTTTCTAGACTTTTGTCTGACTTTTTTGCACTGATGAGATTAGCAGCTAATCCTGTTCTCATTAGATTATGAGACTGATGGTATCCGTGTATTAAGTGCAGTGTAGTGTGCAAGTCTGAATGAGATTTGGTGATTTGTAAAGGAATGAGGTGTTCCATGATGCAGTGGTGGCTCTTAAAAGAGCCTTTGAGTTTCCATGTGATTGTCAGCCATGACAGCTCACTTCTTCTTGGGGGCTGCCTTCTTAGCTTTAGCTTTGGCTGCTTTCTTAGGTGCAGCTTTCTTGGCAGCAGGGGTCTTCTTGGCCACTTTCTTGGGGCTCTTTGGTGCCTTCTTGGCCGCTGCTGGTTTCTTCACCTTCTTCGGGGACTTCTTAGCGGCTGCAGCCTTCTTGGCTCCTGCTGCTTTGGGTTTTTTAGCTGCTGCTGGTTTCTTGGCAGCAGGTTTCTTGGCTTTAGCAGGACCTTTCTTTGCGGGCTTCTTGGTCTTGCTCTCTGCCTTTGCCACCTTGAAGGATCCAGAAGCCCCGGTTCCCTTGGTCTGGCTGAGGGTTCCCTTGTTGACCAAGCTCTTGACAGCGATGTTAACGCGGGACTTGTTCTTGTCCACATCGTAGCCCCCACCAGCCAGAGTCTTCTTGATGGCGGCCAGCGACATGCCCTTCTTCTCTTTGGAAGCTGTCACCGCTTTAACGATCAGTTCTCCAACGCTGGGTCCAGCCTTCCTGGGCTTGGATGCCTTCTTCTTTGCTGGTTTAACCGGAGCAGCGGCTGGTGCTTCTTCTGCCATTTCTTCTCTGTGCAAGTGTCCAACACACAGCAGGAATCAGAGCGCAAACATGTCTCTGTGGAAGAAACACGTGATACATGAAGACACGGTGAGAACCGTGGAGACTCAGCTGAGCGCTGCTGCTGATCTGCGTGGACTTGGAGGCTCCACTTGTGTTTTCTCTCCGTGATAAAAAGGGATCAGACGGAAGGTTGGAGCGGCTCTGAAGGCTGATTTTGGAGCAGCTGATAGCGGCCTGATGTGTCTTCATGAGGGCCTGATGCGGGACTCTGATGTCCTCCGCTGTTTCTTCATGAAGCCTCCAAACCTCAGCGTCTCCCCGCCGAGCTCGGCGCTGCTCTGCGGCTTCTGCTGCGCTTTTCTCTCCTAAAATCATTTCAGACGCTGCAGAGTTTCCACAAAACACTTTGACTGCTGGGACACATGTTTGTTAAGAGACTGGAAGGGACAGTAATGCAATATTAGTGATTATTTTGTAGTAAAGCGAGGACAGAATGGCTGCAGCAAACACACTGATGGATGCTGAGTCCTGCAGACAGGCTTCAGCTCAGAGCTGCAAACTGTCTTTGTTTCTTCAACACATGAATCTGAATGACAATAAAGTGCAGAGATTTCTAGAGTTACTGCGTAAGAATAAATGAAAACCAGCCTGGACCAGTGCAAAGGTCCTCTGCAGATCTCAAGATAAATAAGGGCTTTGGTTCCCCGCTGAAATGATCATTTTACATGAATTGTTCTGGCTTCTAGTCTAAAGTTTTAGTCTAAATATTTCATAACTTGCTTTTTAAAAGCAGCCACATGTGTGGATGTAAATGACAATGATTTCTATTCAGTGTTCCAAAATCCCTTCAAAGACTGCAGTCCTGATTGTCTCCACCACAGCTGAAGTGTGTCGGGACAATCATCATGTTATGGCTGTGTTGTGAGACATGTATATGTTGGACACTGCATATGTGATTTAACCTCACGATGAAGGAGAGCCAGCCCCCTGCGGTGCGGAGCCACAGAGCCTGGACCCCCTGCGGAGGACAGGGGACAGAAGACTTCCTGACCACTGAGGCTCGGGAAGAGAGAAGGGGGAGTTATGTAAATAAAAGGCTAATGAATGTGAATAAAGAGACTTTGATATAGATGTGTGATTTCCCCCGCGAGGGAAATGGTTTGATGTGAGAAGGTTTAAATGAGAGAACTTTGGTGTGTTCACTCTCTTTGTTCGCTGCTCAAGAATAAGAGCAGACAGTGGAATGATTTCTTGAATAAACTGAAATGAAAGACAATTCGGTTTCGTTATTCAAGTCTCCCCACATTGGTGACTGACGACGTTGAGAATGAACGAAGAAATTCTCAGGGTCCCGGACTCACAGCGCTCAGAGCTGGCGAGCGCAGTGGCCGTTAAGCTGCCTGATTTCTGGCAGGATAACCCACGGTCGTGGTTTCTGCAAGCAGAGTCGCAGTTCGCGCTCGCAGGAGTAACGGTGGATGACACTAAGTTCCACCATGTCATCGCTAAACTGGACAACAGCACAGCTCGGTGCGTGCAAAGCTTGGTGGAGCAGCCACCCGCGACCGACAGGTACAGCAAGCTGAAATCCACCCTCATCAAGTTTTTCACCCCCTCGGCTGAAGTGAGGGCAAGGAGGATCCTGTCTTTGCTAGACCAAGGTGGACACAGGCCGAGCGCCCTGATGGAGGAGATGATACAGCTGAGAGGGTTGGACAACGATGATTTCATTTTTCAGTTCATCTTCCTCTCCAACCTCCCGGCGCATGCGAGAAGCACGCTGGCCGGCAAAAAGTGTCACACCCTGGAGGAGTTCCGGGAGCTGGCCCAGGAGGCAGACGGGATCCTGGACGCCTGCGGCGGGCAAGCAACCACAGCAGCGACCCGAGACAGCGGGGAGCCAGAGGCGGCAGAACCAGACTGGCCGACGATGGCGGCAACACGGCCGCGACGAGGGGGAGCCAATAGCCCGGCGACAGAGGCGCGGGCACGACACAGCGGAGGAGAAGATCTCTGCTTTTACCATCGGAGGTTCGCAGAGAAGGCACGCAGGTGTGTGCCGCCCTGCATCTTCAGGAGTTCGGGAAACGGCAAGACCGGGGGTCGCTAGCAGCTTCGACCCTCGGAGAACGCAACAAGCTGCTCTACATCACGGATGCGCGCTCCGGACGAGTGTTCCTCATTGACACCGGAGCACAAGTGAGCTTCATCACCCCAACATACGCGGACCGGGTAGCTGGACCCCACGGTGACGGAGCTACAGCGGCAAATGGCTCGAACATCAACACCTACGGGAGAAGGACCTTGCCTTTATGCTTACATGGCCGCACATATGAATGGACTTTTGTAGTAGCGGCGGTGAGTTTCAACATGTTGGGCGCGGATTTTTTGTGTTCACACAATCTGTTAGTTGATCTTGCTAATAGACGGCTGGTAAATGCACTCTCTTTTTACTCTCTCCCCTGTTCAGCTCGAGTGTCCCCGCCACCAGTACAGACCCACGTCGCTACAGCAGGTGGTAAGTTTCACACACTCCTCACCCAATTTCCAGCGCTCACTGTGCCCACTTTTTCAGCGACGGTCGCGAAGCACGGGGTGAAACACTTCATCCCCACTTCTGGTCCTCCCGTGTTTGCAAAAGCTCGGCGCTTGGATGCAGTTAAGCTCGCCATTGCGCGCGAGGAGTTCGCCAGCCTGGAGAGGCTGGGCATCGTTCGTAGGTCGAAGAGCCCGTGGGCTTCGCCGCTGCACATGGTACCGAAAGCCGATGGCTCCTGGAGACCGTGCGGGGATTACCGCAGGCTAAACAACGCTACGGCACACGATCGTTATCCCATCCCGCACATTCAGGATTTTTCGGTGCACCTGGCGGGGGCGCGCATTTTTTCAAAGATTGATCTAGTTCGCGGCTATCACCAAGTCCCGGTCCAACCGGAGGACATTCCTAAAACAGCGGTAATAACCCCGTTCGGACTTTTCGAATTTTTACGCATGCCGTTTGGTCTCAAAGGGGCGGCGCAAACATTTCAGCGGATGATGGATGCCGTGTTACGCGATCTCCCTTTCGTGTTTGTGTACCTCGACGACATTTTGGTCGCGAGTACTTCAGAGGACGAACACGAAATGCACCTCACAGCAGTTTTTAGGAGGCTGGGAGAGCACGGCTTAATAGTTAACCCAGCCAAGTGCCAGTTCGGCGTTGAGCGGATTGATTTTTTGGGTCACCGCGTCTCCCCGGAGGGAGCGGTTCCGTTACCAGAGAAAGTACGCGCGGTAGCGGATTTTCCCCGTCCACAAACGGTCAAATCACTACAGGAATTCTTGGGGATGGTGAATTTTTATAACCGGTTCCTGCCCCACGCAGCTCAAATCATGCAACCGTTATATGCCGCGCTCAAAAAACAAAAGCCGACCCAGGCGGTCGAATGGTCCCCGGAGCGGGAGCGCGCGTTCACAGAGGTTAAAAAAGCCTTGGCTGACGCTGCGCTCCTGGCCCACCCAGACCCTGCAGCACGTATCGCGCTGACGACAGACGCTTCAGATTTAGCCATAGGGGCCGTTATTGAGCAACAGGTAGCCGGAGTTTGGCAGCCTTTGGCTTTCTTTAGCAAATCTTTAAGCGCGGCTGAGCGAAAATACAGCGCGTTTGACAGAGAACTGTTGGCGCTGCATTTGGCTATTCGTCATTTCCAGTTCTGGCTGGAAGGACGGTGCTTCACCGCTTATGTGGACCACAAGCCGCTCACATACGCCATGGCCAAAATTTCAGATCCGTGGTCCGGCAGGCAGCAGAGGCAGCTGGCCGCAATCTCGGAATTTACCACTGACATTAGGCACGTCGCGGGCAAATTCAATGTAGTAGCGGATTGTCTCTCACGCGCGTTCACGACCCCGACACGCGCAGAGGCAGAACGGGCCACCGTGACCGCGCCGCAGGAGAGCGGCACGGTGGCGCGCGCAGCCCCGGTGCACGTGGGTATAGATTACGCAGCCATGGCAGCGGACCAGGGGGCGGACGCAGACGTGCGCGCGCTCCAGTCTGGACCAACAGGGTTGAGGCTGGAGAGCAAGTGTTTACAAACCGGTATGCCCCCCCTGATCTGCGACATGTCGACAGGGCGCCCGCGTCCGGTGGTTCCGGCCACGTGGCGCCGCCGTGTTTTTGACTCGGTCTACTCACTGGCGCACCCGGGGGTGCGCGCGTCGGTGAAACTAGTGGCGGAAAAGTTTGTTTGGCCGTGCCTGCGCAAGCACGTGAAGGAATGGGCAAAAACCTGCATTTCCTGTCAACGGGCCAAAATTCACAGGCACACAAGAGCCCCGTTAGAACCGTTCCGCATTCCGGCCAGAAGGTTCGACCATGTGCACGTCGACCTTGTGGGCCCCCTACCGGCATCACAGGGGTTCACGTATCTTTTGACAATGGTGGACCGCACCACACGTTGGCCGGAAGTGGTCCCACTTGCGACGACCACGGCCGCGGAGGTGGCTCGCGTTTTTTTAACGGCTTGGGTGGCGCGCTTCGGGGTTCCGTCGGACATTACGTCCGATAGAGGACCGCAATTCATCTCTGAGCTGTGGTCAGCGATGGCCAACGGCTTAGGAGCCAAAATTCACCGCACTACGGCTTACCACCCTCAGGCTAATGGTTTATGCGAGCGTTTTCATAGGTCTTTGAAGGCAGCACTCAGAGCGTCGCTCACGGATGCAGATTGGGTAAATAAACTCCCTTGGGTTTTATTAGGGTTGCGTTCTGCGCCTAAAGAGGACTTAGACGCCTCCCCAGCGGAGCTGGTATTCGCACAAACTCTGAGGCTGCCGGGCGAGTTTTTACCAGAGCACCCAGAGCCCCCACCTCTCTCTGCTCTGGGACCGTTAGTTGGCACGGGGGCAGACACGCTCCCGGGTCCGGTTCATCACGCTTTTCCACGAGTTTTCGTCCCCAAGGCTTTGAAAAATGCCGATTTCGTTTTTGTCAGGCGCGAAGCCCTTAAAGCAACGCTCAAACCACCTTACGAAGGGCCATTTCGAGTGCTGGAGGCAGGTGATAAGCAATTTGTGCTAGATTTTGGGGACAGAAAAGAGACAGTCAGTATTGACAGACTAAAACCTGCTTTTGTCATGAAGGACGTGTCTGTACCGGTCGCGGTGGCGCCTCGACGAGGCAGGCCCCCGCAGAGGGCAATTAACCACTCTCTTCATCAGTCAACAGACCCGGAGCAGAACAGCACCGCAGGCAAGGCGGGGCCAACGCACAGCAGATTCGGCAGACGGCTGAAGCCCAAGCGGCGCACAGACTGAATGTGGGTGTTGATTATTCAGTAGTGAGTAAGGTGCTATTAAATTTTGGGAATTAGTCTGTTCTTCATCGTTTGGGGGGGGGTTATATGGCTGTGTTGTGAGACATGTATATGTTGGACACTGCATATGTGATTTAACCTCACGATGAAGGAGAGCCAGCCCCCTGCGGTGCGGAGCCACAGAGCCTGGACCCCCTGCGGAGGACAGGGGACAGAAGACTTCCTGACCACTGAGGCTCGGGAAGAGAGAAGGGGGAGTTATGTAAATAAAAGGCTAATGAATGTGAATAAAGAGACTTTGATATAGATGTGTGATTTCCCCCGCGAGGGAAATGGTTTGATGTGAGAAGGTTTAAATGAGAGAACTTTGGTGTGTTCACTCTCTTTGTTCGCTGCTCAAGAATAAGAGCAGACAGTGGAATGATTTCTTGAATAAACTGAAATGAAAGACAATTCGGTTTCGTTATTCAAGTCTCCCCACAATGTGGTTCTAAAGCAAGACAGCATTAAATTCTGAAGACTGAAAATAGCTTTTCTTTCCTTTTTCTTTTTAAAAAGGCCACACGTGACCAGGCCTCTCAGCAGGGATGTGGACATAGGAGTCCAGACGTCCAACCAGAGAACACCCCAGTATCACCAGAAACCCCATTTCTACATCATCTTACACAACTGAAGAAAATGCATTTGAAGCACAAAAATTAAGACAAAGAGCATTTTTTTATTTGCAAGTTTTTCTTATTAATCTACTTTTTTCCCTTTTTCAGTTTGAAACTCCTTGTTCTTAAATTTGACATTTTTTTCCTCATAAATATTCAGCTTTTTCCTTTTAAATCTGCAATTTTCTCCCCTCACCAATGGAACTTTTTTCCCCTGTAATTCATGATAAATTTGCATTTTTTTTCTCATAAAATTGTTACTTTTCTCTTTTGTTTCTGAAATGTTTTCCCTCAAATGTATTTTTTGCTCATAAATTTAATACTTTTCTTCTAAATTCACTACTTTATTCATTGTAAATTTGAAGTTTTCTCTTTTTCTTTTGTATATTTTTCTCTCATGAGATTTTTTTTTTCAAATTTACTATTTTCATCATAAATTTCCCCTTTTTCTTCTTGTGAATCTGCAATTCTCTGCTCTTAAATTTGCATTTTTTTCCCTCATAAATTTGCAACATTTTTGCATAAACCTGCTGCTGTTTTCTTTTAATTTTGCAGTCTTTTCTCATAAGTGTTTTTCTCTCATAAATCTACAACTTTTTCTTCTAGATTCACTCCTTTTTTGAATGTTAATTTGCAACATTGTTTTCATAAATCTGTTACTTTTTTCTTTGAATTCTGCAATTTTCCTCCATAAATGTGATTTTTTTTTCCTTCTTGTAAATTAACGACTTTCTTTCCAACACAAATATACTTTTCTCCTCTTGTGAAATTACCAATTTTTTCATCATAAATCAGCATCTTTATTTTCACAATTTTTTTTCTTAGAAATTATCTACTTTTTTTTCTTCTAATTCTGAAGCCTTTTTTCTGTATGATTGTGTGTTGGGGGTTTCTCAACTTTTCTGGACTTTTCCCTTGTTAAAAAATTACTTTTTTCATTGTAAATTAAATTAATCATATGTTGATTTACATCTGTGAATCATCAGCTACTTCACATGCCTGTAAAATCATTGTTAGGACTAATTTTGATGGTCAGAAACAGAAAATAAACTAGACCATCTGCCCAGAGGATTTAATAATAATAATAATAATAATAATAATAATAATAATAATAATGTCCAAAGATTTTTTCAGTGTTCAGCTGCATCAGAGGACAAACTTTTATTCTGGTACATCAGCGGAGCAACAGTCTGAATTTACCAACATTTAGAAGTAATTAATTTTTTACACTGAGATTATATGGAAGTACTCCAAAATTATGCAGTACTTCTTGGGTTCTAATTTCATAACCAACATATATACATACTACTGCACCTATGGACATTATGTATATTATTTGTATATTATAGTTCTGGTTAGTTTTCAAGTAGGTCTCAGGGATGTTTGAATGGATGTGGGGGGGGGGGGTGAGGGTGTGTGTGAGTGTGTCTTAAATTATGTTCTTTTACTTGTATGGATGCTGAGAGAAACGGAATTTCATCTTGCCTGCACTACAGTTGTATGTACAGCAACATGACAATAAAGGTTGATTTGATTTGAACCTGAAATTACTCGGTTCCAGGCTATTGTGCTCATTAGTAATTACATGGTACTGACAAGGTTCTGGGCTGTGTTATTCAGGTATTTTGCAAGGTGAAGAAAATATCTTAAGTCAGCAAAATTGGTGACCTGAACAGAAAAGATGCATAAAAAACATGAAAAATTTGACTTCCCACTCAGTTTTTTCTGAACTTTCTTCAAGAAATCCTTGTTCACAGCATCTTACGTAGGTGAAATTCTCCTCACTCATTTCGCTTCTTGATTTCCCAGCAGCATGTGTGCTCATCTTTTCATCTCCCATAGGCCTGTGCTCACACACCTGTTATAAAAACTTTGATTTAAGGCATTTGTGAGGGTTTTTAAACAAGCAGACATCAGTCTTCCATAAATGTTGTGGTATTCTTCGTCTATTGCATTTCTTCATCAAGTTTAACTTTGGCCAAGTTTTGTCAATAACTTCCTTTTATAGAGCCACTGGTAATAAGAGCAGCCATCTTTAACCTTAGTTATGATCTACAGAGAAACAAGTTTAATTAGTGTAGAAAATTGATTTTGAAGTGTGAGAGGATCTGAGCTGTTGCAGAGGAGTGGGTGGCTCTGAAAAGAGCCTTTGGGTGTTTGGTGGTGGGATGAGGTGTTCACATTTACTTGGACTTCTCGGTCTTCTTGGGCAGCAGCACAGCCTGGATGTTGGGCAGAACTCCACCCTGAGCGATGGTGACTCCTCCCAGCAGCTTGTTGAGCTCCTCGTCGTTGCGGACAGCCAGCTGCAGGTGACGGGGGATGATCCTGGTCTTCTTGTTGTCTCGGGCAGCGTTTCCAGCCAGCTCCAGGATCTCGGCGGTCAGGTACTCCAGCACGGCAGCCAGGTACACGGGGGCACCGGCACCCACGCGCTCAGCATAGTTGCCTTTACGCAGCAGAAGAATCAGAATCAGAATCAGAATCAGGTTTATTGCCATTGTTCATGTAGTACACAAACTAGGAATTTGTCTCGGTACAATGCTGCAACATTAAACATGATAAGATAAGAGAAATAAACTATACATGTAATAAAGTGTAGGATAAGATTAAGTGATACTGGTCAACAGTTAAAATATATATTAGCCAGCAGCAGATACTGTGGAGAACTATATAGTGCAGTCGGTAATGCAGGAAGAAAACAGTGATGATTGACATGAGTCTGGTTGAGCTGCTGTACATGGTGCACGAGAGTCACTTAGTGTTCAGCAGTCTAATGGCAGAGGGGAAGAAGCTGTTCATGTGACGGGAGGTTTTAGTCTGGATGGACCGAAGTCTTCTACCAGAGGGGAGGGGGGCAAACAGTACATGACCAGGGTGTGAGGGATCGGCTATGATCCGGCCAGCACGCCTCCGGGTCCTGGAGATGTACAGATCCTGGAGAGATGGGAGCTTGCAGCCGATCACCTTCTCAGCAGTGCGCACGACACGCTGCAGCCTTAGTCTGTCCCTGGCAGTGGCTCCTGCGTACCACACGGTTATGGAGGTGGTGAGGATGGACTCGATGATGGCTGTGTAGAACTGCACTAACATCTTGGTGGGTAGCTTGAGCTTCCTCAGCTGCCGCAGGAAGAACATCCTCTGCTGGGCTTTTTTGATGAGTGAGCTGATGGTCAGCTCCCATTTGAGGTCCCTGGTGATGGTAGCATCCCTGGTGATGGTAGCAGCCTGTGGACACGACCCACGGGGAACTGGAGTCCAGCCCTGGAGGATCGGGACTTGGCCTTAGCGCGGGCTTTACCGCCTGTCTTGCCTCTTCCACTCATGGTTTCAGAATCTTTTCCTGTGAGTTAAAATACGAGTCGAAATGCGAATCCCGCCTCTCCAAGCCTCCTTATATTTGGTAGAGGGCGGGTCACTTCCCAGCAGACCAATCAGAAGCTTGATCACCCCCTAAAGGAGGAGCCGCTCAGCGACCAATCAGGAGCCGGAGGTCTGACGCAGCGTCTCCGTCCCCAGATGGTGCCACACTTTAAGAGCAGCGTGTCTCCGTTTCTTTCTTACTTTTCTGCTGCTCACAGACAGAAGAATAAAGCGCGATGGCGAGAACCAAGCAGACCGCCCGTAAATCTACTGGAGGAAAAGCCCCCAGGAAGCAGCTGGCCACCAAGGCTGCTCGGAAAAGCGCTCCGGCCACCGGCGGAGTGAAGAAGCCTCACCGTTACAGGCCCGGTACCGTGGCTCTGAGAGAGATCCGTCGCTACCAGAAATCCACGGAGCTGCTCATCCGTAAGCTGCCCTTCCAGCACCTGGTGAGGGAGATCGCTCAGGACTTCAAGACCGACCTGCGCTTCCAGAGCTCCGCCGTCATGGCTCTGCAGGAGGCCAGCGAGGCCTACCTGGTGGGTCTCTTCGAGGACACCAACCTGTGCGCCATCCACGCCAAGAGGGTCACCATCATGCCCAAAGACATCCAGCTGGCCCGCCGCATCCGCGGAGAGAGAGCTTAGACTTTCTGCTGCACATCCACCAACCACAACGGCTCTTTTAAGAGCCCCCACACCTGATAGGAGACACGAGTCCTCAGTGTTGAACACTTATTAGCAAGTCATTAATTTTTTTTTTTTTTAAAAATGCAAAAAATAGTGGAAGAAAACATGGTAGAAGAAGTCCCTATTTATAAAGGGGGAAATCAAATTTATTGATCAGTTTGTTCCTATTACTCAGCTGTTTCATCTTTAAAGGCTATTTTGTGGCTATTTGCTATTTTGGGGCCAAGAAAGTTAATGACTTCTTTCCTCAGATCGCTGGGCTCTAATCTGAACATTCATCTTCCTACATCATCATGGACCCATGTGATTTACATCAAATGTCTCACGAAATATTAAAAGGGCCTTTTAACAGTAAGGTAACAGTGAATGCTGACCAGAGCCTTTTTCTTCCTGCAAAGGAAGAAAATACTGTTTACATTACTGTAAACATTTATTACATTGTGATTAACAGCCTCACAATGTAAAAACAACACAAATCCACCATCAAAAGGATTCACCCATTAAATGCCCTTTTTTCAGGGGATTGATTCATGAAAATTCATTGACTTTAATATTTAATCAGGAATTCAAACATTCAATAATTAATCAGTAATTGAATTAAAACATTTAAGCAGACATGCATCACACATTCAAAAGGAATCGATTAGGCTCCGACTGCATTTAACCTTAAAGTGTCCATTGTCTCTGATGGAGAAATTAGAGTTCATTGCCTGTGACTGACTTTACCCGTCCTCATCAAGGTCTCACTGCAGCTGTAGCATGCTGAAGCCACTGACTGCTGAAGTTTCTGGAACAAAGATGGCTCCAATGCAGCGTCAGCTTTGAATGAATCTTTATTTCAGATAGATTAGATTAAAAGAAAAAGTTTCACTGTAGCAGCCCTCGGCAAAAATAATCCGCGTGGAGCTCGACTGGTGTCAAGTCTTTTATTTCAAGTAGGACACCGTGAAACTATAAAAACACAACAAAATACATTACAAAAGGTATCAAAAATACACATCTTATTCAATTTACTCAAACATCAAGTTACAACTAATGGAATTTTACATTAATTTCATCTTGGCTTTACCATTTTAAAAAGCATTTTAATTCCAACTCCACAATAACTTAATATTAAACAATACAAAATCAAGACATGATATTTGATACAAAAAAAACCCCAAAAAACACCATACCTCACTTTGCCAACCAAGAGTGCAAATCTCTCAAAGACAACAGACACGACCCCAAAAACCAGCGTGATAGCTTCTTCCCATGGCAGTTCTGGCATGGAAGTTGGCTTTTTAACCAAACCTGGATAAAGCAGAAGAACATGGATGGATGGTGTAGCATGTGCCTTTATACAGGTTCCAGGGCACACATGGTCATGTGACCAGTTATACAGGTTCAAGGGCAAACACACACACACACACAAAAAAAAAAAAACTGGAACATGCATGCTGCAACATGACAATATAAATTAAACTGTGATGACAACTTACAGTAGGATCAGAGGTTTCTAATGATTTTGAAATAGAAAATGGTGTCCCTCAGTGGAGTGTGATAAGCCCACTTTTATTCAACATAATGATAAATGACATGTTTGGGGACCAAGAGGGACACATCAAAACAGCACTATATGCAGATGATGGAGCCATATAGATGAGGGGAAGAAATGAAAAGTTTGTGTTCAAAAACATCAGGAAAGCAATGGAGAAAGTGGAAAAGTGGTCATATGAGTGGGGATTTAAACTTTCAAACAGAAAAACCTGTTACTGTATATGACTTTCATAAAAAATGCAGAACTGGTACAGACACGTTAACATTATACAATCAACCCATAGAAAAAGTGAGTGAGTTCAAATACCTAGGACTGTGATTTGATAGTGCATGCATATGGAGAGTTCATGTTAAAAATCTGGACACAAAGTGCAAAAAAGTCATTAATCTCATAAAAGCTGTAGCTGAACATGAATGGGGTGCAGATAAACAGGCATTAAATGACATTTACAGAGCACTAATGAAATCGACAATTGATTATGGATGCATGATTTATGGAGCAGTAGCAAAGACAAATCTGGGAAGAATAGATAGAATATAGCATAGAGCGCTTCACCTGTGCACTGGAGCCATCAAAACAACACCAAACAATGCAGTTTTAATAGAAGCAGGAGAAATGCCAATGGATTTGAGAAGAGATAAACTTGCATTATCATACTGGGTCAAGCTGAAAGGAAGTGAGGAAGGGAATATTTCAAAAACAACACTACAAGACTGCTGGGAATATACTAACTTCAAGGGAAATGGTTTTGGGTGGAAAATTGAAAGAAAAGCTAGAATGTATGGACATACAGTAAAACCAAATTAGTTCACAGAACTCAAAACTTTTGTGGAAACTGATTACCTATTAAATTGTAAGTAAACGAAAGGATGTTTTTTTAGTCATCTTAAGGTTAAAAAATACATTTTCAGCATTTTTTTTAATAAACTTTACTTTAAAAATACATTTTCAGCAAATATTTTTTGAGTAAACTTCAACATAAAATATTTAAAATATTTGCTGAAAATAGTAATAATAGTAAAATGTCCTCAAAATCAATCATTTCATTAACTTAAAATTTATTAGGTAATCAGTTTCCACATAAGTTTTGAGTTCTGTGAACTGTTCTGTTTTCCAGTGCACCTGCCTCTCAAACTTCATTTTCCATTCTCTCTCTTTCATTTTCATACTTGTGACAGTGCAATAAGATGTGCTCAACATTTTCTTTTACTCCACTTCCTTATTTTCTTGATCACGGTTTTCCCTTTTCCTTTTCCAAGTGATAATGGTAGTTATTTCTTTCCCAAGTGCACTTTTTTGCTAAAACCAAATAGTTCCACAACTCAAATCTTATGTGGAAAACAATTACCTAATACATTTTAAGAAAATTAAATTATTTTTTGAGTAAACTTTACTTAAAAAATATATTTTCAGCATTTTGTTTTATTTATTTTTTTTAATTTAAGATTACTCAAAAAATAATTTCATTAATTTAAATTTATTAGGTAAGTGGTTTCTGCTTAAGTTTTGAGTTCTGTGAACTATTCAGCTTTACAGTGCACAGATTCACTTGTAGCTTTAAAAACCATACAGACACTAAAATCTACAAGAGAAGACTTGGTGATTGAGCTATATCACAATTTATTTAGGATACACAGGGGTGGTGGAGATATTCAGTTTTGTTGGGTTCTTGAAAGGGAATGACTGTGCAGACACACTGTAAAACCTAATTAATTATGCAAACTAGATGTGTAAATTTACTCCTATCTAAAACTTTGGATCATATTCTACATCTTTGTAATTGACAGTGCACCCCGTTACCTCAACTTGCTGTTCCTGTCAACCTGTCAACCTGCTGTCAGCTCCTGTCAATTGGTGGATTTCTGTGTTTTGGTGCTCGGTTTTTGACTGTTGTTTTGGTTTCTGATAACTGAATTTGGATTACGGACTGGACATCCTCTTTTTGACCCCTGCCTGACTTAAGATGCCGATAGCGGCATTTACACAATGGGAAAACAAGCAGAGCAGCCCGCCATTCAGCTAGCTGAACAGCTGTTCAGTAGCTGTTTTGTCAGCATAAATCATCCGGGATCATGGGTCCCATGAAAGATCAGCAGACTGAGGAGGTGGACGATATTAAAAGATCGCTCGACTTCTTGGCTGAAGAGATTTCTGCTGTTAAGCTGCAACAAAAAAAACATTCTAGACCTGGTCGAGGAGGTGAAAGCACTGCGGATCCAGAATGCCGAGAAGGACAAGAGGCTGGCGTATCTGGAGAGCAGAGTGTCGGACCTGGAAAAATACACCCGGGTGAACGACGTGATCATTACAGGTCTCCACATTAAATCCTGATTGTATGCTCGGGCGGTGGCCGCGGACAGCAGAGGGGGCTTCAGCGAGCTGGAAGCCAAATCCACGGAGCAACAAGTGGCGGCCTTCCTGCAGTCCAAAGGAACCCAGCTGGACTGTAACACCATTGGGGCCTGCCACCCTCTGCCCAGGAAAAACAACAGTGACAAACCAGCTGTCATCATGAGGTTTGTCAACAGAAAACACAAGACTGTGCTGCTAAAGCAAGGGAGGAAACGTGAAGGAACAAACATTTACATAAACGAGCACCTTACAAAAGAAAACGCAGAAATAGCCAGAAAAGCAAGATACATGAGAAAGCAAAAAAAGATTCAAAATACCTGGACAACAAACTAAAATATACATCAAACTGAATGGCTCACCTGAAGAAGCCAAGGTCATTAACATCCAAAATATTATGGAACTGGACAAATATCAATGAACATTATGAACTGGAGTCGATAGCAACAAATGATAACTGTAGGACACTGAAGGATTATACTCATCTGCAACTGGGCATATAACAACATGAAACAAAAGATCAACAAACAGGATCAGCAGGAACTGAAAGTTTTTGAATATATGGATCACAACCCACAGGAAGTGGAATGTAACATAGACCCTGACAATAATTTATTTAGCTCCATCAATAATAACTGTAGTGACTACACGGATGAACTGTTTAACAAAATGGTCACATCTGATTTTAATATATCAGTGATCCACTTCAACAGCAGAAGTCTCTATGCTAACTTTAATAACATTAAAGATTATTTACATCAGTTTAAAGAGCCATTCAATATAGTGGCAATATCAGAGACATGGCTCAGTGAAGAGAAAGGAATGGATTTTACATTGGATGGCTACCAATTAAATTATATGAACAGAAAAGTGAAAATAAGAAAGAGGAGTTGCAATTTATGTTGGTAAGAGCTTGCAATACAATGTTGTTGAAAATCTGACAGTGACTGTGGATGATTTATTTGAATGTATTTCAATAGAAATCTGTTTGAACAATGTGAAGAACATAGTAGTGAGCTGTGTATATAGAACACCTGGATCAAATATTGACTTATTTAAGGACTGGATGGAAAAAATTACGCAAAACTTACTCAAAAAGTTATATTCATCTGTGGGGATTTCAATATAGATCTTATGAATTCACAACATAGTTTGACAGAAGAATTTATCAACACAATGTACAGTATAGGCTTACATCCAACAATCACCAGACCTAGCAGAATCATGTCACACAGTGCCACATTAATAGATAACATATTCACAAACATTATATAAAGTAATATCGTGAGTGGGTTTTTATTAAATATCAGTGACAACCTGCCAATTTTTGCGGTCTTTCAATGTGATTATAGGAAGAATAAGTATACCAAAAATGTTAAATATAAAAGAATAATATCTGAAGAATCTATGTATTTACTGGCAAAGGAATTATTAATGCAAGACTGGAAGATAGTTTGTGATGAAAATGATATAAATAAAGCATATGATAAATTTTTACAAATATTTCAATCATTGTACAATAAAAATTGTCCTATAAAACAATACAGTGACAGACAAAAAAAAAAAATAGTCCATGGGTCACCAAGGGGCTATTAAATACATGTAACAAGAAGAATACATTATATAAACAATTCATTAAGTGTAGAACAGTAGAAGCTGAGATCAAATAAAAAAGATATAAAAACAAGCTAACTAATATAATGAGGACTTGTAAGAAAGAATACTACAGCAAAGTATTAGAGGATAACAAGAGTAACTTAAGAGGTATATGGCAAGCGCTAAATGGGATTATTAGTAACCGATCAAAGAATGCTAATTATCCACAATATTTTATTGAAAATGACAATTTGATAAATAATATGGAGGATGTGGTTAGTGGTTTCAATAAATTTTTTGTAAACGTTGGTCCAGAACTAGCAAAAACAATAGTGACACCAGAAACAAACGATAGTGGTTCTGTAAATGAAATGGAAGATAGAAATCCAAACACAATCTTTTTGGGTGCAGTAACTGAAAAGGAAATTATCAAGACTCTGAGTAAACTTAAGAAAAAAAAAATCAACTGACTGGAATGAAATCGATACGACAATAGTGAAAAAAGGAATTGAAGGAATTGTTAAATCACTCACCTACATCTGAAACCTATCATTTCAAACTGGTAAATTTCTAAACAAAATGGAAATAGCAAAAGTAATACCACTATACAAAACAGGAGACAGTCATCATTTCACAAAATACAGGCTGGTCCCTTTACTCTCACAATTCTACAAAATACTTGAAAAAATCTTCACTAAGAGACTGGATGATTTCATTGAAAAACACAACCTTCTTACAGACAGTCAGTATGGTTTTAGAGCGGACAGATCTACATCCTTGGCACTGGTCGAACTCATAGAAGAAATTACTATTTGTAAAGATAAAAAAAAAGTTTGCTGTAGGAATATTTATAGGTTTAAAGAAAGCTTTTGACACCACTGATCACAGAATTTTACTGAGGAAATTGGAATGGAATGGGATAAGAGGGATTGAACTGAGTTGGGTGGAAAGTTATTTAAGTAACAGACAACAATTTGTACAAATAGGTGAGCACAAATCACCCTTCATGGACAACTCTTGTGGTGTGCCCCAGGGGTCAGTTTTGGGACCCAAACTTTTTATCTTATATATAAATGACATATGCCAAGTATCAAAAATTCTGAAATTTATTTTGTTTGCGGATGACACAAATATCCTTTGCACTGGTGAGAATTTGCAGCAAGTTTTAGAGGTGGTAACAACAGAAATAAAAAAGTTCAACGTAGTGGTTCAACAAAAATAAATTATCTCTAAATCTGAAAAAAAACCCAAAACAAAACAAAAAAAAAAAGATTACGTTGTTTGGAAATTATAAAATAAATCATGAAATAACGGTAACGACAGATGATACCAGAATTGAAATAGAACAGGAAAGTAAGTTTCTGGGGGTGACACTAGACAATAAAATCTGCTGGAAACCTCACATCAGTCACAACCGGGCCAATATGGCAAAATGTATAGGGATACTGGGGAAGACAAGACACATCTTGGACAATAAATCATTGTTCTTACTGTACAATTCATTGTTTCTACCATATGTTAACTACTGTGTAGAGGTCTGGGGAAACACCTACAAGACCAACCTACAGCCAATGTGCACATCACAAAAAAAATCTTTAAGGATAATAAATAATGTAGGATATAAAGACTATACCAACTCGTTGTTTTTTAAAGTCATATGCCATAAAGTTCATGGAGTTAGTTAAATATAAGACAGCACAAGTAATGTACAGGGCAATTAATAATCAACTCCCAACTAATATACAAAAAATATTCAAAAAAAGAGACAATGATTATAATTTGAGAGGAGACTTAAACTTTACAAAACCTAAGGTACAAACAACAAAAAGTACAGTATGTGCATACACACGTTGACAAAATTGTTGGTACCCCTCTGTTAATGAAAGAAAAACCCACAATGGTCACAGAAATAACTTGAAACTACCAAAAGTGGTAATAAATAAAAATTCTATGAAAATTAACCAAAGAAAATCAGACAATGCTTTTAAATTGTGGTTCAACAGAATTACTTTAAAAAACAAACTCATGAAACAGGCCTTGACAAAAATGATGGTACCCCTAGAAAAGATTGAAAATGTGACCGTAGGGACATGTTCAACCAAGATGTGTCCTCTAATTAACATCACAGGTATCTACAAACTTGTAATCAGTCAGTCGGCCTATTTAAAGGGTGACAAGTAGTCACTGTGCTGTTTGGTGACATGGTGTGTACCACACTGTCACATCTCGCCGCTCATCAGCGGCGCCAGCTGCACGCACACCTGCGCCTCGTCAGCGGCGAGGGATTTAAGCCGCCTCGCCCTGGGCTTTGGCCTGAAGCCGTCTGTTCTCATCGGCTACTCTTGCTGCAAGGAACCCCCTTCATCAACCAAGATCACAAGTAAGCATTCCTTACCTTCTTCCTCCAGTTCTCCTCCCCTGTGCACAGGTGGATTCCCCGGCGGCGGACTACGTTCCCCAGCCATCTCCTCCTCGCTGCTGCTTCAGGCGCTCCAGGTTGCTGTCTACCGGGCTACGCCCTTGCTACGCCTTTGCTACGCCAGTCACCTGCCTGAACCAAGTAAACCAGTAGCCATTATCTCATCTCCTGTGTTGGTGTGGTGCCCGTTACCCTTCTACCTCTGCTTCTCCCATAGGGTTGTCTGGCTGTACGGTTTCCTGTTCCCGTGCCTGACGCAGACGCCACCACCAATACATTACCATCTCACATACACGCACTCATACACACTTGTTGTTAATAAAGCTATTGAATCTACCCTGAGCCTGCGTGCGTGTCTCCTGAGCCGTGCATTATGTCAGTACGGCTTCAGCAGAGCGGCTCGGCAGACAGCGGGCTCGCACGCCATCTTTCCACCCTTGAGGCTCGGGTGGATCTAATAGCCCATCAACAACAGGTGATTTTAACCCAATTGTGTACCATAACTAACCGATTGGACCGCTTGGACCCCCAACAGCCATTCCCCCCGGCTCGTCAGGGTGGCACGGCTCCTGCTGCTCCAGCGGCCGTTCAGCCAGCTCCGGCGGCACCGGCACGGCTCACACCCATTCCGACCCCCGCCCGCTTTAGCGGTAAGCTCGGTGGAGCACGGGGGTTTATCATGCAGTGTGAGTCTGTGTTTCACCGTGTGCCCGGAGATTTTCCATCAGACCACAGCCGAATTGGCTACATAGGGAATCTCCTGGAGGGAAGAGCGCTTACCTGGGCTTACGCCGTAATGGCGAAGCCCAGTTACGCCACCCTCACCTATGGCCAATTCGTGAGACTGTTTCTGGAAGTGTTCGATCATTCGCGTACAGAGAGCGTTCAGGTCGATCATCTTCTCTGCCTTCAGCAGGGAAGCCGGTCAGCAGCTGACTACGCGATCGACTTCCGGGTCGCTGCAGAGGAGGTTGGCTGGGGCGAACGATCGCTCTGCGGCATCTTCCTTCGCAGTCTCAGCGCTGGTCGAGGGATGAACTGGCTGGACAGGATATCCCGGAGACGTTAGCGGAGCTAATTTCCCTAGCCATCAGCTTGGATAACAGGCTGCGCGAGCGGGCCTCGGAGCGGAAGTTGTCTTCTTGCCCTCGAGGTGCCTCGTCGCGCCTGTCCCAAGCTCGCCCCCTGGCGTTGCCGTCACCGTCGTACTCCGAGGAGTCGGAGCCGATGGTGACAGGCTGGACAAAGTTCCCCCCAGCGGAGAGACAATGCCGCCGTGAGTTGGGTCTCTGTATGTATTGCGGAGACAGCCAACACATGGTGGAGCTTTGTCCACAGAAGCCAAACGGGGAGGTCCGCGAGTTACTGTAGGGGGCCTCGCGGACGCTAATCGGTTAACTCCCCTCACTCAATTGACGCTGCCCATTCGTTTCTGTCATAACTCCACAGGGCACCTCACCCATGCACTGGTGGATTCAGGCGTGGAGGACAGCTTTATTTCACAGAGCCTGGCAACCCGATTGGGCATCCGTTGCCATACCCTCAAGACTCCTCTCGCCCTAGTAAATCTCTCCCGTGTTTCCCTGGGAAAAGTAACACACCAGACCATTCCCGTCCCTGTTATTATTTCTGGAAATCATCGGGAGGAGATCACCTTCTACGTCCTACCTAACTCAGTGTCTCCCGTCATCCTCGGATACCCCTGGCTCCGCCTCCACAGCCCTGTCCTGGACTGGAGGTCCGGCAGAGTGTCCGCCTGGAGCTCCTTCTGCATGAGCACCTGCCTCCAATCCGCTGCCTGCGCCCCGTCCACGCCTTCAACTCCCAAGGACGCCGCGCCTCCGGATCTCACCCTGGTGACATCGGAGTTTCACGACCTGGGTATGGTATTCAGCAAATCCAAGGCGATGCCTCTTCCCCCGCACAGGCCCTACGACTGTGCTATAAACATCCGCCAGGGGGCACCCTTACCCTCGGGGCGACTCTACAGCCTGTCTGCGCTGGAGAAGGAGGCTATGAATTCTTATCTCAAGGAATCGCTGAGTGCTGGAATCATCCGTCCCTCGTCATCACCATTAGACGCTGGGTTCTTCTTCGTGGGCAAGAAGGACGGCTCTCTCCATCCTTGTATTGACTATCGCGCCCTGAATGACATCACGGAGAAGGACCGTTACACCTTGCCCCTAATGGACACCGCCTTCCACTCCCTCCAGGGGGCGACTTGGTTCACCAAGCTGAATCTTCGCAGCGCATACCACCTCGTCCGGATCCGGGAGGGAGACGAGTGGAAGACAGCCTTCCGTACCCCGAACGGCCATTTCGAGTATCTGGTTATGCCGTTCGGGTTGACCAACGCTCCAGCCATCTTTCAGCGCCTTATAAATGACGTCCTCCGGGACTTCATCAGCCTGTTTGTGTTCGTCTACCTGGATGACATCCTCATCTTCTCCAGATCCAGGGACGAGCACCGGGTCCATGTGAGGCGGGTCCTCCAGAGGCTGCTGGAGAACCGGTTATATGTCAAGGCTGAGAAGTGTGAGTTTTACGCTAAGACTACGTCCTTCCTCGGGTTCGTCATCTCCCACGACCAGGTGCTTCCAGACCCAGCGAATGTGAAAGCGGTGGTGGAATGGCCCACTCCTACGTCAAGGAAACAGGTACAACAGTTTATTGGGTTTGCCAACTTCTACCGCCGCTTTGTCCCGAACTTTGGTACCATCGTCGGCCCTCTGACCCGCCTCACGTCCCCTAAGGTCCCGTTCTGGTGGACTGAAGAGGCCGCAGCTGCTTTCCAGGTGCTGAAGGCGGAGTTCTCCTCCTCCCGGGTCCTCAGCCAAGTCGATCCCTCGCTGCAATGCATTGGAGAGGTGGACGCTTCGGACACGGGGGTGGGGGCGGTGTTATCTCAGCGGTCACCTGACGACGGGATCAAACGGCCCTGCACCTTCTTCTCTCGGCGCTTGTGCCCGGTGGAACGAAATTACGACGTGGGGGACAGATAGCTCCTCGCCATCAAGCTCGCGCTGCAGGAGTGGCGTCACTGGCTAGAGGGGGCAGCCCTGCCGTTCGTGGTTCTAACCGACCGCATGAACTTGGAGTATTTAAGATCTGCCAAGCGTCTGAATGCCCGCCAGGCGCGTTGGTCCTTGTTCTTCGCCAGGTTCTGCTTCAACATCACCTTTTAGACCTGGCTCCAAGAACGGCCTGCCTGATGCCCTCTCTAGGCAATTTGCCCCTGAGGCGTCTGAGGACGCAGCCCACACCATCTTGCCCAGGTCGTGCATTGTGGGAGCCGTCACTTGGGACATCGAAAGTAAGATCCGGAAGGCACAGGAATCGGAACCAGACCCTGGCGGCGGACCGGAGGGGAGGCTTTTTGTGCCATCCACGGTCTGAGGGGAGGTCATCCACTGGCTGCACACGTCTAAGCTCACCTGCCACCCTGGTTCCTCCCGGATGATTGACTTGCTTCAACGATCCTTCTGGTGGCCGGGCCTGCGGAAGGACGCTGCCCGCTACGCCCGGGCCTGCCCCGTCTGCGCCACCAGTAAATCAGGTAATGCCCCTCCAGCGGGCCTGCTCCAGCCCCTGCCCGTCCCTGGCAGGCCCTGGTCGCATATCGCCCTGGACTTCGTCACCGGTCTCCCGGTCTCTAACACCTTCGACACAGTCCTGACCATCGTAGATCGTTTCTCCAAGGCTGCTCACTTCATCCCATTACGAGGGCTTCCATCTGCCTTGGAGACGGCGGCCCTCCTTATCCAGCACGTGGTCAGGCTGCACGGGATTCCGGTAGACGTGGTCTCGAACCGGGGCCCCCAGTTTTCCTCAGAGGTTTGGAGGTCCTTCTGCAACGCCCTGGGAGCCAAGGTAAGCCTCTCCTCCGGCCATCACCCCCAATCCAACGGGCAGTGTGAGCGGACCAATCAGGAGCTGGAGGCTGCGCTCCGCTGCATCACAGCATCCAAACCTGCATCCTGGAGCACTCATCTCGCCTGGGTGGAGTACGCCCACAATACCGCCCGCTCTTCTGCCACTGGGATGTCCCCATTTAAGGCGTCCCTAGGCTACGACCCCCCTCTGTTCCCTACGCAGGAGAGTGAGGTAACTGTCCCCTCTGTTCGGGTGCACCTCAGGCGGTGCCGCTCCATCTGGGCGTCGGCACGCAGAATCAGAATCAGAATCAGAATCAGAATAAACTTTATTGCCAAGCATGTAAAAAACACACGAGGAACTTGACTTGACATTGGTGCGCATGCGCGCGACACAACGACACGGCAGCCATAATAGGCGCCTCATCAAACAGAGATAGATAAGAAGGGAGGGGAAGGGAGGGAACGACACAAGGGGGGAGGAGAAAAAAAAAACTTCGTTATCAGAATACAGCTTATTTTTTAAGCAGATTATGATTACAATGAAAAAAAAATCTCTCAATAGCACAGAGCAACAACTCAGAATTTCACAAGACACAAGAGAGCAGTGTACAGTATATCTTTAATCAGTTCATGAATCAATGTGTGTGCGGTGTTGAGCAGTGTTGATGATAATAAGAGAGACCCAAGGACCCTTGGCAGAAGATGTTTTGTCTGTCTGGCGCCCAGTCTTATCTGGCGCTGCAGCTGGCTGTCCAAGGCCTTGTGCTCATGATTTTGAAAAAAACACAGTCTGCAGACAGCCAGGAGGAATTTTCATGGGGAATAATAATGCCAAATAGGACTGATCACAGAGAAGACTTGTATTTCTTCTGTAGATTCAGTACATTAATCCTTCATTGCGCAGCTTTGAATTCGTCGTGGAAAGACCTGAGCGAACCCATGATGTAATCCACCTTACGAGACAGTTCTCCAGTAGTCGCTATCAGGGTCTTCTCCAGTTTCTCAATTTGTTGGATGCACCTCGCCTGGCCAGCATTTTGATAGGTTGAATCCATCTTCAGCAATTTGCGGTAAACCAAGACAATTCCCGTCCCAATCAGAATTATCCCAATCACCAAGATTACGAAGATAAACAAATCTTCAATATCTTCGATAGAGAGATTAGAGAGACACAGCATTTTCCAATTACCTGTGTCATATAGATAGCCCACTGGAGCCGTTCCAGCGGGGCAGACAGCTTCCCCCGGAGCACTTTTCCTTGTTGAAAATAGTGTCAATTGTGTTCAAAGCCCAGCTTATTAACTCCATAATTTCTTTTCGGCGGTCGCAGTTAGACGCAGACAGACAACAGCAAGCTGGGATCCAGTAGTAGGAGGGGAGGAAAAGTCAGCAGGAGAGAAGAAAAAAGCGTCTGCTCTCTTGGGAGGGCGGAAGTAAGAGCGCAATGCGCTTTTACGCACGGCGGAGCGCAACAAGTCTATGGCGGACCGGCACAGAAGACCTGCCCCAGCCTACCAGGTGGGCCAACGTGTCTACGTGTCTACCCAGGACGTCGTTTTAAAGGGTGAGAGGAGGAAGTTGGCACAGCGTTTTATGGGCCCATACCCCATCACCAGGATTATCAACCCGGTGGCTGTGCGTGTGGCTATTCCCCCTCCCTCCGCATCCATCCCACCTTCCACATTTCCAAGGTGAAGCTGGCAGTCTCCAACCCCCTTTGCCCTCCCCCTGCTGTGCAGCCCGCGCCCCGGATGATTGATGGTCATCCGGCCTGGCCAGTCTCTTCCATCCTGGACTCCCGGCGCCGGGGTCGCGGGTTACAGTACTTAGTGGATTGGGAGGGCTATGGACCTGAACATAGGCAATGGGTTCCCTCGTCGTTTGTGTTGGATCCATCTCTCATCACTGAGTTCCACCGAGCGCACCCGGAAAAACCATCGCCAGGAGGCGCTGCTAGAGGGGGGAGTACTGTCACATCTCGCCGCTCATCAGCGGCGCCAGCTGCACGCACACCTGCGCCTCATCAGCGGCGAGGGATTTAAGCCGCCTCGCCCTGGGCTTTGGCCTGAAGCCGTCTGTTCTCATCGGCTACTCTTGCTGCAAGGAACCCCCTTCATTAAGCAAGATCGCAAGTAAGCATTCCTTACCTTCTTCCTCCAGTTCTCCTCCCCTGTGCACAGGTGGATTCCCCGGCGGCGGACTACGTTCCCCAGCCATCTCCTCCTCGCTGCTGCTTCAGGCGCTCCAGGTTGCTGTCTACCGGGCTACGCCCTTGCTACGCCTTTGCTACGCCAGTCACCTGCCCGAACCAAGTAAACCAGTAGCCATTATCTCATCTCCTGTGTTGGTGTGGTGCCCGTTACCCTTCTCCCTCTGCTTCTCCCATAGGGTTGTCCGGCTGTACGGTTTCCTGTTCCCGTGCCTGACGCAGACGCCACCACCAATACATTACCATCTCACATACACGCACTCATACACACTTGTTGTTAATAAAGCTATTGAATCTACCCTGAGCCTGCGTGCATGTCTCCTGAGCCGTGCATTATGTCACACACTAAACATGGACCAGAGGAAGCAAAGGAAAGAGTTTTCTCAGGAGATTAGAAAGAAAATTATAGACAAGCATGTTAAAGGTAAAGCTATAAGACCATCTCCAAGCAGCTTGATGTTCTTGTGCCTACAGTCGCACATATTATTCAGAAATTTAAGATCCACGGGACTGTAGCCAACCTCCCTGGACGTGGCTGCAGAAGGAAACTTGATGAAAAATGGAAGCGACGGATAATACGAATGGTAACAAAAGAACCCAGAACAACCTCTAAACACATTCATGGTGAACTACAAGGTCAAGGTAAATCAGTGTCAGATCGCACCATCCGTCATTGTTTGAGCCAAAGTGGACTTCATGGGAGACGATCAAGGAGTTGAAAACAAATCATAAAAAAGCCAGACTGGAATTTGCCAAACTGCATGTTGACAAGTCACAAAGCTTCTGGGAGAATGTCCTATGGACAGATAAGACAAAACTGCAACTTTTTGGCAAGGCATATCAGCTCTTTGTTCACAGATGCAAAAATGAAGCATACCAAGAAAAGAACACTGTCCCTACTGTCAAACATGGAGGAGGTTCTGTTATGTTCTGGGGCTGCTTTGCTGCATCTGGCACAGGGTGTCTTGAATCTGTGCAGGGTACAATGAAATCTCAAGACTATCAAGGTATTCTAGAGAGAAATGTGCTGCCCAGTGTCAGACAGCTTGGTCTCAGTTGCAGGTCATGGGTCTTGCAACAGGATAATGACCCAAAACACACAGCTAAAAACACCCAAGAATGGATAAAAGCGAAACATTGGACTATTGTAAAGTGGCCTTCTATGAGCACTGATCTAAATCCTATTGAACATCTGTGGAAGGAGCTGAAACATGCCATCTGGAGAAGGCACCCTTCAAACTTGAGACAACTGGAACAGTTTGCTCATGAGGAGTGGGCCAAAATACCTGCTGAGAGGTGCAGAAGTCTCATTGACAGTTACAGAAATCGTTTAATTGCAGTGATTGCCTCAACAGGTTGTGCAACAAAATATTAAGTTAAGGGTACCATCATTTTTGTCCAGGCCTGTTTCATGAGTTTGTTTTTTAAAATAATTCTTTTGAACCACAATTCAAAAGCATTGTCTGATTTTCATTGGTTATTTTCATAGAATTTTTATTTATTACCACTTTTGTCAGATTCAAGTTATTTCTGTGACAATTGTGGGTTTTTCTTTCATTAACAGAGGGGTCCCAACAATTTTGTCCACGTGTATCTGTCTGTGGGGTGGATTTGTGGAACACTCTGGAGCTGGAACTAAAACTATGTACAAACAGAAACCAATTCAAAAATAGGTATAAGCATTATTTGCTGAAAGGATATATGCTAGAGGGTTAGTATTAATATGTACGATTCACTATGCTCACTCTGGGACACTGGTATGGTAGGTGGGACAGTACTGTGCATTTCTGTGTACCTCTGTGTTGTTTGGGGCTGGGTATAGATCTATGGACCGTATGTATGTTGGGATGGATGGTTGTCAATCTTGATATGTAGAAAATACAGTTATTTTTGTACTTGGGGCCTTAATTGAGGTAATAGGTGTATATTTCACATGGGTTGTATTTCGGGTAAAGAGTTGGAGAAATTAAGTGTTAACTTCTTCCTTTCTGTAGAATGTCACTTTATTGCACTTGTCATTTGTTTTTTTTTGCTCAAAAAAAAAAAAGTATATATCTATCTAGAGTAAGCCATTATCACTTACCACTTTCAAGTTTTAGCCTTGGAAATCTCGGACATCTGAATGGAATATTTTCTTGGAAAAAATCTTGACCACCAGGGGGAGAGGTTGCTGGAGCAAAAGTGCGCCAGACTAAATAAAATCAAGAGTGAAACTTAATATAACTGCAATTGCAGCTTGAGGTTGGACCTTAATTTTGTTTTGAGTCCTTGTTTTGCTCAGTTTTTTCTGCTTTAAATTGACTTAACTTTAATTTTGATTTAATCCAAGGTTCTAGTGATGGGTCGGTCGCGAATGAAACAGCTCTTAGAGCCGGCTCTTTGAAGTGAACGACGGGAGCCGGCTCCTTATTGGGAGCCATGTTTTGTTTTGTTTTTTTCCTCTCTCTCACTTTTTTTCTCTTCAAGCCGCACGTGATTGGTCAATATAGGCACTTTTCCACTAGTATCGCCTTAGCTTTACTTACTTCTACTCTATTCACTTTCTCGGTCTTTCCACAGTACCCAGCTTGCTTTAACCGACACTATTTTCGTGCCAGTTAAGGGGCAGGGGATAAACGAGAGAAAGCGAGGTGTGATGTGATGTCAATAGACTGCTAGCCGCTGATTGGTCAGGGCATAACGTCACGAAAGCGGCCGTCTTCGTTGAAATCTTTATGATCGCCATTTGCAATCACGGACTAACTCGGTTACGGAGTAAATATGATACTTGTGGTAGACTGCAAGTCTAACTTAAAACATTACTGGCACATGCCTCTAGGGGGAACTACCTTTATTGTTCAGCACTGCTACTAAGGGGACACATTAGAATAAGAGTGTGAAAACCCCGCGCAGAATCCATGTTCAGTCATATATGTGTGTTGCAGAATAAACGGCAGAGTTAGCCAAAGAAATAACTCAAGTGTGATCATTGCTACACGGTAGGATATCACACAATTGGCGACGAGGATTAAAAGAAAAAAATCAGCGGCGAGAAACAGAGAACATTGCAAGTGTGGCGAACTCAAGTGACTCCAGTAGTTCGAGTGCAAGTTCAGAGGAGGAAAAACGAGGTTTCCCCACCACGACGAGCAATGGCGGCTGTAATCGGAACGGTAACCCCTTTTGATAACTCGACTCAGTCATGGGAAGAATATAGTGAAATGTTGGACTTTTTCTTCCAAGCTAATGATATTGAGGAGCCAGACAAAAGGAAGGCTGTACTGTTGAGTGGAGTTGGTGCAACTACTTACAGCTTGTTGAGAAATTTAATAAGCCCTGCATTACCGAAAGATAAAACGTACGACCAGCTTACTGCTGAGCTTCAGAAGCACTTCAGCCCCAAACCGAGTGAAATCGTGCAACGATTCAAATTTAATTCACGCATAAGGAGGAACACTGAGTCCATAGCAGAGTATGTGGCAGAATTGAGGAAATTAACACTGCACTGTGATTACAAAGACTCATTGGAAGAAATGTTAAGAGACAGACTTGTGTGTGGAGTGAATGATGACCGTATGCAACGGCGACTTTTATTTGAAACAAAACTCACTTTTGTGAAGGCTTTGGAATTATGCCAAGCGATGGAAACAGCATCTAAAGATGTGAGAGAGATGCAAGGGAAGCTAACAGAGGACACAGCAACGCATGTTCGTGTGCCTAAGACCCAAGTAGGTGTCCACAAAGTGTCGACTGACAAAACTCAGCACAAATTCCCCAGTTGTTATCGCTGCAAAGGCCAGCACAATGCCGCCGAGTGCAAATTTGCCACTGAGCTGTGTCATAATTGTGGCAAGCGAGGGCACATTAAGAAAGCATGTAGAATAAAGGTGGACAGCGCACAGGTGCTGAAAGCGACAGTTAATGGGCAAAAGTATGAAAACAAGGGCCCAGGAAAGGAACAGCGAGCGAATCAACTGAGAGGGGAGGGAGAAAGTGATACAGAAGACATGGGTTTTCACACAATTTACAACACGTCAGAGGAGCTGACCAAGGTAGCGCCCATCACGCGTACCATGAATGTTAATGGAATGAAAGTAACATTTGAAGTTGATACAGGCTGTGGAGTAACCATATTAAGTAAACAGCAATATACACAACTGTGGAAGAAAACAAACACAGCAGAATTAAATCCCTGTTCATTAAAATTAAAAACATACACAGGAGAGAAGCTAGACGTGCTAGGCATGGCACAAGTGAAGGTGCAACACGAAAACAAAGAAAAGGACTTACCTGTAGTAGTAGTTGGGAGCGAAGGACCAAATCTACTAGGGCGAAGTTGGCTACAAGAACTGGCCATGATTGATCAGTTGGTGAATAAAGTGGAATCTCAGCCCAAATGGCAGCTGGAGGAGATCCTCGAAAGACACGCTGAGGTGTTCAAAGAAGGCGTAGGACAGCTAAAAGGTGTCACTGCAAAGATTAATGTGGACAAGGAGGCCCAACCACGATTCTGCAAACCCCGACTGGTACCCTATGCAGTCAAGCCACTGGTTGAAAGCGAGCTACAGAGGCTGCTGGATGACAAGATCATTGAGCCAGTGCAGGTTGCAGAATGGGCGGCGCCCATAGTCCCAGTGAGAAAGCCGGATGGCTCCATTAGAATATGTGGAGATTACAAACTCACTGTCAATTGAGCATCACGGGTGGATCAGTATCCAATTCCTAAAGTGGAGGACCTCTTCGCACAGCTGAATGGCGGCCGACACTTCACGAAATTAGACATGAGTCACGCCTACCAACAAGTAGTCCTGGAAGAAGAATCAAGAAAGTATGTAACCATCAATACACACAAAGGCTTATATACCTACACACGCTTACCATTTGGAGTAGCTTCCAGTCCTGCTATATTCCAGAGAACTATGGAGGGCATCCTAGGTGGAATTCCGAATGTTGCCATTTATTTGGATGACATCCTTTGTACAGGACCAAATGAACAAGAACATCTGAAAACGCTGGAGGAAGTGCTTCAACGGTTGGAGAAAAGCGGTCTGAGGTTGAAAAGAAGCAAGTGTGAGTTCATGGGAAAAGAGGTGGTGTTCCTAGGCCACAAGATCAACGCCAGTGGTCTACACCCTCTAACAGACAAAGTGGAAGCCATTGCGGAGGCGCCTGAGCCACAAAATGTTACTGAGTTAAAAGCCTACCTGGGCTTGTTGAACTATTACCATAGGTTCCTCCCAAAGCTCTCCACGCTGCTGGCACCACTACATACCTTACTTAAGAAGGAAGAAAAATGGTCATGGGGGGTCAAGCAGCAGAAGGCGTTTGAAGAGTCCAAAGCGCTACTTCAGTCCTGTAGTGTGTTAGTGCACTATGATTCAAACAAACCACTCATCCTGGCGTGTGACGCATCACCCTACGGTGTGGGTGCTGTACTCTCTCATCGTATGGAGGATGGCTCAGAGAGACCCATAGGGTTCGTCTCAAGAACTCTTAGTGCAGCTGAGAAAAAATACTCCCAGCTAGACAAGGAGGGCCTTGCAGTAGTATTTGGTGTAAAAAAATTCCACAAATACCTGTACGGGAGACAGTTCGCTATAGTGACTGACCACAAGCCACTAATTTCACTGTTCAGTGAAATGAGAGCCATACCCCAGATGACATCTCAGAGAATTCAGAGATGGGCCGTTACATTAGCAGCGTATGAGTACACCATCGTTTACAAAGCCGGACGGGACCATACGAATGCTGACGCGATGAGTAGGCTACCCTTGGATGGAGGAAGAGACAGCACGCCTGAGGAGGAGGAGAGAGTGCTATTGTTTGAAGATATCGGCGTGCCCCTGGTGAACGCACAACAAATAAAGAAGTGGACAGACAAAGACCCTGTTCTAGCAAGAGTGCGAGAATACATCTTGCGAGGATGGCCGAAGATGAACAGTCCTGAGTTCATTCCCTATGCCCGACGACAGGATGAGCTCAGCACCCAGGAAGGTTGTATCCTGTGGGGAGGACGCGTGGTTGTTCCACCACCTGGTAGGAATGCCTTACTGCAACAACTACACCAAGCACACCCTGGCATCACTCGCATGAAAGCGTTGGCGAGGAGTTACATGTGGTGGCCCAACATGGATGCAGAGGTGGAGGCGCTTGTGAAGTCATGTGCGGCATGCCAGGAGAACAGGAACAGTCCTCCAGCAGCCCCACTACATCCCTGGGAAGTTCCAGATAAACCATGGAGAAGAATTCACATTGACTACGCAGGTCCATGGATGGGAAGAATGTTCCTGATCATAGTTGACGCATACTCAAAGTGGATCGATGCATATTCTGTGAGTAGCTCTACTTCTACTGTTACCATTGAATGTCTTAGAAAGAGTTTCAGCCAACATGGGCTACCTGAAATCATAGTATCAGATAACGGTACATGTTTTATGAGTGAACAGTTCCAAGAGTTTTCTGAAAAGAATGGCATACGTCACATCACGACTGCGCCATACCATCCTTCTTCTAACGGCTTAGCCGAGAGGGCCGTGCAGACGTTCAAGTCACTCATGAAAAAGATGGCAGGAGACTCTATTGAAACCCGAATGTCGAGAGCTCTGTTCAGCTATCGAATAACATCCCAATCTACAACTGGCAAGTCACCAGCTGAGCTGTTGTGTGGAAGGAAGTTGAGGTCAACATTTGACTTAATACATCCAGACTTCAGAAACAAAGTGCATGATAAACAAGAGAAACAAAAAGGTTATCATGACATGCATGCTAGAGAGAGAATACTGAGAGAAGGAGACGTGGTCTACACCCGCAACTTTGGCTCAGGACCAGCCTGGGTACCAGGAGAAATAACAGAAAAGACAGGCCCTGTGTCATTCAAGGTGACATTAGGTCATGGACAAGTGGTGAGGCGACACATCGACCAAGTTCGTGGTAGGAGCTCCATTCCCCTGCCGATGGCACCAGAGGTGTTGTCTGACAACCATTCTGAGGAGAGCATCAACGAACCACCACTTCAGGTGATACCTGAGGTACCCGTCTCTGCAGATTCTACGGGCAGCACTGCAGCAGCCGAAACAGTGGAGCAGTCTGAGTCTTCACCTGCAGTTGGCTCACCAGCCGTGAGAAGATCTCAGCGAGCTAGGAAAGCTCCAGACTACTTGAAGGACTATACTTAGTCAGTAGTGAGTTCCCCAGCCACAGGACAAGAATGCGTCCTGGAACCTCACTGGGATGCGGTAGTCAAACCAATTCCCCAGTTAGACTGTTATGTGTGTTATACATATAAAAAAAAAGAAAAAAAAAGAGAAAGACATTATGTGTATGGCACATGTGTTTAAGAATAGTTTAATCTAGAGGGGAGGGATGTGGTAGACTGCAAGTCTAACTTAAAACATTACTGGCACATGCCTCTAGGGGGAACTACCTTTATTGTTCAGCACTGCTACTAAGGGGACACATTAGAATAAGAGTGTGAAAACCCCGCGCAGAATCCATGTTCAGTCATATATGTGTGTTGCAGAATAAACGGCAGAGTTAGCCAAAGAAATAACTCAAGTGTGATCATTGCTACACGGTAGGATATCACAATACTAATACAGACAGCATTGTAGGTTTTGCGGAAATCTACACCGTGGTCCAACGAAGAGGTGCGGAGTTTTCTCTGCTTGCTGGCAGATACACAGTCAGAGGAGTGACCCGGACCCTACAGATGGCTGCACAGAATAGAACCGTACTACTGACAAGCTGAAGACGAACGTGAGAGAACCATCGATGGTGAGTGATTTGTAATACAGTGATCCCTCACTTATTGCGGTTAATGGGTTCCAGAACCGACCGCGAAAAGTGAAAAACCGCGAAGTAGCGTCACCCCTAATGACGTCACCCATAAATAATACGTACGTTCATTCTCTCACTCTCTCTCTCATATGATACGTGTGTGTGTGTGTGTAAGTGTACATACATATGTAGATGTAAATAAAGTGTACATAAATATGTTTTTAGAACTCTTTTATTCTTATAACAAGATATGTAACTCAAGATGAAGATGATTTACTGCACAGGTTAATGAGAGCTTTACTGCTCCTCAGGTGACGCCTCATCGTGAGGTGCTAGAGGCGCAGCATCATCGAGGGCAGCTTTCGATAGAGCTGGAGAAGCTGCAGGAGGCGGCGTAGTGGCTCGACGGGAAGACTATTTCGCACAAAATGGCACAAGAGAACAGCAAAAAGTTCCACGCGGCGAGACTAAGCAACACGAGCGATAAAGAGCAATGAATGTGGTCTTCCTTCGCTGGGTGGGCGTTCGGCAGGGAGAGAAGGTGGGTGAAACGTCTCGGCCAATCAGCTTGCGGGGTGAAACGTCTCAGCCAATCAGCTTGCGAGATTTCCGAGCCGAGCCAACACGAGAACAGTGAACAGAGAGGTGGATTTTTGAGTTGTGCGGGCTCTCCGTGTTGATACCTGATGGTCTAATGTAGTCTCCCTGCCTTCTGCTAGCGCCCGCCCATTATTTCTCAATTTTGAATTTTTGATGAATATTTTTGAAAAATCCGCGATGCACTGAGGGCGCGAAAGGTGAAGCGCGACATAGCGAGGGATTACTGTATTGTGCATCTGTTCGCTTATTTATCCTGTTGGTGGTAAGCTCACTTTTGAGCCATACAGCCCCGTTCTGTGCTGGCTAACTCGTTTTAGCTAACGAATTTTGGCTAGTAGCTAGCTAATACCAACTGCTGATTCGCGCTTGTTTTCTCCTAAATATTCGCTTGTGAGAGCAAAACGATGAAATATATCAATCCTGGTTATAGTCCTGGTTTTTGTTTTGTATTGCACTTTAGTGCTGCGCATTAAATTGTGTGCAATTTAATGCTAGAATGTGTTTCCACATACCAGGGTTTAGCCTCCCTGTTTATATTGAATACTGGTGAGACCACAGGAGCCGAAATCTCAATAATATAAAAGTGCTTTTTCAAACCAGTGATTTATAAAGTCATTCATATAATTTTCTAAAGCGTCAGAAAGAGAAATCCATATATTATATCGATTCATTACACAGACAGTGATATATTTCAAGCATTTATTTATTTTAATTTGGATGATTATGGCTTACAGCCCCTGAAAACCCCAAATTCAATTTGGCAAAAAATTAGAATATTACATAAACTTTAAAAAATAGTTTTTAAATAGAAATGTTGGCCGCTGAGGTGTTGGTTAATATGGGCTGTAGCCATAATCATCAATATTAAAATAACCACTTTCAATATATTGTGGCGGGTTGGTGTAACCCCCACAACAGACTGGACAGACACAACGCTCGGCTAGAGCAATTAACAGAACAGTGAAATGTGTTGTATTAATGTCTACAGGCAGCCCCGCTTCTTCTGGCTCACTTCTGTGATGTTAATGTGCCTTTCATGCATTGTGTTCATGCGTCCTGTCCTTACTGTGACCTAGAGACTGAGATCAATATGTAGATGTGCCTTGTAACCTCTTTGTCCTGCAAGCTGGAGCAGAGGCTAGCAATCTGCCTATTGTTATGTATGTCTCTCAAATGCAAATGTCTCATGCCTGTTCTGCAATCTCTTGGATCATACCAACTGCTGGGAATACCCCTTTGATGTATTGTCTGAGTTTGGTATATATACTGCACTGTAATCCATGCTCACTCTCTCTCTCTCACTTCTACTGCTGCTGCTGGACACACACACTGTGTCTCTCTCTTCTCTGAGAGCCTGAGGATCCCGCTCTGGTCTGCTTGCACTGGCATCGGAGCGGGGATCCTGTGAAGGCGATATGATTCAATAAACCTGCATAAAACCTTCACAACGCTGCATTATTTCATGCCGCTTCACTGGTGACCCCGAACATGCACACGTTTTGTGCAAAGCAACCTTCTGGTCTGGACGGCCACACTGGTGACCCGACGCTGAAAAAAACACGCTGCCAGCGAACACAGCAGCCTGACGCAAACGAGCTGCCCTCCCTTCTGCTTCAGGGAGACCTCGACGCGGAGCCAACACAGGCGAGCTACTCTCCGGACATCACCCACGACCGGGAAAACTGCAGAAAACGTCATGGCGCGACCCTTGCCTGAGATCGGGACATCCACGCTGGACCGGCCGAGGGACACAGAACGTTTTCTCCCTCTCACCGCTACTCCTCCCTCTCAGCGATCCTACTCATCTACCAGAGCCTGAGGAACAAAGATCGTCTATCTCCCCTCAACGCTCCAACGCACCATGACTAATCTGTAGCCACAGCTCATCATAGATGTGTATCGGTGCTGTCTGCACCGATCTCCACCAAGATTCCTGACCCTGGTTCTCCTCTCCAGCTGGCCCACCCATCACGGAACCCCGGCGCACGCACCGGGGAGTTACGAGGACAGCGCACCACGCACGGGACACATACGGCTCCACTGACCGCCTTCCTTCTGCTGCACACTGGCCCTTCAGGCTTGCTCGTACACCTGAGGCACGCAGCTTGCTCACTGGATTTTATGGTCTTAGCCACGGCACACAAGGAGAATTCAGCTGTATGCGGTTCCCGAGGCTTTAGGGTTGCGCCTGCATCTAAAGTCAACACGCCAAGTCCCTCTGCTTTTGTTCCTTTTTTTTTCTTACAGCCGCTCCTGCTTTTCTTCATGGCCACGAGAGGAGTCAGAGACTAATTTTTCTTCTTGTGATCTCCGCAAGTTCAACGGGACAGCCCCTCGACATCGCGGAACAACAAGCAATTTTTGCGCGGCCAGGACGATTTCACCGCTCCCGGCCGGCACTTACCACCACCACCACCCCCTCCGCCTGCACAGAGCTTCTCCTGCTCGCTGCCCAAGCTGCATGATCGAGACTTCGGCCGCCTGCCGAGCCCTCTGGGAGGGAGCGTGTGGCGGGTTGGTGTAACCCCCACAACAGACTGGACAGACACAGCGCTCGGCTAGAGCAATTAACAGAACAGTGAAATGTGTGTATTAATGTCTACAGGCAGCCCCGCTTCTTCTGGCTCACTTCTGTGATGTTAATGTGCCTTTCATGCATTGTGTTCATGCGTCCTGTCCTTACTGTGACCTAGAGACTGAGATCAATATGTAGATGTGCCTTGTAACCTCTGTCCTGCAAGCTGGAGCAGAGGCTAGCAATCTGCCTATTGTTATGTATGTCTCTCAAATGCAAATGTCTCATGCCTGTTCTGCAATCTCTTGGATCATACCAACTGCTGGGAATACCCCTTTGATGTATTGTCTGAGTTTGGTATATATACTGCACTGTAATTCATGCTCACTCTCTCTCACTTCTACTGCTGCTGCTGGACACACACTGTGTGTCTCTCTTCTCTGAGAGCCTGAGGATCCCGCTCCGGTCTGCTTGCACTCGCATCGGAGCGGGGATCCTGTGAAGGCGGTATGATTCAATAAACCTGCATAAAACCTTCACAACGCTGCATTATTTCATGCCGCTTCAATATCACTGTCCCTGTAATGAATCTATATATGGGTTTCACTTTCTGAAATGAGTGACAAAAATATTTAACTTTTTCATGATATTCTAATTTTTGAGATGTGCCTGTATAAGTGTTGAACTTGCTTGAAAAAACTAACCACCATCCATTTCTGTCGTTTGTCTAGGCAGGAGGGTATCAGCCGCTCAACAACGGACGTCGCCACTGTGGAAAGTACTGAAATCCTTTGCTTTTACAGGTAGTGTCATAACCAAATTAGCACAATTTCCACTTAATATAAAAGGGACTGAACTGAGATTTATTTGATTGTGTGAGTATTAATTACAGAATAATTGAAAAAGACTGGCGCATCAACTGTAAAATAAACCACTTGTTAATGTATTTATTTTTTTTGTCAGATCACTTGTGTGATCCTTTGTGAGTTATGTTCATAACTGTATCTTTTGGGGAATGGCAGTTGTTCAGTCATCAATATAATTTACTTTATATGTGTAGTTTATAGTCTATCATCAATAAACTCATGCAGTAACAGGCCACATTACAAATATTTGAGACTCATTGTAGTGCTTCCTTTTATATTTTAGCAAAAAAAGTACAAAACACCACCCACACTTGAAGCCAGGGCAAGAAGAGACACTTTTACATTCAAGACAAACTTTTATTGATAAAATCTCCATATTTTGACTGAGCGACTCCATACTCAGTGATGCACACTTTCAGTAACAGTACTATATTCCATTCAAGTGAATGTATTAATTCATTCTGATTGCTGAGGCCACAGTAAAAGCAGATGATTTTAAATGTAACCCAGCCCTTGTAAAATCGACTTTACATCAGTGCAGCTACATGAAAATTGTGGTTATATACAACAACGAAGTACTTTATTGTCACATTGGAATTGGAATCGCTCCTGTTTTGTTTTTCTTTTGATTGCTTGGATGGAATATGGGTAGGCAATATAAGCTGCAGCTTCAGCCATCACCCATTTCAGATAACCTATGTTGAACTGTATAATCAGAGGAGTTATTGTTTAATTCGACCTTATTAGATTTTTTTATCCCCTTTGTTATATTATTCTATTTTCTTTTAATCTATCCGAAATAAAGATTCATTCATTCACATTCCACCACTGGCTTTTAGCAACAAGTGTATTTCCCAAATATGTTTTAAACTTCCTTTATTTAACCACCATTATTTCTGTCTTTTGTCTAGGCAAGAGGGAAACGATCGATCCACCCCAAACTGGACCTTGCGTCACTATTTACAGAGATGCAGGCCTAAGATCTGCTGATCTGAGACCAGTGTGAGCTGCACATCCCAGCTGCTGAGTGACCCAGTCTTAACATTTTGAGTTTTGCACATTCTGAATAATCTGGAATTTGCTGCTGATTGTAATAAACAATTTAGTGACTTATGTGTTTGCATCATGATTTCTATTTTTGTCTGTTAATACACTGGTGGGAAAAGAGTCAATAGTACAAACCATTAATGGGTGACCTTGAAAATAATGGCTCATTTTTAAGAAATTTATGTTACATGGTGGTAACCTTCACATATAAAAAAGAGACATCTGCAAAAACTTCAGAGGTTTATTGTCAGTGCAATACTACATGAATGCATGTATAGTACATTGTTGATGCAGAGAATATATATTTCTACAGCATATGTATCTAGTAAATCAAGCATTTTTCATGTAACCTTGTGACTGCATTATTTTAATTGCTTTTAATCCTAGATCAAGTTTGTTTTGGCCTAAAATGCATCATAACTGTCAAATATATCTTATTATACCTAACTCAGCACTGTTTACTTTTGAATATACTTTTTGTGGCTAATATAGTTATTAACCTGGCGATCAAGTTGTCAGCTGATCATTTTTTGCTATGACAACATCTCAGACTCAGTGCAGCTGAAGCAGGTACGTCCATGATGTCTCAACAGTCCATGATTTTCACGCAAATCAGAGCAATTTTTTTTTCCCACAATATTTTTATTGAACCTTTTTTTTTTTTTTTTTTTTTACAAATGGCACACACAGTCAGACACTAACACAAAAGTAATTTAAAAACTAAAAAGAACAATAACAAAATAACAAAAAAAGGGTAATAAAAACAACAACCATTCACAAAAACAAGTCAACAACAATGCTCCTCTGTTTAGTCTAGGTAATCTATTACATACGAAAACATAATATACATTCACCAGCTTGGAATTTGCAAGGTCCACACATATCATTCACCTTCTTCTTCAGAAGTTATGTTTAATTTCTTTACATAATCAATGAAAGGTCTCCATATATTCTCAAACACATTTTCCTTTGATTTCAGTATGTATGTCATTCTTTCTAGTGGAAGGTTGGTAACATCTGTCTTAACCACTGAGTCACATCTGGTCTATGAGTTTTTCCACAGTAGTGCAATACATTTTTTGGCATTAAGCAAACTGAGGTCTATGAATGTTCTTTCACTCTTATTAAAGTTATGTTTTTCTGGATACAGACCCAACAAAAATAGTTTAGGGTTCAATGTGATTTGTTTTGAAATTATTTTTTCAATTGTTAACCTCACCTCTTCTCAAAACATTCTGATTTTTCTACATTCCCATAAACAGTGAAATAGGGTTCCTTTACTTAGATCACAGCAATTTTTTGCACAGGAAATAAACCAGACATTCTTAAGCTCTACAACCACTGATTGTTTGTGAAGCTGTGCTGACATCAGTTGACAGGCTGTATTGTATTGCGTGTTTTACGTCACTGGAGTGTGGCACCGCCTTGCTGTAAAAAAATCCCACCCACCCCAGGCGTACCCAGCTGTAATGGAAACAGAACTGAACCAAGTAGAGTACAGTAGAGTAAGGCCGACTGGGTACTAGTGGAAAAGTGTGTTTGTGCCTGCCTTGTGTTTGCGCTGAGGGGGGAGGGGCGGTAGTTACACTCACAGCGGCAGTAGCACACCAACAGAGCAGGAGGGAGAGAAAGAGCCAGGGGAAACAAGAAGAGACATCGACACATTAGAAAGGTATAGTAAAGAAAATGAGTGACACCAGGAAAAGAAGCAAAATTTGGAACCATTTCAATTTTATTGACAATACAAAGGCAGAGTGTAGAGTCTGCCAGAAAATCCCTCAGCAGATGCAATACTGGATTGCATGCATAGTTTTTTATTTTTTATCTTTAGTGCTACTCCATGTTTAATGTTGCAGCATTGCACCGAGACATTCCTAGTTTGTGTACTACATGAACAATGGCAATAAATCTCATTCTGATGTGAGATCCTATATTGATGAGCCCCTTTGCCAGAGAAGTGCAAACCCACTGAGCTGGTGGGAGACCAAGGCTTCAATTTATCCACATCTTACCCAGGTGATGACAGACTGTGCATTGTAGCAACATCAGTCCCCTCAGAATCTTCTCCAAAACAGGGCAGATAATTACTGAAAGAAGAAACCAGATCAGCTCCTCAAAGCTGAGGGACTTTGTATTTCTAAATGCCAACCTTTACCTTAAAGATATGGGTGTTTATTTCCCCCCCCCCTTTTTGTTTTGCACATTTTAATTTATATTTTATTGTGTTGTGGTTTGCAGTGTTGTTTCACTTTAAATTTGTTTAAAAGGAAAAAGCTGAAAATTTAAAGAGCTAAAAGTTGAATTGTAAATGGTTGTTTTTTGTATTTTATAATTTACTTTACATTTTATGTAGTGAATAAATAAAAGCATATTTATAGAATAAAAAATTTACATTAGTAATTCATTTTGTGCATAATTTTATATTGTTGATAATAAATTAAATTAAAGCAACAAAACAACCCGAAGAGCCACTTGGGAGCCAGAATTCCCATCACTACAAGGTTCACACTTGGTAGAAACAAGGAGTGTACTGCTCTTAAAGTCGAGTGGGTGGCTCTTAGAAGAGCCGTTGGGTTGATATCAGTGTAGTCAGGAGTTTACTTGGAGCTGGTGTACTTGGTAACAGCCTTGGTTCCCTCAGACACGGCGTGCTTGGCCAGCTCACCGGGCAGCAGGAGGCGCACTGCGGTCTGGATCTCCCTGGAGGTGATGGTGGAGCGCTTGTTGTAGTGGGCCAGACGAGAGGCCTCGGAGGCGATGCGCTCAAAGATGTCGTTGACAAAGGAGTTCATGATGCTCATGGCCTTGGAGGAGATACCGGTATCAGGGTGGACCTGCTTCAGTACCTTGTAAACGTAGATGGCGTAGCTCTCCCTTCTGGTCTTCCTCTTCTTCTTGCCTCCTTTACCGGTGGTCTTGGTCACGGCTTTCTTGGAGCCCTTCTTGGGCGCAGACTTGGCGGGTTCAGGCATCCTGATTTCTCACTACTTTCCAGCAATTAATGATGTGCACTGCAGAGAACTGCTGTTCTTATGCACACTGTATGCAGAGACAACTGTGCAGACCCTCCTCTGTGATTGGCTGAGAATCTGACGTGATCAGCGGGAGAGCTCCTGCTTCAGAGGACAATCAGTCCTCTGTCTGCTGTCCATGTCCTCTGAAAGGAGACCAGACACACTTTTGGAAATATCAGTCATGATAGAGATTGTATTATAGCAAAGCAGAAGTCAGATTTATTTGGATTCCATCACATCATGGAATTGAGGGGAATGAGACTGCAGACTCCATGGCTAAACGGGACAGAACACTTTTAACGAAATAATATTAAAATGACCATATTGTTATATAGTAAGCCCTCAATTCAAGTTAAAGTGAACGGTTCTCTGAGGGAAAAAATCAACATCCTTCCTGACATGAAGCAGGGCTGCCTTCTGAGAGCCGCCCTTGATGTCCTGGCTATCAGCCCCCTTATCAGGAAGATTAATCCAGATTTGAGACTGAAGGGCCACATTTTGGGAGGGACACTCAGGGTGGCAGCTCTGGCTTATGCTGATGATGTTACAGTCATTATCAATAACCAAGAAGAGATGGACATCCTCAGAGAGATTTTGGACCAGTTTGAGAGAACATCAGGAGCTATACTCAATAAACAAAAACGTGAAACTGTATGGACAGGTCAAGATGGTCAGAATACAAAACTAGACCCGATTTTAAAAAAGAAAATTAAAATTCTAGGTGTTTGGTTCAATTCAAAAGACTGCTGCCTCTCAAACTGGTCCAAAAAAAGAGTCTGAGGTTAAAGATGTTCTCAAGGGGAAAATAAAAAAATACAACTTATCCACCTTATTCCTAGCTCCCATGATGCCTTGTGTGAATTATGGGCACAACTTCTGGTGCTAGTTTAGAAAATGGGGTTGTCACAGAAACGGGACACTTTTCCTTGTTAAAAAACAATGATTTCGGCATCAAAAATGCGGGAACACGGCCTTTTGCACCTCAACTTACGAACGTCTCTACATACGGAATTTTCAGGTTACGACACGCCTCAACGGGAAAATAGCGCCTCTTGTTACGAAAGAAATTTCAGGATACGAAAGGCAAAAAAGTACGCGCTCCTCGCAGCTCCCGTAGTTTACCGAACGTAAACATACCTGTAGCTGCTCTGCCATTGGCTATCGCCTAGCATCTTCCTGGTATCCCATTGGCCACGAAGTGTTCGGGCAGTTTTACGTGTGTGTACAGTACAGAATTAACATTTATTCGCTATGAATTAAAGAAATTTTAGGAAAATTCCATGAAGTTTCGGAATTTGTTGAAAAGAATCACCCGGAAAAAGTGTTCACTAGTCGGGCTATCGCTCACTATGATGATGTTTGCCTTGCACATTTTCGAAGGATCGTTACAAGCCGACAAAAGCAAACGTCCTTGGATCGTTTCTTCACAAAACGTCAGGCAAAAACCACTGATGAGACAGAACATGAACCAAAGAAGGCAAAAGGTGACGACGACGATAGCAGTTAAAAGGTAAATGAACATAATTTTTATTATTCTTTCTCTTTTATTATTCTCTTTTATTATTCTTTCTCTCATTTTAAACTCTCATTTTATGTTTATTGTGCAGTAATCTAATTGTAACATGTATTTATTACATGTTTTGATGCGTTTTTATGATTTATAAAAAATTTATGCCCGAATTTTGGGGGGCTTGGAACGGATTACGGCATTTACATGTAAAACGCGCCTCTACTTACGGAATTTTCACGTTACGAGAATACTTCCGGAACGAATTAATTTCGTAAGTAGAGGTACCACTGTACAGTGATCCCTCGCTACTTCGCGCTTCACCTTTCGCGCCCTCAGTGCATCGCGGATTTTTCAAAAATATTGATCAAAAATTCAAAATTGAGATATAATGGGCGGGCGCTAGCAGAAGGCAGGGAGACTACATTAGAACATCAGGTATCAACACGGAGAGCCCGCACAACTCAAAAATCCACCTCTCTGTTCGCTGTTCTCGTGTTGGCTCGGCTCGGAAATCTCGCAAGCTGATTGGCCGAGACGTTTCACCCCGCAAGCTGATTGGCCGAGATGTTTCACCCACCTTCTCTCCCTGCCGAATGCCCATGCAGTGAAGGAAGACCGCATTCGACAAATCCGTTCCCACCAAGACCATACAGTGTCACTCAAACAACAAACCCTGGATCAACCCTGAGATAAAAACACTTCTGAGAGAGAAGAAGAGGATCTTCAGGTCGGGGAACAGGGAGATGCTGAAGTCCGTACAGAGGGAGCTGAGGAGAAAGATCAGAGAAGGCAAGGACAGCTTCAGGAAGAAGATGGAGGACAAGCTGCAACAGAGCGACATCAGCGGGGTCTGGAGAAACCTCAAAACCATCTCGGGGCTCCAGAATACCTCCCCCCAGGCCACGGGGGGCAGGGAGTGGGCGAACAACCTGAATCTGTTTTTCAATAGATTTGACCAACCGCCCTCCCCCCTGTCTGCACAACAACCACTGCTGCCTCTAAGAAATCAAGTCCTGCTACCCACTCCCCACTCCACCGACACCCCCCCCACTCCCAACACACAGCCCCCCATCCTGACCCTGACCAAGACCCAGGTGAGGACGGAGCTGAGGAAGATCAAGGCGAGGAAGGCGTCGGGACCGGACGGCATCAGCGCAAAGCTCCTCAAGTCCTGTGCAGACCAGCTGTGTGGGATTGTGACATATATCTTCAACATGAGCCTGAAACTGGGGAGGGTACCACAGCTGTGGAAAACATCTTGTGTGGTACCTGTACCAAAAACTTCCCACCCCAAAGACCTGAACAGCTTCAGACCGGTGGCCTTGACGTCCCACTTGATGAAGACCCTGGAGAGACTGCTCCTTGCTCATCTCCGCCCCCTGGTGGAACCAGCGATGGATCCACTCCAGTTCGCCTACCAGCATGGCATTGGGGTGGAGGATGCGGTGATCTTCCTCCTTCACCGTTCTCTGTCCCACCTGGAGAAGCCCGGGAATATGGTGAGGATCATGTTCTTTGACTTCTCCAGTGCTTTCAACACCATCCAACCGATGATCCTGAAGGACAAGCTGCTGCGCGCAGGGGTGGACCAGCACCTGTCATCATGGATCCTGGACTACCTCACGAACCGGCCTCAGTTTGTGAGAACCCGGGACTGTGTTTCCGACACGATCATCAGTAGCACGGGGGCCCCCCAGGGAACGGTGCTGGCTCCCTTCCTGTTCACTCTTTATACTGCGGACTTCTCACACAACACAACACATTGCCATCTACAGAAGTTCTCTGATGACTCTGCGATCGTTGGTCTCATCTCCAGCGGAGATGAAGCTGAGTACAGAGGGCTTATCCAGGACTTTGTGGACTGGTGCCATCGGAACTGCCTCCAGATCAACGCGAGGAAAACTAAGGAGCTGGTGGTGGACTGCCGCAGGCATGGGCAGCCCCTCACAGCACCAGTAAATATACAGGGAACAGACATCGAGATGGTGACATCCTACAAGTACCTGGGTATTCATCTGAACAATAAACTAGACTGGTCACACAATACTGACGCACTCTACAAGAAGGGACAGCGCAGGCTGTTCCTGCTGAGGAGACTCAGGTCTTTTGGTGTACAAGGGGCGCTGCTGAAGTCATTCTATGACACGGTGGTGGCATCAGCCATCACTTTTGGAGTGGTCTGCTGGGGCAGTGGCATTACTGCAGCCGATAGGAAGAGACTGAACAAACTGATTAAGAAAGCTAGCTCTGTCCTGGGGCAACGCCTTGATCCGATGGAGGAGATAGGAGAGAGAAGGACGGTGGCTAAACTGTCATCTCTGCTGGAGTCCGAGTTCCACCCTATGCAGGACATACTGGATGCACTGAGGAGCTCATTTAGCAGCAGACTACATCATCCCAGGTGCACAACCGAGAGGTTTCGTAGGTCCTTCCTACCAACGGCTGTCAGACTGTACAACCTAAGCAGGGCTGCTCGCAGAGATAGCAAAAAGACGTAACAAACTAATAGTTTTTTGAATGCAAAAGATGCAATAGACTTACACAATGGTCCTCTCCGGCATACAACTAGGAACATACCGGTCGCTATGGAGGGTGAGAATATGTATGGGCACATAATCATACCATGTAGGATAACTAAATAGACGGTTATGCTGTTTCATCCCACCTAGCAACAATGCTCTGCACTGTGTGTGTTTATACTGTATATTTACATATTTATTCCATCTAGCTACAATGCTCTGCACTGGGTGTGTTTATATTTATATATCTATATATTTATTCCATCTAGCTACAATGCTCAGCACTGGGTGTGTTTATATTTATATATCTATATATTTATTCCATCTAGCTACAATGCTCCGCACTGTGTTTTTATATATCTACATATTATTCCATCTAGCTACATTGCTCCGCATTGTGTGTGTTTATACTTGCATATTTATTCCACCTAGCTGCAATGCTCCGTACTGTGGGTGTTTATATATTTACATATTTATTCCATCTAGCTACAATGCTCTGCACTGTGTGTTCATATATTCATATATTTATTCCATCCAGCTACAATGCTCTGCACTGTGTGTCTGTGTGTGTGTGTGTGTATATATATATTTTATAGTAATATGTACATATGTATATTAGCTGCTCTTGCTTGCTTGTTTTTTTTCTTGCCTTCTGATTGTTGCTCTGAGTGTTGCTATCCCTGTGCTGTTGCAATCCTGGAATTTCCCCGTTGTGGGACTAATAAAGGCTTATCTTATCTTATCTTATCTTATTCATTGCTTTTTATCGCTCGTGTTGCTTAGTCTGGCCACATGGAACTTTTTGCTGTTCTCTTGTGCCATTTTGTGCGAAATAGTCTTCCCGTCGAGCCACTACGCCGCCTCCTGCAGCTTCTCCAGCTCTATCGGAAGCTGCCCTCGACGATCCTGCGCTTCTAGCACCTGACGATGAGGCGTCACCTGAGGAGCAGTAAAGCTCTCATTAACCTGTGCAGTAAATCATCTTCATCTTGAGTTACGTATCTTGTTATAAGAATAAAAGAGTTCTAAAAACATATTTATGTACACTTTATTCACATCTACGTATGTATGTACACTTACACACAAACACACACACGTATCACACGAGAGAGAGAGTGAGAGAATGAACGTACGTATTATTTATGGATGACGTCATTAGGGGTGACGCTACTTCGCGGTTTTTCACTTTTCGCGGTCGGTTCTGGAACCCATTAACCGCGATAAGTGAGGGATCACTGTATAATCATACCACTTCCCATGACTATCGAGGGGTGAGAAGATGACCTTAAAAAGGGGCCTGGCAGACAGTAGCTCCGTTAGTTAGCTCCACTGCTAAAATGCTATCGCTGTAAACAAATAAAAGCTGTGAGATATATCAGTGTCTCCAACACAATAAAGTTAGTTGCATTTTGTTAAAAGACGTTGGACATTATCAAATTTACAAACAGCTGCAGCGTCTGTTTTACCGCGACATTAAAACACCCAAGCACAGTGTTGTGGTTCTTTGTGGCTTTGACTAGATTCTACGTCTACTCTGAGGTAAATTTGATAATGTCCAACATCTTTTAACAAAATGCAACCAATTTTGCTGCTTTCATGCCCTGAATGCTTGTCATTTAACTTAACACATACAGACCTTTTCTGACAATTGTTCAGAATTTTATTGATCTATATTTTGTGATAATTTAAAAATTAATGCATGCTGAAGCTGCTAAATATCAAGTCCATATCGTTCCAACGCAGTGCAATGAATGCAAAAAAAACAAAACAAAAACTATTTGATATCTTTCTTCAATCGTTAAGCCTCATTAAGCAAACTGCTACTATTTTTTAATTTATTATTTTACCTCATGCAGCCTTGCATCTGGTGACATATATAAACGTCAGATCTGTGACATTCATACAAGTGAAAACATGGTGCTGTTGTGTCTGTACCACCAATCACACCAACAGTCCTTTTGAGTTTTCAGGGCATGATCTACAGTATGCATTGCTGTCGAAGCCAGCGCAGATTTAGTTGAGGTTTAGGAGCCTCACACCACGAAAAGCAGCAAGTACCAGAACTACGCACAAACATTCAAAAATACAAAAACTACAAGTGCTGAAATTATCTGCCACTTTACTGCAAAACAGGTATGTGGACTATACATGAAAACAAATTTAAAACACTTTTAAATACGCTATTTTAAATGCCCTATTACTCCACTCTTGCTGACTGATTTAACACTACTTCAGCCAAAACCGCAAGTTGCGCCCATAATCGTTTCTACAGCAGCGCCCTCAGGAATAAAGTGGATAAAGGCCGCATTAGTATAATCAGAATCCACATTGTCTCTAAATTGTTCTTTTTGGCCACAGTTTTTCCACCTCCACCAAAAACCATCTCAACTATCAGTAAATAATGTGTCAAACTTATCTGGAACACAAACCGGGAAGTCACTAAAAGAACCCTCATTTATGAAAACAGAACCGATGGTGGTCTGGGAGCTCTGACCTCAGCATTTCTTTGATAACTCCATTTATTAAAAATATTTCTAGTGCAATTTCAAGAAATACTGTTTGGTTTTAAATTATCCAACTCACTGGAAAAAAATTAAAGGTAGAGCAAGATCTACCATTCCAGACTACAAACTTGTGTATGGTGACTTCCTGGAAACTTTCAAACATCCTGACATAAACTGGAACACCTCAACTACAAAACAAAATCAACTATAAACATGTTATCGACTCAGATTATTCTCAAATTATTAAAAATATAAATGATAAAACCATCAGTGAGCACATTAGAGACACAGCTTAGTTAATATCAGTAAAAAGATTAGCCGTCAGGTCTGTAGTTAAATGGAGCTGCTTTGTTCCAACCACCAAGTGTCCCATGTCTCACTGATGAGGATGAGACCTTGAAACGTCTGCTGCTTCACTGCTACAGAACTAAAGAAATAAGAAAAAGGATGAGTAATGTGGGTTTAGATGTTGCTAACAATGAAAAATCTGTCTTTTGTGGAATTTTTTCTCAGGCATTCATGGACAGTAAGAGAAGACTCTTCTGGTTGGTAATGTGCATCAACACGCACATCTGGAAAACACGAGCTAAGACTGTTATCCATCAATCTTTTATAGGAAGTAATGCTGTGGCTAAAAACATACCATCGCTACTAGGACCAACTGCCCATTTCCTTGAGACCATTTGAAGATATAGGCCAGATGATCAGAAGATTTTTTCTTTTCCTTTTTAATTATTGTATTTATATGTGTATTTGTAGTGGTGATTGTTCAATAAAGATTGTTTAAAAAAAGGAAAGGAGACACTAGTAAAGGCCCTTTTCCACTAGTATCGCTTTGGCCTTACTCACTTCTACTCGACTCGCTTTCTAGCTTTTTCCACTGTACCCAGCACGGGTTAACAGGTGCTATTTTCGTGCCTGATCGAGGGCAGGGTACAACCGTGCTGAGTCGAGCCGAGATGTGACGTCAACAGACTGCGAGCCACTGATTGGTCAGTGCGTAACGTCACAAAAGCGTCCGTCTTCAGTGGAATTTACACGATCGCCATTTGCAATATTTCACGGACTAACTCGGTCACGGAGTAAATACGATATTAATACAGACAGCGTTGTAGGTTTTGCGGAAATCTACACCGTGGTCCAACGAAGAGGTGCGGGGTTTTCTCTGCTTGGTGCCAGATCCACAGTGAGGAGCGACCCGCACTGATACAGATGCAGCCCAGCATAGAACCGGACTATGGACAAGATGAAGACAAACGTGAGAGAACCATCGATGGTGAGTGATTTGTAATATTGTGCATCTGTTCGCTTATTTATCCTGTTGGTGATAAGCTCACTTTTTTTGAGCCATACAGTGCCATCCTGTGCTGGCTAACGAGTATTAGCTAGTAGCTAGCTAGTAGCCAACTGCTGATTTGTGCTTGTTTTGTCCTAAGTATTCGCTTGTGAGAGCAAAACGATGAAATATGTTAATCCTGGTTAAAGTCCTGGTTTGTGTACGTGCTGCACTTTGGTGCTGTGCATTAAACTGTGTGTAATTTCTTCCTAGAATGTGTGTCCACATGCCACGGTTTAGCCTCCCTCAGTGTTTGTGGATGCAGGTCAAGTGGACCACAGGAGCCGAAATCTCGACATATACAGGTGCTTTTTCAAACCAGTGATTTATAAAGTCATTCATATAATTTTTTAAAGCGTCAGAGTAGACCCACACACCGATTCTGTGGATTTTCCATAAAAGGTGTTGGAACAGTGTTGTTGTGCTGTTTCACCATAAATCCCTGGATTGATAATGTACTTGTACATGTACAGAGTGGATCCTGCAATGCTTGTCAGGGAAACAAAGCATTTTTGTCACATCCCATCACTGACTTTAAGTGTATTTCCCTAATACAGGTACATCTCCAAAAATTAGAATGTCATGAAAAAATTCAATATTTTTTGTCACTCATTTCAGAAAGAGAAATCCATATATTATATACATTCATTACACAGACAGTGATATATTTCAAGCGTTTATTTATTTTAATAGAATTTAAGTTTTTAAATAGAAATGTTGGCCACTGAGGTGTTGGTTAATATGGGCTGTAGCCATAATCATCAAAATTAAAATAAACACTTGCAATATATCACTGTCCGTGTAATGAATCTATATATGGGTTTCTCATGGGTAAACTCATGCAGTAACAGGACACATTACAAATATTTGAGACCCATTGTAGTGCTTCCTTTTATATTTTAGCAATACAAGTACAAAACACCGCCCACACTTGAAGCCAGGGCAAGAAGAGACACTTTTACAGACAAGACAAACTTTTATTGATAAAAAACTCCATATTTTGACTGAGCGACTCCATACTCGGTGATGCACACCCTCAGTTAAAGTACTAGATTCCATTCAAGTGAATGTATTAATTCATTCTGATTGCTGAGGCCACAGTAAAAACAGATGATTTTAAATGTAACGCAGCCCTTGTAAAATCTACTCGACTGAAGCGCAGCTACATGAAAATTGTGGTTAAATACAACAACGAAGTACTTTATATTCACATTGGAATTGGAATCGCTCCTGTTTTGTTTTTCTTTTGATTTCTTGGATGGAATATGGGTGGGCAATATAAGCTGCAGTTTCAGCCATCACCCATTTCAGATAACCTATGTTGAACTGTATAATCAGAGGAGTTATTGTTTAATTTGACCTTGTTAGATTTTTTCCCCCTTTGTTATATTATTCTATTTTCTTTTAATCTTTGCTTTTAATCTATCCGAAATAAAGATTAATTCATTCATTCACATTCCACCACTGGCTTTTAGCAACAAATGTATTTCCCAAATATGTTTTAAACTCCCTTTATTTAACCACCACCCATTTCTGTCTTTTGTCTAGGCAAGAGGGAAACAATCCACCCCAAACTGGACCTTGCGTCACTATTTACAGAGATGCAGGCCTAAGATCTGCTGAACTGGGACCAGTGTGAGCTGCACATCCCAGCTGCTGAGTGACTCAGTCTTACAGTTTGAATTTTGCACATTCTGAATAATCTGGAATTTGTTGCTGATTGTAATAAACAATTTAGTGACTTATGTGTTTGCATCATGATTTCTATTTTTGTCTGTTAACACACTGGTGGGAAAAGAGTCAGTAGTACAAACCATTGATGGGTGATCTTGAAAATAATGGCTCATCTTTAAGAAAAGTAACCAAAACAATTATTTTATTAACTGAAGACTGCATTGTTGGATGTGCCACCGCAGAAGACCCTGCGTACTTTAGTGATAGTACCAGTATATGGAGGAATTTTGGGTCATATTAGCATCTGCTCTTCATCATAATGGGTTTGGGCAGGGGTGTCCAATCATGTGCCATGGAGGGGCAAGACCCTGCAGGCTTTACCTCCAACCAGTGTCTTCAACAGCAGATTCAAGTGAACTTCTTCCACTGACTGCAGATCAGTGAAAACACCTGCTAAAGAGACTGGGTAGAAGAGAGAAGCTGCAGGGTCTTGGCCCTCCATGACACATGATTGGACATCTGTGGGTTAAAGTTTAATGGGATTTAACAGACTTACACCAAACCAAAAGTGATTTCTCAAACTGCTGGATTGTTCTTAAGACAGCTTTTCCAATCTGTCAGTATTAAATTTATGTCACATGGTGGTAACCTTCATATATAAAAAAGAGATATCTGCAAAAACTTCACAGGTTTATTGTCAGTGTAATACTACATGAATGCATGTATAGCACATTGTTGATGCAGAGAATATATATTTCTACAGTACATGTATCTAGTAAATCAAGCATTTTCCATGTAACCTTGTGACTGCATTATTTTAATTGCTTTTAATCCTAGATCAAGTTTGTTTTGGCCTAAAATGCATCATAACTGTCAAATATATCTTATTATACCTAACTCAGTACTGTTTACTTTTTGAATATATATTTTGTGGCTAATATAGTTATTAACCTGGCGATGAAGTTGTGTCAGCTGATCATTTTTTGCTATGACACCACCTCAGACTCAGTGCTGCTGGAGCAGGTATGTCCCATGATGTCTCAACAGTCTCTCCATGATTTTCACGCAGATCAGAGCAATTTGTTGCACAGGAAATAAACGTTTCTACAGACATTCTTAAGCTCTATAACCACTGATCGTTTGTGAAGCTGTGTTGACATCAGTGACGGGCTGTGTTGACATCAGTGACAGGCTGTGTTGAACACCCAGACCGACCGTTTGAAGCGGTAATTTTCCCACAACACAGCCATCTGAAACACACACAGCATACAAATTTTAGTACCTAACAATGATAACTTGCAGACATTACAGTGTAGTACGACGTACTTATAGCAACCTAGCATTAGCAACCATTAGCTTACCGTCATATATGACCTAGTTTGTATCCTCACGTCTTCGGCTCTCCCAGAAGTTGCAGAACTATTCCAGAGTGTTTCGTCTCACTGCCTGTACCCTTGTCTGGCGGTCCTTTTTGGCATTTACGGTGAAAAAAGCCACAGACCGAGGAGTCGCCTTGTACAGCCGCCGTGTGTTATGTTTTGCTTGGGTCGCGTGTTTTACATCACGGGAGTGTGGCGCTGCCTTGCTGTAAAAAAAAAATCCCGCCCACCCCAGCTTAACCCCGCTTTACCCGGCTGCGATGGAGACAAAACCGAGGCCGAACCGAGTAGTAGCGAAACGAGGCGAGGCGAGGCGAGCTGTGCTAGTGGAAAAGCGGCATAAGCGTCACCCGTAAAGTTCTCATCTGCTTCTTCATTGCTACAGAACTTTTCCCAGAACTTTGCCGCCTTTTTTTTAACAATCTTTATTGAACAAACACAATTACAAAACACAAGACAATCTCAATAAATACAAATATAAATACGACAATAATTATAAAAAAAATAAAAAATTCTTCTGAACATATGGCCTAAATCTTCAAACAGTCAAAAGGAAATGGGCAGTTGGTCCTGGTAGCGATGGTTCTTCTCCTCCTCAGGTCAGTAACAATGCTTTTAAACAAAGCGTCACTTCCTATAAAAGATTGATGGATAACAGTCTTAGCTCATCATAAGCTGTAATAAGTCAAGGTCAGGTGTTCAGTTAGAGCTCATTACAGTCAAGTCTAGTCAATTACAATCCTACCACACTGGTGCACTGGTGGGGATGAAGAGGTAGATGGGATCTTCCTCCAATTGTGTCTTGGGCCAAAACCTCCAAGGGAGAAGGAGGTGGTCATCTCATGGGTGGCTCACCATCTCCCCCGTCAAGGAGAAATCAGGATCCGGTTTTCTATCTCCGTGTTCAGGGTCTCTTTAAAAAACTTATATGTATGAAACAAGCTATGTATGAATGAAACAAGCTATTACCATGGAGATCCTCACACATACTCACTTCATGGCCATAAAATATATCAAGAATCTCAAATGATCAGTAACACTGTCATTATAAAATAATAATGAATTTCTCTCCATCTTGTACAGTCAATATTCAATATAGGGTTTGGGTTAGGGTTAGGGTTAGGGTAGAGCACATCCTCTACCAGTGTAGAGGATGTGCTCGAATGATGAGGCTGAGTTTAGATCTCAAGTCAGCTTTATTAACAGAACACATCGTCTAGCATTCTCAAAGCAGGAAAAGAGATAGAATCATATCACATCACCCTTTTATATGTTTCCAGCATCAGAATTCAAGTCACATGGTGTTTTCAGTAAACATACAGTCACAAAGCATCCCTTTGAACCTTCACCATTGTCTCTCATTTCTTGATGAACCGGAAATCCCTCCGGGGCATCTTCTGTGGGACAAAAAGACCAATCTCACACCTCCTCGTTATCTTCTGCAGATTCGAGTCCTTTGTCCTTCCAGATGTGAAACCCCCAATACGCATGCAGTCATATCTCTGTGGAAATGTGAGCCCACAATGTGTGTCGCCCACACTACCCCCCCCCCCCCCAAAGTCTAGTAAGGGCAAAACCTGCATGGTATAAAAAAGAAAAACACAAAACACTCCATATATCGCTAATCAATCCACCAACTGCCTGGGTTTTAACCTTCTGCCGAATCTGCTGCAACCTGGCTTTGCTGCCCCTGCAACATCTCTCTGCATCTGTGGATTAAAGCTGTTAGCACCTTTCTGTGAAGATTCTGGTGAATAACAGCTATGCTGCACAAACAAAATTAAAATAACCAAAAGTGCAAAAATAAATATGACCTCAACATAAAGAAAATTAATAAACAGTACCCCTTTATCTGTGAACGCAAGGCTAAAGGCTTCTAAGAGTGATAGCAGACTATCAAGCCACAAGTTAGCAAGCTAATGCACAGTCATGGTGTGTCTCTGTTAAACCTCATGGAAACCACAAAGCTAACTAGCCACGCAGGCCTACAAGCTAACCCACCAATATGGATCTCACAGCCTCTCACAGTCAGCCGGTTACAGAATCCCTTCTCTCCTCAATTCTTCTATCAGCTCTGACCAACTTTCAGGCATGTTGGGTGGATTCAGGTGGATGGCTGTCGGTAATTAGCACTCTGTCCTCTCTCTTTCCAGACTGCAGCAACCGAAGTTCCTCAAAGGGGCGGAGTTTAGCCTTACTTCTACTTGCGGTAAACTTACATGAATTTTTGCTTTAAATGAATAAAAGTGCAAATAAAATTATTAATATCAACAGATTAACAAAAAAAGTGAGAACTATTTATTTCTAAGAGGCCATTTATTCATGCATCCCTTTATTTATCTATTTATTAGACTTTTTGTTTTTAAGAAAAAATACTACTGAAATGACATGAATGACTGAAAATAATACACATTCTGTACCTGGGTTACATTTTCCACATGTGCATGTTGATGATGCACATCACCAACCAGAAGAGTCTTTTCTTACTGTCCCTAAATGTCTCAAAAAAATTCCATTATAGACAGATTTTTCATTGTTAGTGTAGCAGGATGGACCTTCCTTCCTTTTTTACCTTTCTACACCCCTGTCCCTTGTGGCACTTTAGTTGATAGGCGGTGCTGTCGGTGAACAGGGTGTTTATATGTGCCAGCCCTCATGTGCAGGCTGCTTCCTTTTGCTCTCCAGGACAGGTTGGCGTAGTGTGTTAGTTGGTATGCGACGTTCCATTGGTGTGCTCCTTGAGCTGGAATTGAGGTAAGTTTTCATGTTCTGTGCCCTGCAATTACTGGTGCTATGCTCTGGCATCTGGGTAGTGATGTTAAAACCAAAGCCTCATGAAACAACGAGCAACTTTGAGACAATTGCTTCATGAGCGACACAGTTTCATGAACAGTGTTGGGAGTAACGCGTTACAAAGTAACGTGTTACTGTAACGCCACTACTTTTGCAATAACATGCTGTGTAACAAATTACTGTTTAAAAATTCAGTAATGCGTTACAGTTACTGAAATTTGATTGGATGCATTACTCACGTTACCTGTTTTAATAATATGGATAGATATTTTTCGTGCAAATAGACGATCATACAACTTGCAGTTGCTAGAAACCTTCCTCATCAGCTGCCAACTGGGCAAGAATACACAGTTTTGGTGACTATTGGCAGGACTGCCATCCCCAGCGCCACCAGCAGCCTCAAACCACTGGAGGTTGTCATGCCAAAGGAAAAGGCAAGCAAATAAATAAACAAATAAATATAAACTGACCCTACCATAACTGATGCAGCCGTCAGTCTCCTCTGCGGGTCAATTTCCTGTCCTGCCCCAGTTCACATCACAACCCGGTGAAGAAATGTCATGGTGGTGCCGACTTCTCATATTGAGCCCTTAAAAACTTTTATCAGTATGTCTCCTGCCCAACTAGGCGAAAAAAGACATTGGACCTGTGCTATGGATCCATAGAGAGGGCCTATAAATCACTCCCCCTTCCTCCTTTAGGATCCTCAGATCACAACTGTGTACATTTGCTGCCCACATATAAAACTGCTCTCAGAAGAGGCAAGGTGGAGATGAGAGACATTGATGTGTGGACAGAGGATTCAGAGCACAGCCTCCAGGAATGCTTTGACTGTACAGATTGGGAGATGTTCACACTGGCCTGCGGGGATGATTTGGACTCTCTGGTTGACGTCACATGCTCATACATGTCTTTCTGTAAAAATAAGATTGTTCCACGTAAACGTGTCAAAATATATCCCAACAACAAACCATGGGTTACAAAATCAGTTAAATCCTGCTTAAAGAGGAAAGCACTTGCCTTTAAACAGGGGTCTGTTTCTGAGCTACAGGTTGCCACAAAGGAGCTGAAGGCCGAAATTTTAAGAGCAAAACAGAATTATAAATCAGAGTTGGAAAGCAAGATGGCAACAAAGAAACTTGGTTCAGCCTGGGCCTGTATGAAAACTATTGCAGGCCTTCAGAGCACAGAGCACAGTAATCGTGTGTTTTTAGATGGTTTTAATTCAGACACAGAGCTGGCTAATGCTCTTAATTGTTTTTATGGTCGTTTTGACTCCTTTGATTTCAGCACAGAAATCCAAGATTTGAAACAGAAACTCAAAGACAATCAGCACTTTAATATTGAGGTGCAGGATGTTAAAAGGGAGTTCTGCGCTGTAAAAGTGAACAAAAGTCAGGGCCCTGATAATATATGTGGGCGCTTGGTAAGGTCCTGTGCACATGAACTGAGTCCTATATTTCATTACATTTTCAATAAGTCCTTACAGACACAACATGTGCCTAAGATCTGGAAAGAAGCCGTGGTTGTTCCCGTTCCAAAATCCAGCTGTCCTAAAACGGTAAATGACTTTAGACCAGTTGCTTTGACTTCAATTTTAATGAAAATTTTTGAAAAACTGGTCAGATGTGAGGTCCTAAAGCAGACTGAGCATGCATTGGATCCTCTGCAGTTTGCCTATAGGCCACACAAAGGAGTGGAGGATGCCACTGTCACTCTGTTTAACATGCTTTTTAAACATCTGGATTTTAATGGGACACATGCCAGGCTTTTATTTGTGGTCTTTTCTTCCGCCTTTAATACAATCCAACCTCATATCTTAGTTGAAAGGCTCCTGCAACAATTTGATTTGAGCAATAATCTGGTGGGTTGGATTCTGGATTTCTTAACCAACAGGACGCAGAGGGTAAGGGTCAATGATACATTGTCTGACCTAAAGTGCTCTTCTACTGGCTCTCCTCAGGGGTGTGTGTTGTCACCACTACTCTTCATCCTGTACACAAACATGTGTCGGAGCAGACATGACAACAGACACATTATAAAGTATGCTGATGACTCAGTTATTGTCAGTCTCCTCCAGGATGGTGAGAGTGGCCACGGCCCAGTAGTTGATGATTTTGTTCACTGGTGTGAGGATTCCTACCTGCAGCTGAATACGACAAAAACTAAAGACATGATTACTGACTTTAGGAGGAAAAATCCCGGGCACAAAGTCACCATACTAAAAGGCCAGACCACCAAATGTGTACAATTCTACAAATATCTTGGGACGATTATTGATAGTAATTTAAACTTTGAAGTGAACTGTGAAAGGGTGTGCAAAAAGGGTCAGCAACATTTGCATTGCTTGAGAAAACTTGCACGCTTCTAAGCTGACCGAACCATAATGACAATGTTTTATCGGGCTTTTACTGAATCTGTTTTATCCTTTTCTTTAGTGTCATGGTTTGGTCAGATAAAACTGAAACAGAGGAAATCCTTGGATCAGGTAGTTACATGGTCCAGTCGTTTGCTTGGTGAGCCACAGCTGAGCCTGACATCCCTGTACACCAGACAGGTACAGAGGATGGTTACCTCCATTTTAAATGATGACTCCCACCCTTTGCACTGCCACTTTCAGCTTCTTCCTGAAGACAGAGGTTTGCTGTCCCAAAAAGTAGAACCCAGCGCTACAAAAACAGCTTTGTCCCTGCTGCTGTCAAAGAGTTGAACAAGCTGTAAAAATATATTGTACATAATTTAGGTACCTATTTATTAACTTCATTTTATATTTACTTATTTTTGTAGGATGTCACTTGGGTTCTAAATATTTTATTGGGTTTTAGACCTTTGAGTTTTTTAACCTCTTTGACTAGTTTTTAACTTTTAATATGACCCTTCTCTCTTACCTCTGGTTTTTCCCTCATCTCTTTGTCTTTTTATACCCTGATTGATGGAGCCTTGAGTATTTTTATCATGTTTATAGTCAGCTTCATGTGTGCCTGTGTTTGTGTCTATGTTGAATGTAATTAATAGCTTGTAAATATGGATGTCACCAGACTGCAAAACAAATCTACCTACGGGTACAAGTAAAGTAACCTGAACCTGAACCTGAACCTGAGCCCTGATCACCTGTTGTCCAAGCGATGAGTAGCCCCTACCAGCTCCTACCTCTGTGGTTAAACATGAGTATTTTTTGAGCAAGAAGCTCGCATTTAATGTCCACATTAAATGCATTTAAAGATTTCTTACGCACAGAGAAAAAGTGATTGTGATTTGTTGCAGTAAAGAACAGCTTCTTCTAAGCAGTGAACTTTCATTTGTCTGTGCTTTCTATTTAATTTTATCTCATTCATTTACATGTTGTTGTGAAATGCAACTATTTCATGGAAGTAAATCCTCTCAATATGCATTTATGGGCTGGTCCCGGGGTGTCAAACATATGGCTCGGGGGCCAAAAATTGCCCACCAGGGGGTCAAAAATTTTCAGTGTGAATTCACAGCATTATTTCTCATAAATTTCTGACTTTCTACTGGTTACAATAGTTTGTGTAAATCTGAGACATTTTTTCTCTTTAAGATCAGACTTTTTTCTCATCAGTTTTCTTTTTCTTCTTTTTTCTGATGAGAACAAGGGGCCCTTGATCTTGCTTTGTGTGCAGGATGATTTAAGTATGCATTTAAAAGTAATGTGAAAGTTACTTTTCCAAGTAACTAGTTACTTTAATTATGCAGTCACTCAAAAGTAACTCAGTTACTTTTGAAAAGAAGTAACTAGTAACTGTGACTAGTTACTGTTTTTTAGTAACTTGCCCAACACTGGTTATGAAACAGCTAATAAAGACTGCCATCTGGTGACTGACTGTCAGAACTGCATCATAGGATGGGTGTATCGATAATCAAGTATCGATACTTTGATACAGCTGGTCGATACCTAATAGTTGATACTTTTTAAAATATCGTGATACCACTATGTTAATACAAAACCTGCAATTTGTTTTCACTTCTGAGAGTTTGGGGCATTAAATTTATGTGTGAAAACCAGTGAAAAAACAGGCAAAGCATATTTTAAAGGCCAAATGTCACGTAACAGGGTACTTTAAATATCTTGAAACTAGATATAAAAGGGAACCGATCCGTTCGGGTCTTGGTGCATATGCTTCAGTAACAACGGAATATTCGTTAATTTAAAACTGCCGCGCTTGGCCTGACGCGGGCCCTGGAATCGCCTGGGGAAGAAGGCGGAAGAGACGAAATTGATTGTACCCTAGTTTGATGCTTGAGGTATTTCAATTGATTGTTTATATGGAGACTGGAAGGTTGAAGTGAGCAACAAGAAAGAAAAAATTGGATATTTCACCCATACCTTAAAACGGGACTATCAGGGACAGCTGGGTAATAAGGGACACTTCTCTGGGAAATGTTTTCATACCTGTCAAGTGAGACGTTTTTGCCGTACTTCAACACCGTAAAAAGCGGCTATAAGGGACGGCGGAGCAACAAGGGACACCTCTCTGGGAAATGCCCCAAATGCAACTCGTGTTGTTATTGTCAAATATTTTAAGGATTCATGGATATTTGACAATAACAACACAACTCAGCGTCCGGCGCAAAATTTAAAAAAAAAGCAGAATTCTGTATTTGTCAGGCGATCTCTCGCTGTTCCGCAACCGCTGCCCAGCTGAACGTGTTAAACCATTGTCCTAATGACTTCTCATTGTAGTGAGAATAGCTCACGCTGAGCGATCAGCCCGCCCCGACAATCTGACTGATTGACTCCACACTTCTCATTGTAGTGATAATAGCTCAGGCTGAGCCATCTGCCAGCACCAGCTGTGGGGGATCACACACAGGACGTGCCCCGCAAAACACTCAATTTTTTTTCCCGTATATTTTTCTTTTGGGCGTACAGAAATGGCAATACGCCCGTTTTTGCTAAAATTGCATTTTCCCCATATTTTCCTTAAAATATTTGACAATAACAACACGAACTACATTTAAAACATTTCCCAGAAAAGTGTCCCCCAACACTCCGCCGTCCCCCACAGCCGCGCTTGGCACCAAAATACGGCGAAAACGTCTCACTTGACAGGTATGCGCCTCCATTTTCATATTGATCTGGTCAATTTCTTGACAGCAGCGGCTCTCCTCCACTGTAATAATAATGGCTTCCGAAAAATCAATATTTATGGGGCGCCCTCGACAGACCCCCTTCGGCTTCGCAATTCTGGAGGCGATTAATGTCCAGTTCAATGACATTTTCCACTGGTTCTGCTCTCTGGTCATCGTCGGAACTGTTGTCATCAGACAAAGCATCTGATTCCGTCTCGGACGGAACCGTCTGTCTGAACCGTCTGTCTGAACCACTGACAAAAAAAAAGACAAAACTAAACTAATTTGTTCACAATCGCTGTCACTTTCCGTCATGATTGTCCAATGTTGATAAGTGTGAATGTGGATAGGCAGGGCAGCCAGGGTACAACTGGTGATATCAAAAACATGGGCGTGGTCTGGACTGGCTGTCACAAGCCAGCAAGCAAGGTGGGGCCTTCACCTGGTGTATTTTGTGCAATTATGTAAATACAGGTGGGTGATATGGTCTCCGGTATGAATATTTGGTTTAAGCTATGTGTATTTTATCTAAATTCGTTGTCATTTAGAAAAAAAAATTACGTGACATTTGGCCTTTAAAGCTGGTCTGCTGTGTCACGTGATTATGGCAGCCTATCAGATGTCAGAGTCAAAGACTCACAGCGCACTGCACAGCCAAGCGTTCATTAATGTGCAGAGTGAGCTGAGCAGCATCGGGGGCGGCAGAAGTGTTTCACCATTCATCCAAATTCTATAGCGATACCTGATGTGTAGTGAATGTTGTGTGTGTGTGTGTGTGTGTGTGTGTGTGTGTGTGTGTGTGTGTGTGTGTATGTGTGGCCCGTGTGGCTTGCCGTACCCGCCCTGGGTGTGACGTCAGGCGGGCTACGGCCAGACTGTATATAGTTGTGTGTTCTCTAATAAAGAGTCAGTTGGCTGCATGGCATCACTCTGACTCCGACCATCATTATACAGACATAACAGTACCAAGCAGCATAAAATTTGAAAAACAAACAAAATAAAAACTACTTAAGTTTGTGGGGAAAAAAAATAATGTAAAAATAAAATAAATAATAAAATTAAAAAATGTTGCACTGTGAAAAAAATGCACATATATAAATGGTGAAACATTTCAGAAGTAAAAAACATTTGAATCCAGTTGAGAATCTTGATCAAATTAATAAATTTAATTAATTTTGCATTCATTTAATGTCTTAATTATTTTTTATTGTAATTGGAAAAAAAATATTTTTACTTACTTTGCTCATTGTTCTATTTTATTATCATTTTAGAAGCATTTCTTTCAAGTGTTTATGTTCATGAGTTTTATTCATATTTCATATTGTCCTTCTAATAAAGTTGTTAATGCAGCTGCAATCATTTGATTTGGGGCAACAAGTATCGGTATCGGTATCAAAGAAAAAGTCCCATAAATTAATGGTATTGTATCAAAAGGAAAAATGCTGGTATCACCCATCCCTACTGTATCAGAGTTGAAAAAACCTGAAAAAAAAACTCAATACTTTTTTTGAGCATTTGGCCATCCAAGGTCGATTCAGAATTGGATGGCAGCAACAAGCAATACAAAGCAAACAAAAAAAAAACCTAATTCCCTCTAAACTTCCCGCGAGCCCTCACGTCACGTGATGTGACCAACATAATGAGGCTTTGGTTGCTACGGTCAGGTGACTGTGGGCACGTTGACATGGTGCTGTGGTGTGTGAGTTGTGTGTGTCTGGACGCCGTGCCCACCCACAGGGTGACGTCAGGCGGGCACGGCCCATTCTGTATATAAACCCCAAGTTCAGTGTAATAAAGTTAGTTGTTTGCTTCATGAAGACTCGCCTCATTCTCCTTTATTCTCAGACATAATATTTGGCGAAGAGGAGTTTAATAGAGGTGTGCTGGTTGCCTCGCCGTTGGCACCGTTTCTGGAGCGTGGGGGGGAGCCTGCAATCCTTTGGCCGGAGTGGAGAGCCTCATTTGAGGAGTATATTGGGGCGCTGGCGTTATGTCCATAATTGATGGAAAATGAGCACTTTATTACATATAAAGTCAATGTATATAAAGAGGCTTACGGCATCCGCCCTGCTTACCAGGTGGCTCCCCGACAAAAGAGGCAGAGCATCTTCCGCCCACACTCTTATACCAGGGGCGGCGTCACCACCGGAAACCGGCAGTAGCCACCCCGGTCTAACCCATGACCAACCCGGCCGCCATCTTACTCATAAGGCCGGTTTACATACACAACAGCTGGGCCTACAGAAGCTGGACAGGAGATGTCGGCGGGCGGTCCTGGCCCACAATCTTGGCGCGGAGGGCCGAAGGATGCTTGGTGCTCTGGGTGGAGTGGACCTCTACAAGGATGCTGTCGAGCGGCTGGCCAGGCACTTCGATGGTCAGACGAGATCCGTGAAGCTGCGCGTGATGGAGATTTTGGCGCCAGGAACTGATAGGCTAAATGCACACCAAGATGAGGCTGAGGGCGCAAGCTTGACCTCAAGGTGGGACCGGGACTGCGAGTTGAAGAGTCCCTGGTCACTGAGGTCAGCGAGCCAGCCATGGAGCCCAGCTTGACCCGGGACCATGGCGCAGGCGGGTTGGATGGCACGGTGTGTGATAACGGCGGAGAGGTGGTGCAGCAGGACACAGAGGCTACGCAGCAGGAGTCGGCCCCGCTGTTGGAAGCTGTACAGCAGGCGAGCGGGACCGTGCAGGCTGAGGACTTTGGGGAAGAGCCACAGCTGGGCATGATGACGGCGCAGTGGAGCACCAACACCGAGAGCACGAGATGCAGCGGTGAGGAGCCCAGGTTGGTGAGCGGGCCCGATGAGGGTGATAGTGCGTGTCCCCAGGAGGAGCAGCGGCCGCAGGACGCGGTGATAGCGCAGCGGAGTACCGGGCCTGAGAGCGCTGGATGCTGTGGCGAGGAGGCCGGGTCGGTGAATGAGGCCGGCAAAGGTGATGGTGCAGGCCGCGGAGGTGAGCGATAGCAGCCGCAGGACATGGTGGCAGCGAGCAGCGCTGACTAGCGGGTTTCGGCGGTCCCCGGAGCACGACCACGGGGGATCGGAGTGTTTGGGGCCAAGAGAAAAGAGAGCAGAGTGGGACAATTTGGCGCGGTTCTGCAGAGGGCCAAACGCCATCGTCAACGCGAGAGATTGGACCAGGTTGGTGGGACGGCACGATGCAGAAGGGAGGCCCGAAGACGACGTGGCGGGCACGGGAGACCAGGTTGGATTTCCTTGTGGGTCGACGGCGGGGTTCGGCCCAGAAGGAGAAAAAACCAGTCTGGAAAGGTGGAGACAGGCTGGCCAGAGAGGGGTGTTTTGATCCTGGGGGCGGTCGCAGCCGGACTTGAGAATGCCGTGGGGATACCCAGGCCCCCCGAGGCTGTTATGTGATTGGTGGCTACCCAGAGACTATGGTGTTACCTGAGTTGCTTTTTTCTTGTGTAAATAATGTGCGTATATATACAGTGGGGCAAAAAAGTATTTAGTCAGCCACCAATTGTGCAAGTTCTCCCACTTAAAAGATGAGAGAGGTCTCCAATTTTCATCATAGGTATACCTCAACTATGAGAGATAAAATGAGAAAAAAAATCCAGAAAATCACATTGAATGATTTTTTAATGAATTAATTGGTAAATTCCTCTGTAAAATAAGTATTTGGTCAATAACAAAAGTTCATCTCAATACATTGTTATATACTCTTCGCTGGCAATGACAGAGGTCAAACGTTTTCTGTAAGTCTTCACAAGGTTTTCACACACTGTTGCTGGTATTTTGGCCCATTCCTCCATGCAGACCTCCTCTAGAGCAATGATGTTTTGGGGCTGTCGCTGGGCAACACGGACTTTCAACTCCCTCCAAAGATTTTCTATGGGGTTGAGATCTGGAGACTGGCTAGGCCACTCCAGGACCTTGAAATGCTTCTTACGAAGCCACTCCTTCGTTGCCTGGGTGGTGTGTTTGGGATCATTGTCATGCTGAAAGATACAGCCACGTTTCATCTTCAATGCCCTTGCTGATGGAAGGAGGTTTTCACTCAAAATCTCACGATACATGGCCCCATTCATTCTTTCCTTTACACGGATCAGTCGTCCTGGTCCCTTTGCAGAAAAACAGCCCCAAAGCATGATGTTTCCACCCCCATGCTTCACAGTAGGTATGGTGTTCTTTCTCCTCCAAACATGACAAGTTGAGTTTTTACCAAAAAGTTCTATTTTGGTTTCATCTAACCATATGACATTCTCCCAATCCTTTTCTGGATCATCCAAATGCTCTCTAGCAAACTTCAGACGGGCCTGGACATGTACTGGCTTAAGCAGGGGGACACATCTGGCACTGCAGGATTTGAGTCCCTGGCGGCGTAGTGTGTTACTGATGTAGCCTTTGTTACTTTGGTCCCAGCTCTCTGCAGGTCATTCACTAGGTCCCCCTGTGTGGTTCTGGGATTTTTGCTCACTGTTCTCGTTATCATTTTGACCCCATGGGGTGAGATCTTGCGTGGAGCCCCAGATTGAGGGAGATTATCAGTGGTCTTGTATGTCTGCCATTTTCTAATAATTGCTCCCACAGTTGATTTCTTCACACCAAGCTGCTTACCTATTGCAGATTCAGTCTTTTCAGCCTGGTGCAGGTCTACAGTTTTGTTTCTGGTGTCCTTTGACAGCTCTTTCGTCTTGGCCATAGTGGAGTTTGGAGTCTGACTGTTTGAGGTTGTGGACAGGTGTCTTTTATACTGATAATGAGTTCAAACAGGTGCCATTAATACAGGTAACGAGTGGAGGAGAGAGGAGCCTCTTAAAGAAGAAGTTACAGGTCTGTGAGAGCCAGAAATCTTGCTTGTTTGTAGGTGACCAAATACTTATTTTACCGAGGAATTTACCAATTAATTCATTAAAAATCCTTCAATGTGATTTTCTGGATTTTTTTTTCTCATTTTGTCTCTCATAGTTGAGGTATACCTATGATGAAAATTGGAGACCTCTCTCATCTTTTAAGTGGGAGAACTTGCACAATTGGTGGCTGACTAAATACTTTTTTGCCCCACTGTATATGCATATTTGGTGCTGGTGTGCATGTGAATGAGTGAGAATATGGGATTAATTTTACTTTTCAGAGACAAGGTCCAGTTTGGTTGTTTTGTGTGAATGTGATAGGTTGTTTTATTACTGTGTGTTACCCTCCTTGTTCTTAGTGTGTTAGTCAGGTTACCAGATTTGGGTGGGTTTCCTGTATGCTTGATTTTTTTGGGGGGTGGTGGTGGTATGTGAGTTGTGTGTGTCTGGACACCGTGCCAACCCACAGGGTGACGTCAGGCGGGCATGGCCCATTCTGTATATAAACCCCAAGTTCAGTGTAATAAAGTTAGTTGTTTGCTGCATGAAGACTCGCCTCATTCTCTGTTATTCTCAGACATAACAGGTGCTCGACACTCTGCTCGTGACACTTCCGTGTTATATCGCTCGAGTCAGTCTCGAGTGGACGGTGTTGAGCATAACATCACTACATCTGGGTTGACATCATTGCTGTGCTTGCAGTATGTGGGCTGTGAGCCCTGTTGTGCAGTGGTGTTTGCTTTGCTCCACTTTGGTCTGGCTGACGCAGATGTCCCTTGTTAAGGTAGGCATGTTTTAGTCGCCTAGCCACCGTTTTTGTTGTGTGGGTGATGATTTCTCTCCTCTCACTAACTTTTTGTGCCTTTACAGTTGAGCCGCTGTGCCTCCCACATCTCACCATGCAGGCAGAGCTACTTGCCTTCAGTATGTCCGCTGCTCCCAATTATCCCTTATTAGCGGTCTTATTTATGTTGCACTAATGGCAATTGTTTTTTTTTGTTGTTTTTTTTTTTATTCTAGGCAATCAGCGCCATGGTGTGCGGCTCATCTCCAGCAGCCGTCACTTGTTTTAGAACTGCTGTCTTGTTTTTTGTCAGTTTGTTTGTCTGTCTTATTTTGTATATCTTTCTTATATTGTATTTGTCCTTCTATTTAAAATATTATAACGACACAAGAAAAATGGAACACTACACAGTGCTTTTTCTTATCCCATTGATTGTTATTTTATCCTTAGATGTACTGTTCTTTGTATGGCTGTGTTTTTTTGTTTTTCTAGTATGTTTCAAGTTGCTGCCGCTCTGTTGTGCAAATTCAGTTTGGGATTTGGGTTTATTTCATTTTGTTTATCATTTTTCTTTTACATTCTTTTTTTAATTTATTGACAACCTTGCTTTTATTGGCCCTAGTTTTAGTCATATTTTTATGGTGCAATATTGAATACATTTCTTTTGTTGCAAGACAGGAGCTGTGGGCCTGAGGTGTGTGACAGCCGGTTCCCCTGTGATCGTTTTCCTCATGACTCCCAAAGTGCACACAGTGTGTCCATATGGTTGGGGTCTTAAACTAAACACCACATGAACTGCACACCTTCTTCCCCTTCTCCGGCTAGCTTCCGGGTAAGCCCCAGCCCTGATCCTTCGCAGTAGTGATGGGATGGCAGGCACCAGAGCTTCGAGGATGCTCCAAGCTTGTCCAGAAGATATTTGGCAAAGCGCGTTTTGAGGCGTGTATTGCTGACAAATGTGTTGATATCCTACCATGTGACTGGGTCAGGAAGCAACTCATGATTCTGCACGTAATATGAAATGAAGGGAGCAGCGATACACAATGGAAATCCACATCCCTCACGTTTTCTGTTGTTGATGTTTTACTGTGTAAGGGATTTGTCACAACCAATTTGCAGATGGAGCCAGCACCACAAACACGGACGTCTCCCATTTGGGAACAGGTTGATCTCATTTCTCCCATTGATGCATTTTTTCCACAAATGGCGGATATTTATTGTAACTGAAGTGATTGTTTAGAGGTAAAGCATCTGCCACTGGGAGGCTGTGGTTAAAATCCTAGCTAAGCCATTCTTGTAATTTTCTTTTTATTTGCAAGGTGAAGTGTCTGTTGTGTTTCAAAGAGCTTGGATTATTATGCTGAGGCACTATTGTGCTCTGCATGAGAATAGGCACAGAGGTGAATGTACTGGGAAAGAGAAACTTGTCTACCCTACACTGTACAAACTGGCAGTAGCCATCCTTTGCACACCTGCATCCTCTGTAATCAGAGAGAGTATTCTCCAAAGCTGGAGAAGTAATCTCAAAAAAAGAAATCACCTTAGTCCTAAGACTTTTGTAAAGTTATTTCTTAATAAAAATGGATAAGTAGCCCAAGCACATTCACTGTAGTCACCTCAGCTTTATTATTTCTTTTTTCCCTTATGATCACTGATATTTCTTAAAAGACAGTGCATTTATTGAAATGAAAAAAAAAAAATCTTTATCCTGTAGCTTGAAAATGCTCTGCAGGCATCATTGTTGGTCGGAGGCTGGGATCAAACCCAGGATCCCCCAGCCAAGGGTGAGTTGCTGTGCTGCCGCAGTACTAACCACTCCACCACCGTGCTGCCCTGAAAACTATTTCTTGGGTTGAAATTCACCAGGTGGCTTTGTTGTCCTTTTTGTTTAAAACTCCAACACCTTACCACATTAGGAACAGCTAAACCCACATCGCTCATCCTTTTTCTAATTTCTTTAGTTATGTAGCAATGAAGCAGCAGATGTTCCAAGGTCTCATCCTCATCAGTGAGGCATGGGACACTTGGTGGTTGGAACAAAGCAGCTCCATTTAACTACAGACCTGACGGTTAATCTGTTTACTGATATTAACCAAGCTGTGTCTCTAATGTGCTGATTTTATCGTTTATACAGTATTTTTAATAATTTGAGAATGATCCAAGTCAATAATATGTTTATAATTGATTTTTAACAGTATTTTTCTAATCATTTATCATTTTATAAATGTGTTTTGTAGTTGAGGTTTTCCAATTTATGTCAAGATGTTTGAAAGTTTCCAGGAAGTCACCATACAGAAGTTTGTAGTATAAGATAAGATAAGATAAGATAAGCCTTTATTAGTCCCACAACGGGGAAATTCCAGGATTGCAACAGCACAGGGATAGCAACACTCAGAGCAACAATCAGAAGGCAAGAAAAAAAAAGCAAGCGAGCAAGTGCAGCTAATATACATATGTACATATTACTTTAAATATATATATATATACAGTATATATATATATATACACACAGACACACAGTGTAGAGCATTGTAGCTGGATGGGATAAATATATGAGTATAGAATGGGTATGGAATGGTAGATCTTTCTCTACCTTTAATTTTTTTGTCCAGTAATGTGAATTAGTTGAAAACCAAACAATATTTCTTGAAATTGCACTAGAAATGTTTTTAATAAATGGAATTATCAAAGAAATGCTGAGGTCGGAGCTCCCAGACCACCGTCGATTCTGTTTTTAAAAATGAGGGTTCTTTTGGAGACTTCCCGGTTTGTGTTCCAGATAAGTTTGACACATTATTTACAGATAGTTGAGATGGTTGTTGGTGGAGGTGGAAAAATTTTGGCCAAAAAGAGCAATGTAGAGACAATATGGTGTCATGCACTGGTCCTCGCGAGCCAGCTAGAGACGCACAGAGTCACCAGTGAGTTTACAATGAGTTTTTATTTACGGTGAAAGGTTAACAACACAAGATGCAAGGGCAATGACACATGAGTCTCCACACTTCAGTAGGCGTAAGGCTAGACAGCTCACTTACGAGTCCAAAGGAGGAGACAGTCATACACAGGCAAATGTTGATTTTATAATTGGCTACACAGGGCTGCTGAAGCAAAGACACACAAAGGTCTATTTTCAACGGAAGGGGTAAGGCTAAAAGCTCACTTACTGGTGCCGGAGAAATGACGGTCAACCACAAGCAGACAAGGTAGATGATCCAAGTCGTCCGTAGCACAGACGTATAGCGACTTACACTGCTGCGTCATACCGTCGCCAATGCTGGGCTTATATGGCGAACTAACGACGGTAATGACGCTCAGCTGGCCGACCATTGACAGGCGGAAACCCCACCGAGCACCTTCACAATAAGAGCCCGGTGAGGCCAGAATACAGCCCGCAGCTGTCAAGGCCGGCAGCGGGACATAACTTTAACCCGAGCGCGATCAGAACCGGCGCTCGGGTCATAACAGTACCCTCCCTCCACGGGCGGACTCTGAACGCCCCAAGGAACCACCCTGCCCCCCCGCCCCCCCAGGGTGGGAGGTGGGAGGACAGGTGCGGAGGGAGAGAAACCAACCCCCGAACAAGACCATGACCAGACCAAAAAAACCATACGAAACCAAAAATAAATACATGACAATACCTGGAAACAAACAAAATCCTCATACAATAGCCCCTCAAGAAAGGAGGGGAGAACAAAACAAAGACAAGACTTGACCAAACTAAGAATACAAAACACAAAAGGCAATATAGATTGCTTTACCTGACTCTGGTTCTCAAAATACGAACAAAACAAACAAACAATTACACACCAAACACACAGGGAGCAATCTAAAATTGCTTTGGCTATGACTATGGTTTACAAAGAAAAACAAGAGGCAATCTAAAATTGCTCAGACCTGACTGTGACTAAGACTGTGACTTTGGCTTACAAAAAAAAACAAGAGGCAATCTAAAAAATTGCTCAGACCTGACTAAGACTATGACTTTGGCTTACAAGAAAACAAGAGGCAATCTAAAAAATTGCTCAGACCTGACTAAGACTATGACTTTGGGAAACAAGAAAACAAGAGGCAATCTAAAATTGCTCAGACTAGACTGTGACTAAGACTGTGACTTAGGCTTACAAAAAAAAAAAACAAGAGGCAATCTAAAAAATTGCTCAGACCTGACTAAGACTATGACTTTGGCTTACAAAAAAACATGAGGCAATCTAAAAATTGCTCAGCCCTGACTAAGACTAAGACTTTGGCTAACAAGAAAACATGAGGCAATCTAAAAATTGCTCAGACCTGACTAAGACTTACAAGAAACAACAAAAAATCTCAAGACAAACTTCACATGACCAGGCCCCGTATGGGCCCACAGATAGTCCCACAGTACATAATAATCAGGTGGCCTGCCCCAGTCCCATGCCCCCAGAAACAAGTCCTCTGGTGGCCGAACCAGGTCACCCCGTAACACACACAGTTTATTGGGTGGCCAACCCAAGATGCCGAATGCTCCAAGCAGTTCCTCAGGTGGCCGACCCGTATCCCACAACCACCAGGACTGTGGAGGGATTGCATGCAGCCACTCACCTGAACAGAACAAGACAGGGGAGCGCCAGACCGTCAAACAGAGCCCTCTCTGGGACCCCAGCTGGTGGCTCCTGAGAGGGGAACAACCAAAACCTTGGGCCCCCTCGAATCCTGATTGGGTCACAGCCGCACCTGCGCTGGACCCCCACTGGACCTCGTCAGACCCCGATTGGGTAATTGCTGTACCCACGTTGGACCCCGACTGGGTCACCTCAGCCCATACGTCGGACCCCGACTGGGTCAGGACGGGCCCTGATCGGGTCACCGCTGCACCCACGTTGGACCCCGACTGGGTCACCTCAGCCCATGCGTCGGACCCCGACTGGGTCAGGACGGACCCCGATCGGGTCACCGCTGCACCCACGTTGGACCCCAACTGGGTCACCTCAGCCCATGCGTCGGACCCCGACTGGGTCAGGACGGGCCCCGATTGGGTCACCGCTGCACCCACGTTGGACCCCGACTGGGTCACCTCGGCCCATGCGTCGGACCCCGACTGGGTCAGGACGGGCCCAGATTGGGTCACCGCTGCACCCACGTTGGACCCCGACTGGGTCTCCTCGGACCACGCGTCGGACCCCGACCGGGTCACCTTGGCCCAAACGACGGACCCCGACTGGGTCACCTCGGCCCACACGTCAGACCCCGACCGGGTCACCTCGGCCCACACGTCGGACCCCGACTGGGTCAGGACTACTCCGGCGATGACCTCCATCTCCGAACCTGGAACCCCCGGTCCCATGACCTTGACTGGCTCCTGACCGGTAACGCTGTGGAGGTGCTCAGAACACAAGGGAGAACCGGGATCAGTTCCACCGGCAGCGCCAGAGCCCAGCGAGACGAGCTCGGGTGCAGCGGCCGGCTGCCCCTCACTCGCCTCCCCATGAGGCAGGCAAAAATGCTCTAACACACCATACAGGAAAACAAGAAAGAGCACTTGCCTGCACTCGGGCTCTGGAGCCGTCCAGGACTTCGCCGATCCAGGTTCAAGAAGCAGCTCGTCGTCGGGCTCCCACTTGGCTGCGTCGGGTTCCACAGCCGGCCTGATGGTCTCTGCAGCTGGATCCTCACGCGCTGGCGTCCACGCCAATAACCCGCATGGCGTGGAGGGAGAGGACCCTGGACCTGCTGACTCGGGCTGCATCCCTGAGGAACCCTGGGGACGCTCTCTCGTCGGCTCTGGCTCCTCACTGCAGTCCGTTCTTCTCTGTCCAATGTTAGACTGCAGGGCCGGGATATCTCCCAGAGCTGCAGGCCTCCCCCTCGTTCGATGGCGTGGGACTGACGCCGAGGACCGCTCCACAGGAGGAGACACAGAGGCAGCAGGTTTAATAACAATGGCTACAGCTGGGGAAAGAAACTCAGGGAGCTGCAAACCCCGAGCTTCACCCCCAGGAGTCAGACAAGACAGATCACTATGATCGATAGGTAAGTGAACTTGAACTTGCCTGTCTCCCGGGGGGAGGATGGTATCAGCTGTAGCGGACATCGCTCCTTCCCTCGCTCGCTGGATGGTGGAAACGGACCCATGGACGGAACCCACCGGCACAGGACTCAGCTCACTCACAGCAGCCAGCTGGTTGAGGGGGTCATCCCGGCGGCCCGGAACTGGATCCGGAGCAGGAGCTTGCCGAGGACGCGCCCGGCCGCGGCGCCGACGCCTTCGCCGGCCCCCAGACGGTGCGAACTCCCGGAACGGATCGAGGAAAGGATTAGGATCCAAGAGCAAAGAGCAGGAGTGCCTCTTCTCCTGCTTTATGCCGCGTTCCTCCTCCATCATCAGGTAGATCTCGCGTTGCGCAGCGATGTCCTCCCTCCTCGCGTCGACTTCCGGGTGGTCAGCGTAGCGGGGAGAGAGATGACAAAGTATATCCTCGGCGGCGTCCAGGTACCAGTGTATGCCGTGGTCAAAGTCTAGCAGAGAAGCGGAGATGAGAAGCTCATCCACCACTTCCAGCACATCAGTCAGCTCGTGGCTCGGACTGCACACACGGTTCCTCCGCGACGGCATTCTTCACACACACGGCACCCAGACAGGAAAAAGCAAATGTCCAAAAAACTCAAACTCACTGGTGAATAGCGTCTCGGGTTGGCGTCACCGTAACGCTGTTTTGGCAGCAGTGTACTGTCATGCACTGGCCCTCGCGAGCCAGCTAGAGACACACAGAGTCACCAGTGAGTTTACAGTGAGTTTTTATTTACGGTGAAAGGTTCACAACGCAAGATGCAGGGGCAATGACACATGAGTCTCCACACTTCAGTAGGCGTAAGGCTAGACAGCTCACTTACGAGTCCAAAGGAGGAGACAGTCATACACAGGCAAATGTTGATTTGATAATTGGCTACACAGGCCTGCTGAAGCAAAGACACACTAAGGTCTATTTTCACCGGAAGGGGTAAGGCTAAAAGCTCACTTACTGGTGCCAGAGAAATGACGGGATCCAAGTCGTCCGTAGCACAGACGTATAGCGACTTACACTGCTGCGTCATACCGTCGCCAATGCTGGGCTTATATGGCGAACTAACGACGGTAATGACGTTCAGCTGGCCGACCATTGACAGGCGGAAACCCCACCGAGCACCTTCACAATAAGAGCCCGGTGAGGCCAGAATACAGCCCGCAGCTGTCAAGGCCGGCAGCGGGACATAACTTTAACCCGAGCGTGATCAGAACCGGCGCTCGGGTCATAACATATGGGTTCTGATTATGTTAATGCGGACATTATACTGTAAGTTGTATTTTTATTTTCCCACTTGAGAACTTCTTCTTTAACCTCAGACTCTTTTTTTGCAGCAGTCTTTTGAAGTGAACCAAACACAGAATTTTAATTTTGTTTTTTAAAATCGGGTCTAGTTTTGAATTCTGATTATCTTGACCTATCCATACAGCTTCACTTTTTTGTTTATTGAGCTGAGCTCCTGATGTTCTCTCAAACTGGTCCAGAATCTCTCTGAGGGCGTCCATTTCTTCTTGGTTATTGATAATGACTGTAACATCATCAGCATAAGCCAGAGCTGCCACCGTGAGTGTCTCTCCCAAAATGTGGCCCTGCAGTCTCAAATCTGTATTAATCTTCCTGAAAAGGTGGCTGATAGCCAGGACATCAAGGGCGGCTCTCAGAGGGCAGCCCTGCTTCACGCCTCGAAGGATGATGATTTTTTTTTTTAGTCAGAGAACCATTCACTTTAACTTGAATCGAGGACTTACTATATAACAATTTGATCATTTTAATTAAATGCTCCGGGATACCGTACATTTCTAAAACTGCCCATAAAAAATATCTTGAGACAAAGTCAGAGGCTCTGGTTCTATCAAGACTTAAAATATAAAAACCAGGGTCTTCGAGTAAATAATTCTCTTAGTATGCAGAGATTGTCCCACATCTGGTGTCCTTTTATTGCACATGTTTGCTCCTTGTCAATAATTATGTCAAGTATGTCTGGAAATCTGTTCATTATAATTTTTGCCAAGATTTTATAATCAGCATTCATAATTGTTAGCTGTCTATGATTATTTCTGTCACATTAATCCCGTTTTTTATATAACAAACACATAATCCCAGAGTTAAAGGACTCTCCCAGCAGACCTTCTCTAAGGCCCTGGTTAAAAACTGACAGTGAAGACTTTCTAAGTGTTGAGTAGGTGGCGCTAATGCACCTGTAAGCTGGTTGCCAACTGCCAATCAAATCTAAAAGAAGAAGAAGAGAAATAAAAACAGACAGTAAAAGGTCAACAACATCATCAAAAACCAACTCATAAAATTCAGAAGGGAAGCCGTCTGGATCTGCAGATTTACCTACATTGAGCTGATTAATAGCTGTTATAATTTCATGTCTCCTTATTTCTTCCAGAAGTGGGGAGAAAATACTGGGTTCATAACGGACAATTACCTCTAGGAAAGAGTCTAGAACTTCCTATCATTGATAAAAAGGACTGTAGAAGAGAAGACAGTTTTCTCTGATAGCATATCTTTTTTCCTCTTCACCACAAGAGATCCTCCCTCTGAAATCTTTTATTTCACTGATAAAATCACTGCTGCGCCTCTTTTCTCCAGCACTAACAATAGATGACAGATTTCCTCTCTGATCACATCCAGTTTACTTCTGAGAGTTCAGTAATTCACCATTTACAGCATCAATCTCTTGTTTTAAATCATTCATTTCATTTTTGTCAGCTTCAGCTCTATTTTTATTACACTTTAATTCAATATATCTCCTTACATTTTCATCATAATGTTCATTTTCTCTTGATTTAATTGTCAACATTTAAATTTAAGAAAATCTTTTATTCTATTTTTAAGAGTTTCCTTCATTAAAATCTCTGATTTACAGAAACTTCTTAATTCTACTACTTTATGAATTTCATTTTTGAATTCAAACAACAGATCCTGATTTTTTTTTTTTTTTTTTAACCATGGAGTGTTTAGTTTCCAGGAGCCTTTGATATTTTTAGGCCCACATAGAACAGAAGCTGAAATGATGAAATGGTCAGAGAGGTCAGTGAAAACGGTTTTATACTGTAAAGGGTGAATTTGTGAGGAAATATATGTCCTATCAATTCTAGTTTTAACTAAATTATCCCATTGAGTGTAATGAACAATGTAAGGGTTTAATTGTCCATAAAGATCAGACAAAGAGGATTTATCTGTAGTTTCTGTTAATAACTTCCCTTCATGGGATAATTTAAAAGGAACAGCAGAGATTCTATCATTGACAATAGTTACTGTATTAAAATCACCAAACATTATTATAGGAAAACCAACATCAAGGATGTGTTTTCATTTCTTAAATAACTGCATTTTTCTTGTTCTATCAGGTGCAAATTTACTAAAATACAAATTTACTGCTAATGTTTAAGTACGTTTTTTACCTTAAAAATAATGCCGACAGGGAAATGGATGAGGTTAAGCGTTCTCTAAATTTTTTGTCAGAAGAAATCACCAAAGTGTCCAACCAACAAAACAAATAGTTTGAACTAATGGATGAAGTGTGTGTGTGTTAAAGACAATTATCTTGGATAAAGAAAAGAAAATTAGCTTCTAGGAAAAACGTGTGGATGAACTGGAGCAGTACACGAGAATGAATGATATAATCATGAGTGGATTAAATACCAGACACTGTTCATATGCTTGGGCTGTAGCTAGAGCAGGTAGCCATGACGTGGACGATGAGACACCAGGGGAGATGCAGTCCCTGGAGAAGCAGGTACTCAAGTTTTTTTTTTTCTAGAGACATTTCTATTGACAGAAATTCCATCTCAGCTTGACACACACTCCCACAGAAAGACAATAAGGTAAAACCAGCTATTATTATTTGTTTGACATACAGAAAAGCCAAAACTGAACTGTTAAGACAAAAAAAAAAAAAGAGGAACGGATGTATACATGAATGAACACCTTACAAAGAAGAACTCCGACATTTCGAGGAAGGCCAGGATTCTCAAAAAGCAACACAAAATACAAGCACCTTGGACAAGAAATTGTAAAATATTGATTAAATTGAATGGGACACCAGAGGAGGCCAAAGTCATTGTGGTTAGGGAGCTTCCTGAATTGGACAAATTTAAGCGACAATTTAAGGTAGATGTATATTCTTGATACTGAAATAGGTTGATCACAAAGGAAACCTCACATTATGGATTTGTTAAAAATTTGCTGACTTGAAGGACACTGTCTGTACTCAAACATTCACACCAGAAATTGGACCTTGTCTGAAATTATTTGAATACACTGAACATAAACAATACGATAGTGAATCAAATATTGATCCTGAAAACAACTTTTATTTAAAGTTTAAATCATCAATGTAGTTACTTTACTGAGAAACAAATACCAAATATTTCTGATAAGACATTTTCAATAATCCATTTTAATAGTAGATGTCTGCAGATGAATTTTTCTAAAATCCATGAATGCTTGTTACAATATAATCAAAATTTCTTTGTTGTTGCAATATCCAAGACCTGGTTAAAAGATGAACAAAAAACACAGTTCAAATGAGAGGTTATGATTTTATACACTGTTAGTAGAACAAAAATGAGGGGTGGGGTGTGGCTTTGTACATCCATTTGGGACACTAATCTGATCTGTAATTTACTCCAAATTATTAATTTATTGCTAATTATAGAACATTTTAGTTTGAAGTGAAATATTGTGATTCTGTGAGCAGCTCATCTTTGTGAATAAAGAGCAGTCCATGAATATAGCAGAAAAAAGGGATTGAACACATTTAATCACTATAATTGAATGTAATAAGGGGTGAAAATGTTCTCTAGATTTTTGTTTGAGACTTTTTTTTTGCGCTGATGAGATTAGCAGCTAATCCTGTTCTCATTAGATTATGAGACTGATAGAGTTAAAGAAAGATGTGAATGCAGTATTGTAGTTGTAGTATCCGTGTATTAAGTGCAGTGTAGTGTGTAAGTCTGCATGAGATTTAGTGATTTGTAAAGGAATGCTGTCTTCCATGATGCGGTGGTGGCTCTTTAAAGAGCCTTTGAGTTTCCATGTGATTGTCAGCCATGACAGCTCACTTCTTCTTGGGGGCTGCCTTCTTAGCTTTAGCTTTGGCTGCTTTCTTAGGCGCAGCTTTCTTGGCAGCAGGGGTCTTCTTGGCCACTTTCTTGGGGCTCTTGGCAGCTTTCTTGGGGCTTTTTGGTGCCTTCTTGGCCGCTGCTGGTTTCTTCACCATCTTCGGGGACTTCTTAGCAGCTGCAGCCTTCTTGGCTCCTGCTGCTTTGGGCTTTTTAGCCGCTGCTGGTTTTGTGGCAGCGGCTTTCTTGGCTTTAGCAGGGCCTTTCTTTGCGGCCTTCTTGGCCTTGCTGTCTGCCTTTGCCACCTTGAAGGATCCAGAAACCCTGGTTCCCTTGGTCTGGCTGAGGGTTCCCTTGTTGACCAAGCTCTTGACAGCGATGTTAACGCGGGACTTGTTCTTGTCCACATCGTAGCCCCCAGCAGCCAGAGCCTTCTTGATGGCGGTCAGCGACGTGCCCTTCTTCTCTTTGGAAGTTGTCACCGCTTTAACGATCAGCTCTCCAACGCTTGGTCCAGCCATCCTTGGCTTGGATGCCTTCTTATTTGCTGGTTTAGCCGGAGCAGCGGCTGGTGCTACTTCTGCCATTTCTTCTCTGTGCAAGTGTCCAACACACAGCAGGAATCAGAGCGCAAACATGTCTCTGTGGAAGAAACACGTGATACATGAAGACACGGTGAGAACCGTGGAGACTCAGCTGAGCACTGCTGCTGATGTGCGTGGACTTGGAGGCTCCACTTGTGTTTTCTCTCCGTGATAAAAAGGGATCAGACGGAAGGTTGGAGCGGCTCTGAAGGCTGATTTGGGAGCAGCTGATAGTGGCATGATGTGTCTTCATGAGGGCCTGATGCGGGACTCTGATGTCCTCTGCTGTTTCTTCATGAAGCCTCCAAACCTAAGCGTCTCACCGCCGAGCTCGGCACTGCTCTGCGGCTTCTGCTCCGCTTTTCTCTCCTCGAATCATTTCAGACGCTGCAGAGTTGCCACAAAAACACTTTGACTGCTGGGACACATGTTTGTTAAGAGACTGGAAGGGACAGTAATGCAATATTAGTGATTATTTTGTAGTAAAGCGAGGACAGAATGGCTGCAGCAAACACACTGATGGATGCTGAGTCCTGCAGACAGGCTTCAGCTCAGAGCTGCAAACTGTCTTTGTTTCTTCAACACATGAATCTGAATGACAACAAAGTGCAGAGATTTCTAGAGTTGATGCGTAAGAATAAATGAAAACCAGCCTGGACCAATGCAAAGGTCCTCTGCAGATCTCAAGATAAATAAGGGCTTTGGTTCCCCGCTGAAATGATCATTTTACATGAATTGTTCTGGCTTCTAGTCTAAAGTTTTAGTCTAAATATTTCATAACTTGCTTTTTAAAAGCAGCAACATGTGTGGATGTAAATGACAATGATTTCTATTCAGTATTCCAAAATCCCTTCAAAGACTGCAGTCCTGATTGTCTCCACCACAGCTGAAGTGTGTCGGGACAATCATCATGTGGTTCTAAAGCAAGACAGCATTAAATTCTGAAGACTGAAAATAGCTTTTCTTTCTTTTTCTTTGTAAAAAGGCCACACGTGACCAGGCCTCTCAGCAGGGATGTGGACATAGGAGACCAGACGTCCTTGTCCCCCTTTACCATCCCAATGTCTCCTCTGCTTTTTACTCCGTTTAATAATGTGTAGATTTCCATCTGTGAAGACCCTCCACACCATAGGAGCAAATCAATTATTCCACCCCGGAATAACCAGAGAACACCCCAGTATCACCAGAAACCCCATTTCTACATCATCTTACACAACTGAAGAAAATGCATTTAAAGCGCAAAAGTGAAGCCTAAGAACATTTTTTTTTATTTGCATCTTTTTCTTATTAATCTACTTTTTTCCCTTTTTCAGTTTGCAACTCCTTGTTCTTAAATTTGACATTTTTTTTCCTCATAAATTTTCAACTTTTTCCTCTTAAATCTGCAATTTTCTCCCCTCACCAATGGAACTTTTTTTCCCCTGTAATTCATGATTTCATCATAAATTTGCAATTTTTTTTCTCATAAAATTGTTACTTTTCTCTTTTATTTCTGCAATGTTTTCCCTCAAATGTATTTTTCACTTATAAATCTAATACTTTTCTTCTAAATTCACTACGTACTTTATTTGTTGTAAATTTGCAGTTTTTTTTGTTCAATTTTGCATATTTTTCCCTCAAATGAGATTTTTTTTTCAAATTTACTATTTTCATCATAAAGTTCCCCTTTTTCTTCTTGTGAATCTGCAGTTCTCTGCTTTTAAATCTGCATTTTTTTCCCTCATAAATTTGCAACATTTTTGCATAAACTTGCTGCTGTTTTCTTTTTATTTTGCAATCTTTTCTCATCAGTGTTTTTCTCTCATAAATCTACAACTTTTTCTTCTAGATTCACTCCTTTTTTGAATGTTAATTTGCAACATTGTTTTCATAAATTTGTTACTTTTTTCTTTGAATTCTGCAATTTTCCTCCATAAATGCGATTTTTTTTCATTCTTGTAAATTAACGACTTTCTTTCCAAGACAAATGTACTTTTCTTCTCTTATCAATGACCAATTTTTTCCTCATAAATCAACATCTTTATTTTAACAATTTTTTTTACTTTTAAATTATCTATTTTATTTTATTTTTTTCTAATTCTGAAGCCTTTTTCTGCATAAATGTGTGTTGGGGATTTCTCAACTTTTTTGAACTTTTCCCTTATAAACAAATTACTGTTTTCATTGTAAATTAAATTAATTAATAATATTGTGGTGGACACACATATGTGACCTGTTTTGTGACTCACATTTTAGATCAGAACAAAGACAGATCTTCCTTGGAGATTACAGGAAGTTGCAAGGATGTTAGCTTTGGTATGCAAGGCTTGAGACTGTGGGGGTGTAATTAAAGGATTAAAGAGGAGATGCATTGTTACTGGCACTTATAATGCAACGTGGTGGTCTGTGATTCATGTGACTTGTGAACTGTAAGAGTCCTGGTATTTAAGGACGAGAGTTTCCTGTGTTGTCCTCTTTCTTCTTCAAGATGTTGGTGATGTGAATAAAGCTGACTTGAGAGAAACCTGTCTCGTCATTCTCACATTCCCACACTGGTGACCCAAGACGAGCATGCAGCGAAGGGAGACTTCCCCCGAGTCAGACTCGGCAGGAGCCCCCAGCCAAGCGAATGCCGCTACAGTCCAGCTACCGGACTTCTAGCAGAACAATCCGCGCTCCTGGTTCAATGCGATTGAGACACAGTTCAACCTCCGGGGGATATCGGTAGACGCCACAAAATTCTACCACGTAGTCACAAAACTGGACAACAACATGGCCCAGCATGTGGAGAGCCTGATCGACCAGCCGCCGGACAGCAACAAATACGGCACATTGAAGGCTGCACTCATCCAGCACTTCACCCCCTTGGTGGAGGAGCGAGCAGAGAGGCTCCTGGCGCTGACGGAGTTTGAAAATGACATGCCCGCGAACCTTATGGAGAGGTTGTTGAGGTTGAAAGACTCTGACGACGATCACTTCATTTTCACCCACCTCTTCCTCAGGACTCTACCATCAGCAGCGAGAGCGACCCTGGCCAGTTCGCCACTGTTGGCCCAACGGGACTACCGTCTCAGCCCAGCGAATTGTCAACGCCACTAAGCAGCGCGTGGCCACGGCCGCTGCAGCGGAGCTCGGCGCGATGATCAGAGATGACAGGGGGCCAGAGGCAGCGGTACCAGACCCACCGACGACGGCGGCGGCAGGGGCCAGGGAACACGGATCAGACGTCCTTTGTTTCTACCATCGCCGCTTCGCAGAGAGGACACGCAAATGTGTACCACCGTGCCAGTTCAGACGTTCGGGAAACGCTAAGACCGGGGGTCGGTAGCAGCCGCGGCCCTCGGGGAGGAGAACAAGCTGCTTTACTTGTTGGATGCACACTCGGGGAGACAGTTCCTCGTGGATACAGGCTCCCATTGAGTTTCATCACACCTTCCTATGCGGACAGGCTGGCAGGTTCCAGGGGTCCCGGGGTGACAGCAGCGAACGCTTGGAGATTAAGACCTTTGGTGAGAAAACCCTGCTTCTGTCTCTACACGGCCGTACATTCGAGTGGACTTTTGTTGTAGCAGCAGTGCATTTCAATATGTTGGGGGCTGATTTTTTGTGCTCACATGGTTTGTTGGTTGATCTCACTAACAGGCGCCTGGTTAATGCACTTTCTTTTGATTCTATCCCCTGTACAGCGTGAGTGGCCCTGCCAACAGCACAAGCCAACGTCACAGCTGCAAGCGGGTAAGTTCCACACACTACTCACTCAGTTCCCAGCACTCACGGTCCCCACATTTTCGGCAACAGTCGCTAAACACGGGGTGGTGCATTTTATTACCACTACCGGACCGCCCGTTTTTGCAAAAGCTCGGCGCTTGGACGCAGTTAAACTGGCCATAGCGCGCGAGGAGTTCGCCAACCTGGAGTGGTTGGGCATTATCAGGCGTTCAAACAGTCCGTGGGCTTCCCCACTACACATGGTCCCGAAAGCTGACGGATCATGGCGACCTTGCGGGAATTTCCGCAGGATAAACAACGCTACAGCGCAGGACCGCTACCCAATCCCGCATATCCAAGATTTTTCCATCCATTTGGCAGGGGCGTGCGTTTTTTCTAAAATAGACTTGGTCCGCGGTTACCACCAAGTCCCAGTGCACGCTGAGGACATACCCAAAACAGCGGTAATAACTCTGTTTGGCCTATTCGAGTTTTTACGCATGCCATTCGGACTTAAAGGGGCTGCTCAGATGTTCCAACGCATGATGGACACGGTGCTTCGCGATCTCCCTTTCGTGTTCGTCTACTTGGACGATATTTTGGTAGCCAGCACGTCTGAAGACGAACACGAAAAACACCTGGCCACAGTTTTCCGAAGGTTGGGAGACCACGGGTTAATAATCAACCCAGCGAAGTGTCAGTTCGGGGTGGCGCAGATCAATTTTTTAGGGCACCGCGTCTCCCCCGAAGGAGCAGTTCCGCTTCCTGACAAAGTGCGTGCGGTGGCAGATTTTCCCCGGCCGCAGACGGTCAGGGCGTTGCAGGAGTTTTTGGGAATGGTGAATTTTTATAACCGTTTCCTCCCCCGCACGGCGCAACTCATGCAGCCGCTGTATGCCGCGCTCAAAAAAAAGAAACCCGCGGATAAGGTCGAGTGGTCCCTGGAGCGGGACCAAGCGTTCTCGGAGGTGAAAGCAGCCTTGGCAAAGGCTGCGTTGTTGCACACCCAGACCCCAACGGCCCGCATAGCGCTCACCACTGACGCGTCAGATGTGGCCATAGGGGCGGTCGTTGGAGCAACATGTAGCCGGGGTTTGGCAGCCCCACGCCTTTTTCAGCAGGACCTTGCACGATAGCGAACGTAAATACAGCGCGTTCGACAGGGAGCTGCTGGCTCTCCATCTGGCCATCCGCCACTTTCAGTTCTGGCTAGAAGGATGCTCTTTCACCACGTTCGTTGACCACAAACCACTAACATTCGCGATGGCCAAGGTTTCCGAACCGTGGTCAGGCCGGCAGCAGAGACAGCTGGCTGCGATATTAGGAGTTTACCACTGGATATTCAGCATGTGGGCGGCTAACTAAATGTAGTGGCAGATTGCCTCTCGTGCGCCGTGGCGGCCGCAGTCAGCGTAGGAGTAGATTACGCAGCCATGGCCGCGGAGCAGGTTAGTGACGCGGATGTGTGCACGCTTCAGTCTGGACCAACGGGGTTAAGGCTGGAGAGCAGGGTCCTGCAAGACGGTATGCCCCCCCAATCTGCGATGTCTCCACTGGACGGCCGCGTCCAGTAGTACGGCCCCGTGGCGCCGCCGCGTTTTTGACTCGATTTTTTCTTTGGCGCACCTGGGAGTGCGCGCGTCGGTCAAAATGGTAGGAGAGAAATTTGTGTGGCCGAGCCTTCACAAACAAGTTAAAGAGTGGGCAGCAGCCTGCATGGCGTGTCAATGAGCCAAAGTACTCAGGCACACGACGGCTCCTTCGGAGCCTTTTCACATTCCGGCCAAGATGTTTGATCACGTTCATGTGGACCTCGTGAGCCCCCTCCCGCCGTCACAAGGGTGCACACACCTTCTAACAATGGTGGACTGCACCACGCGCTGGCCTGAGGTTGTCCCTCTGGCATCAACCACAGCCGAGGAGGTGGCGCGCGCATTTTTAACAGCTTGGGTGGCGCGCTTCGGCGTTCCGTCAGACATTACGTCCGACAGAGGCCCTCAATTTGTGTCCGAGCCTTGGTCAACAATGGCCCGCAGCCTGGGTGTCACAATTCACCGCACAACTGCATACAATCCGCAGGCTAATGGGTTATGCGAACGTTTTCATAGGTCATTGAAAGCAGCTCTCAGAGCGTCACTGACGGATGCAAATTGGGTGGACAAGTTACCATGGGTGTTATTGGGGTTGCGTTCTGCGCCTAAAGAGGACTTAGAAGCCTCCCCAGCGGAGCTCGTGTTTGCGCAGCCACTCCGGCTGCTTGGGGAGTTTCTCCCAGATAACCCTGCGCCAGACGCCTCGCCGTCTCAGCTGTTGCGGAGTAACATAGAATCAAGCACGCTGCCCGGCCCCGCCCACCACAGTTTTCCACGCTTTTTTGTGCCTAAAACTTTGAAGAACACAGAGTTTGTTTTTGTCAGACACGATGCGCATCAAACCCAGCTGCGACCGCCTTATGACAGACCTTTCAGAGTGTTAGAAACAGGGGACAAGCAGTTCTTGCTAGATTCGGGGGGTAGGAAAGAGAAAGTTGGCATAAACAGACTCAAACCCGCTTTTGTGGTGGCAGATGAGCAAGTGCTGTTGGCAAGGGCCCCGTGGCGAGGTAGACCCCCGCACGGGGCTTCACAGAGTAATGTTTCCCCAGATCACCCGCAGGGACTGACAAAAGGTTTCCACCCCCAGACGGCAAACCCCCAGCGTGACAGCACCGCAGAGACAGGGAATCCCAGCTACAGCAGATACGGCAGGAGACTGAGGCCTAGACAGCATGTGGACTGATGTGTATTGATACTATCACGGCATGCATGTTGTTGTTCTCTTGTTTGTTCTAAAATGTTGGGGGGGGGGCTCGTGTGGTGGACACACATATGTGACCTGTTTTGTGACTCACATTTTAGATCAGAACAAAGACAGAGCTTCCTTAGAGATTACAGGAAGCTGCAAGGATGTTAGCTTTGGTATGCAAGGCTTGAGACTGTGGGGGTGTAATTAAAGGATTAAAGAGGAGATGCATTGTTACTGGCAATTATAATGCAACGTGGTCTGTGATTCATGTGACTTGTGAACTGTAAGAGTCCTGGTATTTAAGGACGAGAGTTTCCTGTGTTGTCCTCTTTCTTCTTCGAGATGTTGGTGATGTGAATAAAGCTGACTTGAGAGAAACCTGTCTCGTCATTCTCACATTCGCACAATATGTTGATTTACATCTGTGAATCATCAGCTACTTCACACACCTGTAAAATCATCGTTAGGACTAATTTTGATGGTCAGAAACCGAAAATAAACTAGACAATCTGCCCAGAGGATTTAATAATAACAATAATAATAATAATAATAATAATAATAATAATAGGTTCCAAGGTTGTCATAGCCAGGAGCGGTACTGGGGTTAAGCTCCCAGTGCTCATAAAATGCTCCTTACGGTGTGCGTCTCGAAAAGCCTCTGACAACTAAGTCCAACTCCTAGCCTGCCCATTGTTTTGTCTCTAAGCCCGGCGGAACTGCTTTTACTAATAGGTGAAGGGGCGAGGGCGGATCTCTGGCGCCTTAAAACCAGATGCTTTTGGGTTGATGGTGGCTCGTCAACCTGGGAAGGTAGCCCATCTAGGGGAAGGTAAACCCTGATTTCAACCTCCACTGCCTTGCGGCACACCCGGTCACGGGAAAGGCTTCAGGAGTCAACCCTGAGGAAAAATCCGGAGTCGGAGCCCTATGGCAGTTCTCTGTTGTGCTCAACATCGTTCTGGCAGCTCCTGCGACGGCGCTGGTGCCAACTATAGCACCTGCTGGTCCTTTGGATTCATCAGTGACGTGGAGAGGGGGGACAGCTGCATGGGTAACATCTTGTCCTCCATATCTTCCTGCCCGAGGCTTGAATCCTGCCAACGCCCAACGCTGGAAGGTAGAACTCCGTGTGCATCGGCCTGTTCAGCCACAGGCGGTACTGTTCCAGCAGAGTAGACGTTGAGGTTTCTCTTCCATGTCATCTGAGACCGACGGAGGCCGACGAAGTAATAATAATAATATAATATAATAATAATAATGTCCAAAGATTTTTTCAGTGTTCAGCTGCTTCTGAGACAAGCTTTTATTCTGGTACATCACAAGCAGCAGTCTGAATTTACAACATTTGAAGTAATTAATTTTTTCCTGGAGCTGAAGAGACTCAAACAGACCCAGGGATCAACCAAAGACTGGTCCAAGACAGAAGGGACATTTTTATTCCTGCCTATGAAATTTTAATGTATTGTCCAATGAAACTACTGCAGTACAAGTGTTAGTACAGGTAACATCAGGGTAACAAGCCTGATTTTAGTGAAAATACATTGTGAGTACATATACTTATCCAATAAGTTCCCTCCCCAACAGCACACATACATGGCACCAACATCGGCCGACTTACCAAGTTTACGATGTACAAAAAAACTCTCTAAGATGTATTCCCGATGTCAGCTTGCCGACGTTGGCTGGACGTGTGTGTGCTGTTGGGGCTGTATTTACAAAGCAGGCTACTCTGGAGTTAGTTACCATATGAGAACTTTGCACTTTATATGCTGGAGACCAGTTTTAACTGTTCCACACTGAGATTATATGGAAGTACAGTGATCCCTCGCACTTTCAATCTTCACCTTTCGCGCCCTCAGTGCATCGCGATTTTTCAAAAATATTCATCAAAAATCATAATTGAGAATAATGGGCGGGCGCTAGCAGAAGCAGGGAACTACATTAGAACATTCAGGTATCAACACGGAGAGCCGCACAACTCAAAATCCACCTCCCTGTTCGCTGTTTTCGTGTTGGCTCAGCTCGGGAATCTCGCAAGCTGATTGGCCGAGACGTTTCACCCAGCTTCTCTCCTGCCGAGCGCCCACCCAGCGAAGGAAGACCGCATTCATTGCTCTTTATCGCTCGTGTTGCTTAGTCTCGCCGCGTGGAACTTTTTGCTGTTCTCTTGTGCCATTTTGTGCGAAATAGTCTTCCCGTCGAGCCACTACGCCGCCTCCTGCAGCTTCTCCAGCTCTATCGGAAGCTGCCCTCTACGATGCTGCGCCTCTAGCACCTGACGATGAGGCGTCACCTGAGGAGCAGTAAAGCTCTCATTAACCTGTGCAGGTAAATCATCTTCATCTTGAGTTACGTATCTTGTTATAAGAATAAAAGAGTTCTAAAAACATATTTATGTACACTTTATTTACATCTACGTATGTATGTACACTTACACACACACACACACGTATCATATGAGAGAGAGAGAGTGAGAGAATGAACGTACGTATTATTTATGGGTGACGTCATTAGGGGTGACGCTACTTCGCAGTTTTTCACTTTTCGCGGTCGGTTCTGGAACCCATTAACCGCGATAAGTGAGGGATCACTGTACTCCAAAATTATGCAGTACTTCTTGGGTGCTAATTTCATAACCAACCTGAAATTTCCCGGTTCCAGGCTATTTTGCTCATTAGTAATTACATGGTATGTGGTAATTCATAATTTTTATGGACCACATAAAAATTATGAACAGGATCGGAGACAAAGGGCAGCCCCTGGCGGAGTCCAACTCACCTGGAATGACTCCAACCGAGTGTTGGCAATACGAACCAAACTCTCACAACGGTCGTACAGAGACCGAATAACTCGTAACAACAAGCCCGATACCCCATACTCCCGAAGCACCCCCCACAAAAAACCTCGAGGGACACAGTCAAATGCCTTCTCCACGTCCACAAAACACATGTAAACTGGTTGGGCAAACTCCCAAGAAACCCTCAAGAATTCTCGAGTGGGTAAAGAGCTGGTCCGATGTGCCACGGCCAGGATGAAAACCACATTGCTCCTCCTGAATCTGAGGTTTGACCAACGGCCGGACTCTCCTCTCCAGTACCTTGGCATAGACCTTCCCAGGGAGGCTGAGGAGTGTGATTCCTCTAAAGTTGAGCACACCACTCGGTTCCCTTTTTTGAAGAGAGGAGCCACCACCCCCGTTTGCCATGCCAAAGGGGGGCACTGCCCGCCGACCTCCAGCGCAATGTTGCAGAGGCGTGTCAACCATGACAGCCCTACAACATCCAGGGCCTTGAGGTACGCAGGGCGAATCTCGTCACCCCCAGGTCCCGGCCACCAAAGGAGATTTTTAACCACCGGTGGTGACCTCAGCCCCTGTGGATTGGCGAATCATCCCCTCGTCCCCAAACCCTGCTTCCTCTGTGGAAGTCGTATCAGTGGGATTGAGGAGATCCTCGAAGTATTCCTTCCACCGCCCGACGATATCCCCAGTCGAAGTCAACAGTGTCCCATCCGCACCATACACAGTGTGGACAGGGAGCTGCTTTCCCCGCCTGAGCCGCCAGTTTGCCAGAATCTCTTCGAGGCCGACCGAAAGTCTTGTTCCATGGCCTCACCGAACTCCTCCCATACCCGGGTTTTTGCTTCAGCAACCACCCGAGCTGCACTCCGCTTGGCCTGCCGGTACACCTCAGCTGCTTCGGGAGTCCCACAAGCCAACCAAGCTTGATAGGACTCCTTCAGCTTAATGGCCCCCCTCACCACTGGTGTCCACCACTTGGTTTGGGGGTTGCCACAACGAGATGCACCGATCACCTTGCGGCCGCAGCTCTGGGCCGCCGATTCAACAATGGAGGTGGAGAACATGGCTCATTCAGACTCCATGTCTCCAGACTCCCTCAGAATGTGGTTGAAGTTCTTCCGGAGGTGGGAGTTGAAGACCTCCCGGACAGGGACCTCAGCCAGACGTTCCCAGCACACCCTCACTATATGCTTGGGTCTACCAGGTGTGAATGGCTTCCTCCCCTGCCATCGGATCCAACTCACCACCAGGTGGTGATCAGTGGACAGCTCTGCACCTCTCTTTACCCGAGTGTCCAAGACATACGGTCGCAGGTCTGATGACATGATAACAAAATCAATCATTGAACTGTGACCTAGGGTGTCCTGGTGCCAGGTGCACATATGGACACCCTTATGCTTGAACATGGTGTTCGTTATGGACAAACTGTGGTTAGCACAGAAGTCCAATAACTGAACACCACTCGGGTTCAGATTGGGCATGCCATTCCTCCCAATCACCCCCGTCCATGTTTCATTGTCGTTGCCCACGTGCGCATTGAAGTCCCCCAGTAGGACAATGGAGTCTCCAAGAGGAGCACCCTCCAGCACCCCAGTCACAGACTCCAAAAAGGGTGGGTACTCTGAAACATCATTTAGTGCATAGGCACAAATGATGGTCAGGACCCGTTTCCCAACCCGAAAGCGCAGGGAAGCAACCCTTTCGTCCACCGGGGAAAACTCCAATATAGAGGCAGCAAGGTCGGGGGATACAAGAATACCCACCCCTGCTCGTCGCCTCTCGCCCGGGGCAACTCCAGAAAAGGCCAAGCTCCAGCCCCTATCCAGGAGACTGTTCCGGAACCGAGCTGTGTGTTGAGGTGAGGCCGACTATATCTAGCCGGTATCTCTCAACCTCGTACACCAGCTCAGGCTCCTTCCTCACCAGAGAGGTGACATTCCACTACCAAAAGCCATTTAGAAAGCTTGGGATCAGTCCCCAAGGTCCTACGCCTTTGACCGCCACCTAATCCACATAGCACCGGACCCCATGATCCCTCCTGCAGTGGTGAGCCCACTGGAGGGTGGACCCATGGAACTCCTTCGGGGCTGAGCCCGGCCGGGTCCCATGGGTTGGAAACCCGGCCACCAGACGCTAGTCTTCAGCCCCTCCCCCAGGCTGGCTCCAGGGTGGGGCCCTGGTAACCCCATACCGGGCGGGGTACACTGAATCCTTGATATGAATTTATCATGAGAGTCTGTTGGATCGTTCTAGTCTGGCCCTTCACTCAGGACCAGTTTGTCTTGGGCGACCCTATCAGAGGCAAATTGCCCCGTCAACATAGCTCTGGGGATCACTGGGGCACACAAACCCCCCACCACGATAAGGTGACGATCCATGAGGGGGTATAATAAATTTGATGTCTGAAAGTTTGTATAGATCAAACTACCACAGGTACTCCTGACACTATCAGCCTTTGCTAAATCCACAAGCTACACCATTTCAACCTCATATGAAGTACAGTGCATCTGGAACGTATGCACAGCACTTCCCCTTTTCCACATTTGTTATGTTGCAGCCTTATTCCAAAAGGGATTAAATTCATTTTTTTTTCTCCAAATTCTACATACAATACCTCATAAAGACAACAGTTTCGTTTTTTTTTAAAGATTTTTTGCAAATTAAAAAATAAAAAAGAATTATATGTACATAAGTTATTCACAGCCTTTGCCATGAAGCTCAAAATTGAGCTCAGGTGCATCCTGTTTCCACTGATCATATTCAGATGTTTCTACAGCTAGATGTTTCTACAGTGCATGTCAGAGCACAAACCAAGGCATGAAGTCAAAGGGAACTGTCTGTATCAGAATCAGAATCAGAATCAGAAGCAGATCTATTGCAATTGTTCATGTAGTACACAAACTAGGAATTTGTCTCGGTGCAATGCTGCAACATTAAACATGATAAAATAAAAGAAATAAACTATACATGCAATAAAGTGTAGAATAAGAGAGTAATACTGGTCAGCAGTTAAAATATATTAGCGAGCAGCAGATAATGTGAGAACCATATAGTGCAGTCGTAATGCAGGAGGAAAACAGTGATGATTGACATGAGTCTGGTTGAGCTGCTGTACATAGTGCACGAGGTCATAAGTCACTTAGTGTTCAGCAGTCTGATGGCAGAGGGGAAGAAGCTGTTCATGTGACGGGAGGTTTTAGTCTGGATGGACCAAAGTCTTCTACCTGAGGGGAGGGGGGCAAACAGTACGTGACCAGGGGTGTGAGGGATCGGCTATGATCCGGCCAGCACGCCTCCGGGTCCTGGAGATGTACAGATCCTGGAGAGATGGGAGCTTGCAGCCGATCACCTTCTCAGCAGTGCGCACGACGCGCTGCAGCCTTAGTCTGTCCCTGGCAGTGGCTCCTGCGTACCACACGGTTATGGAGGTGGTGAGGATGGACTCGATGATGGCTGTGTAGAACTGCACTAACATCTTGGTGGGTAGCTTGAGCTTCCTCAGCTGCCGCAGGAAGAACATCCTCTGCTGGGCCTTTTTGATGAGGAGCTGATGGTCGGCTCCCACTTGAGGTCCCTGGTGATGGTGGTGCCTAGGAAGCGGAAGGAATCAGCAGTGGTGATGGGAGAGCCTGTGAGGGTGAGGGGGGGCAGAGGGGTTGTGGACTTTCCTGAAGGCCACAATCATCTCCACTGTCTTCAGAGCGTTCAGCTGCAGTTGTTGTTGTTGCACCAGGACGCCAGCGGGGCCACCTCTCTCCTGTAGGCGGACTCGTCGCCGTTGGAGATGAGCCCGATGAGGGTGGTGTCGTCCGCAAACTTGATCAACTTGACAGACTGTGGCTGGAGGTGCAGGAGTTGGTATAAAGGGAGAAGAGTAGGGGGGAAAGTACACAGCCCTGGGGTGATCCGGTGCTGATGCTAGCAGAGTCTGAGACAGTCTTTCCCAGCCTCACATGCTGCCTCCGGTCTGTCAGGAAGTCGGTGATCCACCTGCAGAGGGAGTCAGGCACGTTGAGCAGGGACAGCTTGTCCCGGAGCAGAGCTGGGCGGATGGTGTTGAATGCGGAGCTGAAGTCCACAAACAGGATCCTGGCGTAGGTTCCCGGGGAGTCCAGGTGCTGCAGGATGGAGTGGAGGGCCAGGTTGACTGCGTCGTCTACAGACCTGTTGGCTCGGTAGGCAAACTGCAGCGGGTCCAGGAGGGGGGGTGGTGATGGACTTGAGGTGGGGCAGGACCAGGCGCTCAAAGGAACTTCCTGACTACAGAGGTGAGCGCTACAGGTCTGTAGTCGTTAAGTCCAGTGATCCGTGGCTTCTTGGGGACAGGATGATGGTGGAGGATTTGAGGCAGGACGGCACGTGGCATAGCTTAAGGGAGGTGTTAAAAATGTCTGTGAAGACAGGAGCCAGCTCTTTTGCACAGGAGCCAGCTCTTTTGCACAGTGTCTCAGGGTGGAGGGAGACACGCCGTCTGGACCGGGGGCCTTGCGCGGGTTCAGTCTGGAAGACCTCCAAGACAGGATTGTCTCGAGGCACAAATCTGGGGAGGGGTACAGAAAATTTCCTCCTGCTTTGAAGGTCCGAATGGCATAGTGGCTGCCATCATATGTAAATTGAAGTTTGGAACCACCAGGACTCTTCCTAGAGCTGGCCAGCCATCTAAACTGAGTGATCGTGGGTAAGGGCCTTAGTCAGGGAGGTGACCAAGAACCTGATGGTCACTCTGCCAGAGGTCCAGTGTTGCTCTGTGAAGAGAGGAGAACCTTCCAGAAGAACAACCACCTCTGCAGAAATCCGCCAGTCAGGCCTGTATGGTAGAGTGGCCAGACTCCTTAGTAAAAGGCATATGGCAGCCCACTCTGGAGTCTGCCAAAAGGCACCTCAAGGACTCTCAGACCATGAGAAACAAAATTCTCTGGTCTGATGAGACAAAGATTGAAGTCTTTGGTGTAAATGCCAGGTGTCATGTTTGGAGGAAACTAAATACCATTCATAACCATGCCAAAGGTGGTGGCAGCATCATGCTGTGTGGATGGTTTTCAGTGGCAGGAACTAGGAAAGTAGTCAGGATAGAGGTTAAGATGAACGCAGCAATGTACAGAGACATCCTGTCCGACCTGTGACAGCTGTGTTTCCCTCTCTAAGAAGGTTTCCGAGTTGGAACTGAGACTCTAACCTCTATAAGATTCAGGAGGCAGAAAATAATTGCGACACAATCATTTCTGGATGGACATCGCCTCCAGCAACAGACTTGCAGTTAGCAGAGATGGCTACCTACCTGGGTGAAATTAACATATCGCCATCCACCTCCACCCCTGCTCCCGGTCACCTCAGCTGTCTAAGACTGCAGCACTAAACACTGGCTTCAGCTTGGAGCGAAACCTAAAGCCCCGGGTGGTTCTTCTCAGCCTCAATGCACACCCTGGACCATGGTTGGGCCTAACTGCAAACGTCGAGGATTTACCAGGCATGGCCGTGCCTCCTCTCTTCCTCTCTCGCTGGAAAACAGATTTGACATCTTTTCCCTTGAAGATTTCCCCCACCTGGATGTCTGTCTTTCTCCCATGGCTGCCCCTCCTCCTTCAGCAGTGGCCCAAACCCACAAGTCCCGGATTAAAAACCAAAAAAAGTCTTATCTGACGGAGAAAAAAATGTCTCAGATTTACACAAACTATTGTAATCATTAGAAAGTCAGAAATTTACTAAAATAACGCTACAGATTCACAGAGAAAATTTTTGGACCCCCCTGGTGGGCCGTTTTTGGCCCACGAGCCATATGTTTGACACCCCTGGACCAGCCAATTAAAAATGCCTATTTAGAGGGATTTACTTCCATGAAATAGTTGCATATCAGAACAGCATGTAAATGATGAGATAAAATAAAATAGAAAGCACAGATAAATGAAATTTCACCCACTTAGAAGCTGTTCTTTACTGCAACAAATCAGTCACTTTTTCTCTGTGCGTAAGAAAACTTTAAATGCATCATAACGTTCATTTTTCTCTTGATTTAATTGCTGGCATTTATTCTTTCATTCATCTTCTTCCGCTTAATCCTTTTCGGGTCGCGGGGGGGCGGTGGAGCCTATCCTAGCATCTGTGGGCGAGAGGCAGGGTCCACCCTGGACAGATCGCCAGTCCATCACAGGGCCAACACTGAGACAGACAACCATTCACTCTCACAGTCATACCCAAGGACAATTTAGAATCCCCAGTTTTTTGATGCTAATTAACCTAACTTGCACGTTTTTGCTATGTGTGAGGAAACCGGAGAAATCCCGGAATAAACCCACGCAGACACGGGGAGAACATGCAAACTCCACACAGATCACTGTTGGTCGGGGGCTGGGATCGAACCCAGGATCCCCCGGCCTCCCCCCAAGGGTGAGTTGCTGTGCTGCCGCAGTGCTAACCACTCCGCCATCGCGCTGCCCTGTTGACACTTACATTAAGAAAATCTTTGATTCTGTTAAGAGTTTTCCACACTAAAAATCTGATTTAACAAAACTTTAATTCAAACCACAGATCCTGATTTTTTTAACCATGGAGTATTTAGTTTCCAGGAGCCTTTAATATTTTAGGTCCACATAGAACAGAAGCTGAAACGATGAAATGGTCAGAGAGCTCAGTGGAAATGGTTTTATAGTGTAAAGGGTGAATTTGTGAAGAAATATATATCCTATCAATTCTAGTTTTAACTAAATTATCCCATGAGTATAATGACCAGTGTGAGGGTTTAATTGTCTATTAAGATCAGACAAAGAGGATTTCTCTGTAGTTTCTGTTAATTTCTTTACAGGATAATTTAAAAGGAACAGCAGAGATTCTATCATTGACACTAGTTTCCGTATTAAAATCACCAAACATTACAGGAAAACCAACATCAAGGATTTCTTTTAATTTCTTAAGTAACTGCGTTTTTCTTGTTTGATCAGGTGCAAATTTACTACCAATGTGTAAGAACATTTTTACCTGAAAAATAAAGTCCATAGTAAAGTTTAGTAGAATATATTTGCAAAATTTACTTTAGGTATTAAGTAAATGTCACAGTTTGGAAATGCCAATCACTGTGAGCATTATGAATAAAATAGATGATTCTCAGGCCACAACAACAAACACGCAGGAAGGCATGAAAGCAATTATACAACTTTAGACAATTACTAAAAATGGTTATAGATTACAACACTACCAAATAAGAACCATAATCCCCAAATAAGAACCACACATTCTAATAAGAACCACAAATTTCCACAATGTGCACAATTTAAGAAACTAACCCCACAATAAATATTATAAATACCATAAATACCCTAAAAAGCACACCAGGAAAAAGCAATACAATTCTTTCAATTGTGCCCTTCAGAGGTAAAGTGGGCTATCCCACAAAACCATTATTTTGAGAAAATGAGCTCTAAAGTTGAAATATTCTCAAAAAATCAGTGTGCCTATATCATTAAAAAGTTATTATAGGAGGTAACTTTTTAATGCACTGCGACCACATGGTAGACTCTGGTGTCGTCTGCCGTTACTCCCCGGAGGACAAACTGGGCCTCAGTGAGGTGGAACCAAGAGTGCGGGTTGTGCTGCCAGAAATCCGGTAGCTTGACTGAAACCTCGCTGTAGCTTCCTGACCGGGCCGGCTCCGGGGATCTTGCCTTGTGTTCCATAATATGTCTTGGGTCACTATTATTGTATAGCTCCAATAATCAGTTTAATTGGTGTAGAAAATTGAGTGAAAGCGTTTAAAGTGTGAGAGAATCTTGAGCTGTTGCAGAGGAGTGGTTGGCTCTTAAAAGAGCCTTTGGGTGTTTGCTGGTGGGATGAGGTGTCCACGTTTACTTGGACTTCTCGGTCTTCTTGGGCAGCAGCACAGCCTGGATGTTGGGCAGAACTCCACCCTGAGCGATGGTGACTCCTCCCAGCAGCTTGTTGAGCTCCTCGTCGTTGCAGACAGCCAGCTGCAGGTGACGGGGGATGATCCTGGTCTTCTTGTTGTCTCGGGCAGCATTTCCAGCCAGCTCCAGGATCTCGGCGGTCAGGTGCTCTAGCACGGCAGCTAGGTACATGGGGGCACCGGCACAGTAGAACGAGATTGTGTTTTACCTATCTACTGTGTTAATCACACACACCCCAAGTGTAGAATCAGAGGGCCACTGCCATGCAAGGCGCTGCCACAAATTTCCCTCCTCCGTTCCATTTTTGCTGAGCACCAAGCTGGACGGCAGGAAGTTCCACTTTTATATGGTCTTCAGCATGACCTGGCCGGGATTTGAACCCCTGCCTCCTGGGTGTGGGGCAGATGCTCTACCAACTGAGCCACCACTCCGGTAGGGTATTTATGGTATTTATAATATTTATTGTGCAGTTAGTTTCTTAAATTGTGCACATTGGGAAATTTGTGGTTCTTATTAGAATGTGTGGTTCTTATTTGGGGATTATGGATCTTATTTGGTAGTGTTGTAGTCTATAACCATTTTAAGTAAATGTCTAACAAAGTTGTATAATTGCTTTCATGCCTTCCTGCGTGTTTATGATGTTGTGGCCCGAGAATCATCTATTTTATTCATAACTGTGAGATTTATTTGGCGTTGTTGGCAGGATTCTCTTACCACACAACATAAACATGGAAGAACATGATGAACCCTCAACCTCAGCTGTGAACAATCACATTGTAATTAACACGGTTGCTATGCCATGGTTTATTGGGGTACCTTGGGTCCCAAAGTTTTCTGGGAAAATAAGCCAGATCAAGTTTGGGGAATGGTTGTGGCAGATCGAAGCACTGTTGAGAGCTCAGGGCCTTAGTGATGAGCAGAAAGCTGATTTTGTGATTGGGGCATTGGAAGGTGATGCCAGGAGAGAAATTCGGCTGTTAGACCCTAGCTCCAGAAGGAATGTTCACGAAATTTTGTCTCACTTAAAACGGCTGTATGGTGCACAAATCCCTTTAGCTGAATTACGGGTCCAATTTTTCAAGTGTAGGCAGGGGGATGGAGAAAGTGTGGGGTCCTTTATCCCGCACCTATGAGAACTGTTTGGCAGGTGGCGTGAGCAGGAACCTGATGGCTCAGCACAGGATGAAAGCACAGCACGTGATCAGCTAATACGGGGTCTGAGGGCTGGTGCTGTCCACCAGGAGCTGCAGCGGCTGGTGAGACGAAAGCCACGTACGACTTTTGTGGAGGCCTGTAAAGAGGCTAGAGTGCTGGACGGAGAACATCCAGGCCAAGAGGAAGTTTGGGCTTCGACGATAAATGCACCTGCACGGACTGTACCCAGGCCAGAAACTGATGATTGGAAAGAGAGGCTCAAGGCGGAAATATACCATGAGGTGCAGGAACAGATGTCCATACTCAGCCGCACTGTGGTGGAGGAAATAAAGCAGTTACTGCCCGGCATGTGCCACAGTAGTCCACCAGGGGGCACCTCTTCTAGGAGGAAACTTATCATCCCCTCCCACTGCAGGCCAGCTTTCCAGTGGGATGAACAGGGCCATCCAATTTGCAGAGGCTGTAGGAAGCCAGGCCATATTCAAAGGTCTTGTCCAGATAGAACTCAACCGGCACAGGTCTCCAAAGTAGCTGTCCCACCTGCTACGGGGCCGGTGACTGAGGAATCCGAAATGGGACCTTGAAGGAGAAGATGGTTGGCTCGTGTCCAGGTGTGGAAGTAAAGGTGGCCGGCACAAAAGTTCCTTGTGTTTTAGACACAGGGTCACAAGTGACAGTTTTCTGAAACTTTCTTCCAGAAGTGGTTAAGCCATGTCCCCTTGGCAGATGCAGGAGAGCTGAACTGGCTGACTCTGAAAGCAGCAAAAGCGTTGAATATTCCTTATGTGGGTTATGTGCTGCTCGATTTTGAGGTTGCGGGAGTTGTGGTACCAAATAAGGGGGCAGTCATTGTGAAAGATACCTGTTTAGGCTCTGACAAGGGGATTTTGGGTGTGAATGTGATCTTTAGCTGCTGGAAGTGTTTGTTTCAGGGACCCCATCCTGGTGTCTCTGCTTATAAGGTTACAGTGTCTCCATCTGCCTTAGGGCAATGGGAAAGAGCATTTGCGGTCTGTAGTCGGGTGGCCCAGGAGGAATCAGTGGATGGGAACATGGGTGTGGCACGGGTGTCCAAGCAGTCACCAGTAGACATTCCAGCCTGTAGTGAGATGGTGATTTGGGCCCCTGCGTTGGGGGGCCGCCACTTTCCACGTGGACCTGTCCTGGTGGAAGGGGTGTTGGATAGCATGGAGTGGCAAGTTGCCCGGGTTGTGACTAACCTTGAAGGGGGTAAAGTACCGATTAAGGTATGTAACGTTAATCCTTACCCCATCAGTCTGCCGCCACGACAGGCTCTGGCCTCTGTGTACTCTTTGTCCCCTGATCAGATATATGGTGACAAGCAGTTGGCGCTGCAGGTTGTTGACCAGGACATGGTGGACATTCGGACTGTTCGGGCTCCTAGAACCAGTGAACCTGTGTCGTGGACTTTTGAGGGGGACAACCTTAGTCCAGAACAGCAAAAAGAGTTGAAACAACTGGTAAGCCGATGGAGCTTTGTTTTTGCTAAGGATGAGGAGGATTTTGGCCATACTATTGCGGTGTTGCACCAGATATCAATCGGAACCGCACCTTCAAGTCAAGAAAGACATCGGCCTGTCCCCCCCTCTCTTTATCCTGAGTTGCGAAGTCTGCTGCAGAGTATGTTGGAACGAGGAGTGGTGACAGAGAGCGCTAGTCCTTGGGCTGCACCAATTGTGCTTGTGAGGAAGAAGGATGGGTCCCTATGTTTTTGTGTGGATTACAGGAAATTGAACTCTGTGACCCACAAAGACTCATTTCCCTTACCAAGGATTGAGGAGTCCCTAACCTGTCTCAAACAAGCATGTTGGTATTCCACCCTTGACCTGGCCAGTGGGTACTGGCAGGTGGAAGTGGACCCAAGGGACAAGGAGAAGACCGCCTTTATAACACCTACGGGATTGTACGAGTTTCAGCGGATGCCATTCAGTCTCTGTAATGCCCCAGCTACTTTTCAGAGACTGCATCAGTGCTTGGGCAGTATGGTGAATGACTTAATTTTGATTTACCTCAATGATGTCATCATTTTTTCACCTGATTTCCATTCCCACGTCACCCATTTGGAACAGGTTTTCGAGCGGTTGCTAGACATGGACTGAAGTTGCAGCCACAGAAGTGCCATCTCTTCCAACGTGAAGTGAGGTATCTGGGGCACATCATTTGCAAGGATGGGGTGGCTACCGATCCCGAGAAGACCAGGGTGGTCCAGCAGTGGGAGCCACCTAGTACAGTGAAAGGGGTTAGTGTCACGGGTGGCTCTCGCGAGCCACCATAAGACGCCACACAGTCACCAGAGAGTTTAGTGAGAGTTTTATTAACGGTGAGAAAAGTGACAACACAAGCTGCAGAGACAATGACTCTTGAGTCTACTCACAACAGGAGGCATAGGCTAAACAGCTCTACGGGTCCATAGCAGGAGACAGTCATACTCTAGGCAGGCAAGGTTGGTGAAAATAATAATTACACCAGCTGCTAAGGCAAAGACACACAGAGATCGATACACACCGGGAGGGGTAAGGCTATACAGCACACTTACTAGTCCAGGGGCACGACGGTCAACCCAAGCAGACGTGGTAGGAATAAATCCTAAGCATCCGTCGCATGACGGAGAGTTAACAGACACTGCTGCGAGGATGTGATCGCTAGTGAGGGTAGAAATACTCCTGGCACTAACGACCACAAATGCAGCACAGCTGTTCAGGGTTTGACAGCTGAGCGGAAGCCTTCCTGAGCACTATCACAATAAGAGCTCGGAGAGCTAGAATCATAACGCCACTGTCAAACCCTGACAAGAATAACCCGAGCACCAAGGCATAGTGCTCGGGTCATGACAGTTAGATCATTCCTGGGTTTTGTGGGATACTACAGGCATTTTATTCCTGGGTTTTCGAAGATCGCAGCACCTCTACACACTACTCTGGTGGGGAAGGCAGTTTCACGCGGGAGAAATCAGGCCATAGTTTGGTCTCCAGAATGTCAGGACGCCTTTGAGAGACTTAAGCTGGCACTGTTGAGGGCTCCAGTGCTAGCTTGTGCTGATTTCTCCAAGCCCTTCAGCCTCTATACAGATGCAAGTCTGGAGGGGCTGGGAGCGGTGCTTGCCCAGGTTCAGGATGGGCGTGAGAAGGTGATTGCCTATGCTAGCCGAAGTCTTCATCCCACCGAAAGGAATGATCAAAATTATAGCTCCTTTAAATTGGAGTTGTTGGCACAAAACTGGGCTGTTGCAGAAAAGTTTAAGGATTACTTGTGGGGGGTGCCTTTTATAGCTTTAACTGATAACAACCCCCTCGTCCACCTGGACACAGTGCAGCTTGGTGCAGTGGAACAAAGGTGGGTGGCCCAGCTTTCCAAATATCAGTTTACCATTAAATACCGACCTGGAGTGGCAAATGGGAACGCTGATATCTTGTCTAGGCTCCCACAGGATGAATCCCAAATTGAGACCGGCACGAACTTTGTGATGGCTACCCCGGAGGATGCAGAAGATTGGCTTGCTCACCAAAGGGCAGACCCTGCAATGCAGCAGGTGTGTGCATGGCTCCAACAGGGTAACTAGCCGTCTAGAGAGCGTCAGCGGGAAGCTCTACCACTGGCCCGACGGTTGTTGAGGGAGTGGAAAAGGTTACGGTTGAGTCATGGCCTGCTCCAGAGGAAGGTAGAGGATCCACAAACAGGCCAGGTGGTGTTCCAAATTGTGGTCCCCTTAGTGAATGTGAGGCCATTGTGGGAACGGTTCCATGCCTCTTGTGGCCACATGAGAGCGAATCGTGTTGAGGCTGCTTTGAGAAGGTGTTTTGTTTTTGTTTTTTTTGGGTCTCGGATGAGCAAGGACGTGCGCAAGTGGGCTACAGAGTGCCCTACTTGTTGTGAGAATAAGGTCAGGCCAGAAGTAAGGGCACCCCTTCAGCCAATTGTCTCATTCTATCCTCTGGAGACCGTGGCCATTGACTTCCTGTCTTTAGGAAACCCTCAAGGCACCTATCCATATATTTTGGTTATGACTGATTTGTTTAAGGTATGGATGGGCAGTGCCAACTAAAGACCAGACAGCAGTTACAACAGCTCAGGTACTGTGGCAGAACCTTATTCAAACATGGGGCTGCCCTGAAAGGATCCTGTCAGATAGAGGGGCTGCCTTTGAGTCTGCAGTGTTGCAGCAACTTTATGCATTATATGGCTGCAAAAAGGTGCACACTACCCCTTATCATCCCCAGGGAAATGGGGCATGTGAACGCTTTAATCAAACTTTGCTGTCCTTGTTGTGTTCGTTGACTGAGGAGGAGAAGACCAGATGGACAGAAAGTTTACCTGCTTTGCTTTTTGCTTATAACAGCACAATCCATAGCAGCACAGGTTTGACCCCTCACTTTGTTTTGACAGGGCGGCATGCAAGGTTGTCGGTGGATACTGCCACGGGAGTTTGCCCCCAGCCTGAACGGTATACCATGGAAGAGTGGGTTTGTCATCACAGGATTCTGAATGGAGCCCACAAACGAGTCTTGGCCCAAATGCAGCGGCAGCAACACAAGGACAAGCAGAGGTATGGTTGTCATGCCAAGGATGTTCCGCTGGTGCCAGGAGAGAGGGTGTTGCTGAGGAATTTTCGACGCCATGATCAAAATAAGCTTGCCCCCGATGGCAACCCTCCCTTTTTGTGGTGGTGTCTCAGTTGGGTCCACACACATCCGTGTACAAGATCCGACCAGAGGGGCTGAGTGGGCCAGAGAGGACTGTCCACAGAAACAACCTCAGACCATGTCCCATCAGACCCAGTGATCCACAAAAGGATGTGCTAGTGCCACCGGCTGAGCCTGAGAACATGTGAGCACATCTGTTCCTGCCTGTGTCTTTGCCTTTTGTAGGGCCCAGTTTAGTCCCAAGTCCAGCCGTGGGAGTGGAACATTTACAAGAGGTAGTGCAGGCTTCTGATCCACCTACTTCAGTGTCACCACAGGAACAGGTACCCCTGAGGCGCTCTCAGCGTGAGCAATTTGGGAAAAAAGCCAGTAAGATATGGTGATGGAAGCGAATAGTTGGGGACAACTATTTAAAAAGCTGAGGGGAGAAATGTCAGGGTAGAGCATTTTAGGGTGTGTGTGTGTCTTGTTTTTTGGTTTGTTACAGCTTTAAGGCTGTAACAAAGTGGATTATATTGTGGAGTGTGTAAATAACGAGGCGGATTTGACTCAGACAGTTTATTACACATCTCACACAGAAGCATAGTCAGAAAGAGAACATCTCAGACAAGACTCTTCTCTTAAATACTGTGGCATTCCCTCAGAAGCTTCTACACAAAAAAGGTCACATTGCATTCACTTCCTTACGCCGCGGCTGCCGGGCTGGAGTAAGGCGGAGGACAAAAAATATAAGGTACAGACCCTCCCTTCCATCTGTTGTCATGGGAAATGTACGGTCGATACTGGGAAAGTTAGATGAGCTAGCGGCTATCTCCCGTTATGATAGCACATACCGGGAGTGCTCTCTCCTTTTGTTTACTGAGACGTGGCTAACTGAACTAGCAGCAGATGCTAACATTGAGCTGGAGGGTTTTCACATGATACGAGCTGACCGAACACCAGACAGTGGCAAGGCTAGGGGCGGTGGAGTGATAATGTATGTTAACAACAACTGGTGCAGACCGGGACATATCACTGTTAAACAACGACACTGCAGCAAAGACATTGAGTTGCTAGCTGTTAGCATGAGGCCTACATATCTCCCGAGAGAACACTCACACGTGATCTGCATTGTTGTTTATGCAAATCCGACGGCGAACGCTGGGACAGCACGTGACGTCATCCATTCAGTAACCAGCAGGCTGCAGACAGAACACCCAGATGCTCTTCTCCTCATCTCAGGCGATTTCAACCATGTTTCACTATCTCCCATTCTACCCACGTTCACCCAGTATGTCACATGCCACACTAGAGACAATAAAACACTGGATTTATTCTACGCAAACACTAAGGAGGCGTACACCTCATCACAACTCCCCCCACTCGGGAGATCGGATCACAACTTGGTTCATCTCCGGCCGGTGTACAAACCCCTAGTGCACAGACAACCTCCGGCCGTGCACACTGTGGAGTTATGGTCTGAGGAGACAATGGACACCCTAAAGGGCTGTTTTGAAGCCACCGCCTGGAAGCAGCTCTGCGATCCACATGGTGAGGACATCGATGGCCTCATTCACACCTTCACGGGCTACCTCAGCTTCTGTGTGGACAAATCCGTTCCCACCAAGACCATATGGCGTCACTCAAACAACAAACCCTGGATCAACCCTGAGATAAAAACACTTCTGAGAGAGAAGAAGAGGATCTTCAGGTCAGGGAACAGGGAGATGCTGAAGTCCGTACAGAGGGAACTGAGGAGAAAGATCAGAGAAGGCAAGGACAGCTTCAGGAAGAAGATGGAGGACAAGCTGCAACAGAGCGACATCAGCGGGGTCTGGAGAAACCTCAAAACCATCTCGGGGCTCCAGAATACCTCCCCCCAGGCCACAGGGGGCAGGGAGTGGGCGAACAACCTGAATCTGTTTTTCAATAGATTTGACCAACCGCCCTCCCCCCTGACTGCACAACAACCACTGCTGCCTCTAAAGAAATCAAGTCCTGCTGCCCACTCCCCACTCCACCAACACCCCCCCACTCCCAACACACAGCCCCCCATCCTGACCCTGACCAGGACCCAGGTGAGGACGGAGCTGAGGAAGATCAAGGCGAGGAAGGCGCCGGGACTGGACGGCATCAGCGCAAAGCTCCTCAAGTCCTGTGCAGACCAGCTGTGTGGGATTGTGACGTATATCTTCAACATGAGCCTGAAACTGGGGAGGGTACCACAGCTGTGGAAAACATCTTGTGTGGTACCTGTACCAAAAACTTCCCACCCCAAAGACCTGAACAGCTACAGACCGGTGGCCTTGACGTCCCACTTGATGAAGACCCTGGAGAGACTGCTCCTTGCTCACCTCCGCCCCCTGGTGGAACCAGCGATGGATCCACTCCAGTTCGCCTATCAGCATGGCATTGGGGTGGAGGATGCGGTGATCTTCCTCCTTCACCGTTCTCTGTCCCACCTGGAGAAGCCCGGGAATATGGTGAGGATCATGTTCTTTGACTTCTCCAGTGCTTTCAACACCATCCAACCGATGATCCTGAAGGACAAGCTGCTGCGCGCAGGGGTGGACCAGCACCTGTCATCATGGATCCTGGACTACCTCACGAACCGGCCTCAGTTTGTGAGAACCCGGGACTGTGTGTCCGACACGATCATCAGTAGCACGGGGCCCCCCAGGGAACGGTGCTGGCTCCCTTCCTGTTCACTCTTTATACTGCGGACTTCTCACACAACACAACACACTGCCATCTACAGAAGTTCTCTGATGACTCTGCGATCGTTGGCCTCATCTCCAATGGAGATGAAGCTGAGTACAGAGGGCTTATCCAGGACTTCGTGGACTGGTGCCATCAGAACTGCCTCCAGATCAACGCGAGGAAAACTAAGGAGCTGGTGGTGGACTGCCGCAGGCATGGGCAGCCCCTCACAGTACCAGTAAATATACAGGGAACAGACATCGAGATGGTGACATCCTATAAGTACCTGGGTATTCATCTGAACAATAAACTAGACTGGTCACACAATACTGATGCACTCTACAAGAAGGGACAGCGCAGGCTGTTCCTGCTGAGGAGACTCAGGTCTTTTGGTGTACAAGGGGCGCTGCTGAAGTCATTCTATGACACGGTGGTGGCATCAGCCATCACTTTTGGAGTGGTCTGCTGGGGCAGTGGCATTACTGCAGCCGATAGGAAGAGACTGAACAAACTGATTAAGAAAGCTAGCTCTGTCCTGGGGCAGCGCCTTGATCCGATGGAGGAGATAGGAGAGAGAAGGACGGTGGCTAAACTGTCATCTCTGCTGGAGTCCGAGTTCCACCCTATGCAGGACATACTGAATGCACTGAGGAGCTCATTTAGCAGCAGACTACATCATCCCAGGTGCACAACCGAGAGGTTTCGTAGGTCCTTCCTACCAACGGCTGTCAGACTGTACAACCTAAGCAGGGCTGCTCGCAGAGATAGCAAAAAGACGTAACAAACTAATAGTTTTTTGAATGCAAAAGATGCAATAGACTTACACAATGGTCCCCTCCGGCATACAACTAGGAACATACCGGTCGCTATGGAGGGTGAGAATATGTATGGGCACATAATCATACCATGTAGGATAACTAAGTAGACGGTTATGCTGTTTCATTCCATCTAGCAACAATGCTCTGCACTGTGTGTGTTTATATATTTACATATTTATTCCATCTAGCTACAATGCTCAGCACTGGGTGTGTTTATATATTTATATATCTACATATTATTCCATCTAGCTACATTGCTCCGCACTGTGTGTGTTTATATATTTGCATATTTATTCCACCTAGCTGCAATGCTCCGTACTGTGGGTGTTTATATATTTACATATTTATTCCATCTAGCTACAATGCTCTGCACTGTGTGTTCATATATTCATATATTTATTCCATCCAGCTACAATGCTCTGCACTGTGTGTCTGTGTGTGTGTGTATATATATATATTTTTATAGTAATACGTACATATGTATATTAGCTGCTCTTGCTTGCTTGTTTTTTTCTTGCCTTCTGATTGTTGCTCTGAGTGTTGCTATCCCTGTGCTGTTGCAATCCTGGAATTTCCCCGTTGTGGGACTAATAAAGACTTATCTTAATCCTTTACCATCCTCCTAGAAGTCTCCTAGAAGTCTCTGATACACAAAAGATCCCACTGCATTCATCCTTCACACCTCCCTGCTATCTCCAAGGGAAACTCTGCTCTTTGTTCTAGTGACTAGAACAAAGTGAGGGCCATTCCACTGCAGGTTTTTTGTTCCACCCAGTGTCTTCAGCAGGTATGTGCTCTCTGATCAGCTTCAAGGATTGCTTATCATTGAAAACACCTGCTGAAGAGACTGGGTGGAACAGAAAACCTGCAGTAGAATGGCCCTCCATGGCACATGATTGCCCACCCCTGTATCTAGTCTAAGATGCTATACCATTATGCACTCCCCATGTGTCACCAAACGACCCCCCCCCCCCCCGAGCATCTTGGATAGAACAATAGAATGACAGTCCATATGCTGTGGTTAAATCCTTAAACATCAATCCACATGCCGCTTGGGCTTCAGTCTTCTCCCGTATCTGCTGTAACCAGGATTCACCGCCTCCGCGGCACTGTCATGCTGGGGGGCTGATGATTCAGGGGTAAAAGTCTGTCCATGTGGGTGCTCTGGGGAATCTTTTCTCTGGGAAGCTCCCCGTGGGGGTCTTCCATGCCGAGGGGCCCTCGCCAACAGCACTTGCTCGTCCGCCTCAACAAAAGCGGGTTTGAGTCTGTCTATGCCAACCTTTTCCCTCCTACCCCCCAAATCTAGCAAAAAATGCTTGTCCCATGTTTCCAGCACTCTGAACGGTCCATCATAAGGTGGGTGCAGTGGAGGTCGATGGGCATCATGTCTAACAAAAACGAACTCCGCGTTTTTCAAAGTTTTAGGCACAAAAACGCGCGGAAAACTGTGGTGAACAGGGCCCGGCAGCGTGCTTGTGTCTATGCTACGCTGCAACAGCTGAGACGGGGAGCTGCCCGGCGCGGGATTATCTGGAAGGAACTCCCCGGGCAGCCGAAGTGGCTGCGCAAAAACAAGTTCAGCCGGGGACGCTTCCAAATCCTCTTTAGGCGCAGAACATAACCCCAATAAAACCCACGGTAGCTTGTCTACCCAATTTGCATCCGTCAGTGATGCCCTGAGAGCCGCTTTCAATGACCTATGAAAACGTTCACATAACCCATTAGCCTGTGGATTGTACGCGGTTGTGCGGTGAATTATGACACCCAGGCTGCGGGCCATTGTTGACCAGAGTTCGGAAACAAATTGAGGGCCTCTGTCGGACTTGATATCCGACGGGACTCCAAAACGCGCCACCCATGCCGTTAAAAACGCGCGCCACCTCCTCGGACGTGGTTGCTGCCAGTGGAACCACTTCCGGCCAGCGAGTGGTGCGGTCCACCATTGTCAGAAGGTGCGTGCACCCCTGTGATTTCGGGAGGGGGCCCACGAGGTCCACGTGAACATGGTCGAACCTCTTAGCCGGGATGCGAAACGGCTCCAAGGGAGCCTTCGTGTGTCTGTGTACTTTGGCTCATTGGCACGCCATGCAGGCTGCTGCCCACTCTTTCACTTGTTTGCGAAGGCTCGGCCACACAAATTTCTCTCCGACCATTTTGACCGACGCGCGCACTCCCGGGTGCGCCAAAGAATGAATCGAGTCAAAAACGCGGTGGCGCCACGCGGCCGGTACCACGGGATGCGGTCGCCCCGTGGAGACATCACAAATTAGGGGGGGCATACTGTCTTGCAGCACCCTGCTCTCCAGCCTTAACCCTGTTGGTCCAGACTGGAGCACGCGCACGTCCGCGTCACTAACCTGCTCCGCGGCCATGGCTGAGTAATCTATCCCCACGCAGACTGGGGCAGCCACGGCACGCGAGAGGCAGTCTGCCACTACATTCAGTTTACCAGACACATGCTGAATATCGGTAGTAAACTCTGAGATCGCGGCCAGCTGTCTCTGCTGCCGGCCCGACCACGGTTCTGAAACCTTGGCCATCGCGAATGTTAGTGGCTTGTGGTCAACGGACGCAGTGAAACAGCACACTTCCAGCCAGAACTGGAAGTGGCGAATGTCCAAGTGGAGAGCCAGCAACTCCCTGTCGAACGCGCTGCATTTACTTTCACTATCGCGCAAAGTCCTGCTGAAAAAGGCGAGCGGCTGCCAAGCCCCGGCTACACGCTGCTCCACGACGGCCCCTATGGCCACATCTGATGCGTCAGTAGTGAGCGCTATGCGGGCCGTTGGGTCTGGATGTGCCAGCAACGCAGCGTTTGCCAGGGCTGCTTTGACTTCCGAGAATGCCCGCTCTCGCTCCGGGGACCATTCGATCTTATTCGCGGGTTTCTGTTTTTTGAGCGTGGCGTACAGTGGTTGCATGAGCTGCGCTGTGCGGGGAAGGAAACGGTTATAAAAATTCACCATTCCCAAAAATTCCTGTAGCGCCCTGACCGTTTGCGGCCGGGGAAAATCTGCTACCGCACGCACTTTGTCAGGCAGCGGGACCGCTCCTTCGGGAGAGACGCGGTGCCCCAAAAAATCAATCTGCGTCACCCTGAACTGACATTTCGCTGGGTTGATTATTAACCCGTGCTCTTCCAACCTCCGGAAAACCGCCGTGAGATGTGTTTCGTCTTCGTCTTCGGACGTGCTGGCTACCAAGATATCGTCCAAGTAGACGAATACGAAAGGGAGATCACGCAGCACTGCATCCGTCATGCATTGGAACGTCTGTGCCGCCCCTTTAAGTCCGAATGGTATGCGCAAAAACTCGAATAAACCGAACAGGGTTATCACCGCTGTTTTGGGTATGTCCTCAGCGCACACTGGGACTTGGTGGTAACCGCGGACCAGGTCTATTTTAGAAAAAACGCGCGCTCCTGCCAAGTGAACGGAAAAATCTTGGATGTGAGGAATCGGGTAGCGGTCGTGCGCTGTGGCGTTGTTCAACCTGCAGAAATCCCCGCAAGGTCGCCGCGAACCCTCAGCTTTAGGGACCATGTGTAGCGGGGAAGCCCATGGGCTGGTTGAACGCCTGATGATGCCCAACCTCTCCAGGTTGGCGAACTCCTCGCGCGCTATGGCCCGTTTAGCTGCGTCCAAGCGCCGAGGTTTTGCAAAAACGGGCGGCCCGGTGGTGGTGATAAAATGCTCCACCCCGTGTTTAGCGATGGCTGCCGAAAATGTTGGGACCGTGAGTGCTGGGAACTGAGTGAGCATTGTGTGGAACTTACCGCATGCAGCTGTGACGTTGGCTTGTGCTGTTGGCCGGGACGCTCGAGCTGTACAGGGGATAGAATCAAAGGACAGTGCATTAACCAGGCGCCTGTTAGCGACATCAACCAACAAACCATGTGTGCACAAAAAATCAGCCCCCAATATATTGAAATTCACTGCTGCTATGACAAAAGTCCACTCAAATGTACAGCCGTGTAGAGACAGAAGCAGAGTCCTCTCACCAAAGGTCTTAATCTCCGAGCCATTTGCTGCTGCCATCTCAGGGCCGCTAGATCCCGCCAGCCGGTCGGCGTAGGACGGCATGATGAAACTCAACTGAGCGCCGGTGTCCACGAGGAAATGCCTCCCCGAGCGTGCGTCCGTCAAGTAGAGCAGCTTATTCTCCTCCCCGAGGGTTGCAGCTGCTACCGACCCCCGGTCTTGGCGTTTCCCGAGCGCTTGAACTGGCACGGTGGTATACATTTGCGTGCCTTCTCTGCAAAGCGGCGGTGGTAAAAACAAAGGGTGTCTCCTCCGCGTTCTTTGGCCCCCGCTGCTGCTGTCGTCGGTGGCTCTGCCGCTGCCGTCGATGGCTCCTCGCCTCCTCCGGCCGTCGCGCCGAGCTCCGTCGCTGACGCCGTGGTCGTGAACTCTCTGCTGGCCATGATGATCCGGTGTGCTTCTCGGGCCAGCGCACGATAGTCTCGCTTGGCCAGCAACGGCAAATTGGCCAGGGTCGCTCTCATCGCTGACAGAAGGTTCCGGAGGAAGAGGTGGGTAAAAATGAAATGGTCGTCGTCCGAGCCCTTTAATCTCAGCATCTTCTCCATCAGGTCAATAGCCGACCCATCTCCTAACCCAGTCCGCATCAGGAGTCTCTCTGCTCTCTCACCAACCGAGAGCGTGTAGTGCTGGATGAGTGCAGCCTTCAGCACGCCGTACTTGTCGCTGGTTGGTGGCTGATCAAGCAGGCTCTCCACATGTTGAGCCGTGTGGGTGTCGAGCGTTGTGACCACATGGTAGAACTTCGTGTCATCCGCCGATATCCCCCGGAGGGCGAACTGCGCCTCAACTAGGTGGAACCAGGAGCGCGGATTGTGCTGCCAAAAACCCGGTAGTTTGATTGTAACAGCATATGCTTGGCTGGGGGCTCCCAACGAGGCTGGCTCCGGGGATCTTTCGTCGTGTTGCATGATTCGTCTTGGGTTACCAGTGTGGAGTGTGTAAATAACGAGGCGGATTTGACTCAGACAGTTTATTACACATCTCACACAGAAGCATAGCCAGAAAGAGAACATCTCAGACAAGACTCTTCTCTTAAATACTATGGCATTCCCTCAGAAGCTTCTACACACAAAAGGTCACATTGCATTCACTTCCTTAATCCTCTACACACAAGAGGTCACATTGCATTCACTTCCTTAATCCTTTACCATCCTCCTAGAAGTCTCCTAGAAGTCTCTGATACACAAAAGATCACACTGCATTCATCCTTCACACCTCCCTGCTATCTCCAAGGGAAACTCTGCTCTTTGTTCTAGTCTAAGATGCTATACCATTATGCACTGCCCATGTGTCACCAAAATATTATTAATGTAATGTATATTGGATTATTGTTTTCTTTTATATATATTTGTATGTGTATTTTATTAGTTTGGACTGATGAATTGATTATGGTTTGCACCTGTGCTGATTGAATCAGCGGGAGCCAATCAGCGAGCTCCTGCTGTGAACTCTCTGTCCAGAGGGACGCATTTAAAGATGGTGCGTGACTGTGCTTTAAAAAAAAAAAAAAAACACTGAGAAGTCTTTCACAGAGAAGTCTAGGAAAGTCTGGAGAGAAGGCATCAAGGAGCCTTCAAGGGAGAAGTCTTCCAGGAGCGACCAAGTGCAGAGAACTGGAGGTTTTGTGAAAGGTTATTATCGAGGAGTACGGAGGAAACGAGGGCCAGAGCGGAGAAAGGACGGAGGAAGCGCAGGTGTGGTGGTGATTTACAGCGGCAGCACAGGACCGAAGACGCCGGGAGAGTGACCAGCCGACGGAGGTGCCGTTGTGTTGGATGAAAGGCGAATACACAGCTATGTAAAGGAACGTGCTTACTACCTGTATGTTGTAAATGTATATTATCCCCGGTGCGTTCACGGGAGGCTAAGTTTATGCTGCGCTGTGTGCTGCAGGTTTCCCTTGGACGACGGAAACGAACGAGCCGGTCTTCTTCTCTCTGCCTGTCTGCCATCTCTCCTCGGGCACGGAACACTCCCTCTTCGGGCCTCTTTCCACCAAACCGGTTCCAGTGCTTAACTGGAGCCAGAGCGTCATCAGCACCAGTTCTTTTGTTTTCCACCAACTAAAGCACCAGTCCCGGGCTCCCAAAAGTGGGGCTATCGTGGCCCCAACTCCTAGCTGGGCCAACGGCAGCACCAGTTTACGTTGGTTACGTCCACAGCCATGGGTGTGGTTAACTGACCAGCCTCAAAACATTACTGACCGCCATGTTGCTTTCCAAACAGCGGAGCACGCAACGGATTCCAAAACCAAACAGATTTAGAGCGAAGAGGAGACATATTTCTTGGCTCTATGGACATAAGCAGAAGTACAAGATCAGCTGGAGGGGGCCACTCATCTGAACTGTTTTGGAGGACAGGCCAGCCAGCCGGACCATCGTCACTGCCGTGGATTAGTCTGGACAACAAACTGCTTAAAACACGCTGGTAAGTGTATTGTCTTTAAAATGCCAGACGTTAACCAATATATGTATACATATATATCCGCTTGAATTGATATGTAACGGCCAAGTGCGGATATTTTTTTAGTCACTCTTGTGGCTATAGTATTTTCGGTTAGCTATGCTAACAAGCTAACAGTACTTTTACTACGACCAAACGTTTCTCCTCGCCATAAAGAAATGAACAGGTCGTCTCTGCTGACAAATGTATACCGCTTGTATTGATATGTAACAGCCAAAGTGCGGATTTTTTTTTTTTTTTTACTCACTCTTGTGGCCATAGTATTTTCGGTTAGCTATGCTAACAAGCTAACTGTTTTTAGCATGAACGTTTCTCCTCGCCATACAGAAATGTGCGTTTGAGAAACTAGAACAGAAATCTTAGCATCTTACAGAATACTTTTTTTTATAAAGACATCCAGCGCAAAATACGTTTTTTGTGGTATTACTGTGTATGAATGGGTGCCTTGCGTGCCTTGCGTTATGTTGCGTGCCTTGCGTTATGTTATGGGAGATTTTTCTACCAGACACTAGTAACATCGTCTTTTTTTACTATTTTGGTAATATTTCCATAATCTTAGGCTATTTTTTTTTAAATTTCACTCGTGTTTAATTGTATGTTGTGTAGCCGTATTTTATCTAATCCTTCTCTTACTTTATTGCGCACTAGCCTGGTGGAGCACCTACAGTTTCATTGTACTGTACAACTGTACAGTACAATGAAGTTTCATCTATTCCTATTCTTCTATTCCATAATCAGACATGTAAGCTTTGCTAACATTGATATTGAATAAAATTGTCTTCTATGTCTGCACATTTAATGGAAGGCTTAAGTTGTTCACTGCACAAACCAAAACACTTTTTTTTTTAAATATAGATTTATCACAGCTGGATGATGAGGGAGAACCAGCCAGACCTGTGGTGTCCAGCGCACCTTCACCAGCTCCAAGCTTGTCCTCCTCCTGCTATTCTAATCAGACCAGATTAGGTAATTTATGTTCAGATCATTTTGATTTTGTGTACTTTATTAATCCCCATAGGGGAAATTGAGGGCATCCACCTGGATGGATCATGACCTAGTCACACAAAGGAGGGAGTGAATTAAACCAATTATACACTTGAAATGAATGTTGTGATGCCACTAACAGTAAATGGATGTTGAATAGACACATTCAATCTTGGATTGACGATTCCTGCATTTTTCAGTGTGTTGTGGTCTATATTAATCATATATCCCATAACCTACATATGTATAAGCATGTGAGAATGTTTGGTGACTACATATGTAAAGCGACTTCACACCTCAGAACAGGACAAAGGGTCTCAACCGCCAGTGAAGATCAAAGAGCATCCGAGGCACTGCGGTGGAGACCAGATAGGTCGCCCTGACCTCCCAGGGCCAGGTGGAGGGGTACGGAGACAAAGGAGGGGATTAAGTAATGGGGGATGTCAGCTTTGATATGCATGTCTTTTGTTGTGTGTGAGTATAAGTACACAGAGCCGAATTTGTTCGCTCTCTTACTTCTCTTGCTGCTGCACAAGATGAGACTTGTTAGAGGAGCAAAGCTGATAATAAACTTTGGTTTATAAGTCACATCGCCTCGTTATTCCAAGCTCTTCTACAGTGTGGTTATTTTATACTGCTTATTTTTGTACTTTAAAACAGGGAAACAGAAGTGTGACACAAACATGGACCTCCTTCTTGACTACGGTCCGATGAGACTACAGGAGCAGAGCAGGAGGGAGGAGCAGCTGAACTTCGCTTTGCTGCAAAGCAGACCAACACCCTTGTTGGACTGATGGAACATGTTGTGTCTGTGCTTGAGGGACTGTAAAAAAAGTAACTATCACAGCATTGATATTTTTGGCTGTGTGTACATAATATTTCATATGTAGCAGTCTCAAGTTTTTGCACATTTTGAAAATAATATGGGCAACCCCCACAACAGCCACGGACAAGCAGAGCGCTCAGCTGGGGCAATTAGCAGAACAATGGGATGTGTGTATTGATATCAATAGGCAGCCGCTCTTTGTCTAGCTTCTTCCTGCCAGTTCCGCTGTTGATATGTATGAGTCAAATGCAAACGTTCATGCTTCCTGCTCTCACTGTGATGCAAATGTCCCATGCCTTTCATGTATTGACTGTAACTGGGTATTTAAACTGCATCGCTCTGTAACTCTCCCTCTCTCTTACTACTCATCTGACTGCACGCATTGCTTATCTGCTGGAGAGCCTCCAGGCTCGCTCTGGCGCGCATGCACGGCGCCGGAGTGAGTTCTCGTGATGGCGGTATGATTAATAAACTCCCTTAAAAACTCTCAGTTCGCTGCCTTATTAATCCATGCCGCCACATTGGTGACCCCGAGAAAGAACACGCTGACGACGAACGACGCAGCCCCGGCGGTGACTCTCCGGCGACAAGCTGACGCAGCAGCCTGATGCAAATGATCTACCCTCCCTTCTGCTACAGGGAGACCTCGACGCAGAGCCACCACCAGGCGAAACTCTCCGGAGATCACCCACGACCGGGAAAGCTGCAGAAAGCTTCATGGTGAGATCTGCACGCCTGAGATCTGCACATCCACGCTGGGACCGGCCGCTCTCACAGCTCCTCCACACGAGAGAGCACGCACCACGTCCTCTCTCCACGACGGCGACCTCCAGGGCCGACGGAGAATGCAGCGCGTGGACCTGAACGCACCATGACCCGGCACTAACTACAGCAACAGCCAAGACAGGGAGGACCATCGGCGCCGACTGCGCTGATCTCCAGCAAGCTCCCTGACCCTGACTCGCCTCTACAGCGGTCCTGCCATGCACCGAACCCTGCACGCACACCGGGGGGTTCTGAGGACAGCGCACCACGCACGGGACAATACCGGCTCCACACAGACCGCCATCGTCCTTCGCCGCTGCACACAGAACCTTCAGGGCTGCTCACACACCTGAAGCACGCATGCAGCTCGCTCACAGGATTTTCTAATGGTCTCAGCCACGGCGCACAAGGGAATTCAGCCGTCAGCTTTCCCCGAGGACTTTAGGGCTGCGCGCGCACCAAAAGTCAACACGCCAAGTCCCTCACAGCTGCAGCTCCTTTTTTCTTCATGGCCGCGAGAGGAGTCAGAGACTAATTTTTCTTCTTACAGCTGCTGTGGACCTCTGCACATTCAACGGGACAGCCCCTCAACATCGCGGATCCACAGGCAATTTTTGCGCAGCCCAGACAATTTCGCCGTCCCGGGCCGGCACTTGCTACCCCCACCCCACTCCCTCCACCGCCACCTGCAGCGAGCTTCCCCCACAGCTCGCTCCCAAAGCCGGACTATCGACGCCTCAGCTTCCCGCTGAGCCCTCTGGGGGGGAGTGTATGGGTAACCCCCACAACAGCCACGGACAAGCAGAGCGCTCAGCTGGGGCAATTAGCAGAACAATGGGATGTGTGTATTGATATCAATAGGCAGCCGCTCTTTGTCTAGCTTCTTCCTGCCAGTTCCGCTGTTGATATGTATGAGTCAAATGCAAACATTCATGCTTCCTGCTCTCACTGTGATGCAAATGTCCCATGCCTTTCATGTATTGTCTGTAACTGGGTATTTAAACTGCATCGCTCTGTAACTCTCCCTCTCTCTTACTGCTCATCTGACTGCACGCATTGCTTATCTGCTGGAGAGCCTCTGGGCTCGGTCTGGCGCGCATGCACGGCGCCGGAGTGAGTTCTCGTGATGGCGGTATGATTAATAAACTCCCTTAAAAACTCTCAGTTCGCTGCCTTATTAATCCATGCCGCCACAATAAAAGCTTTCTTTCCTTAAGTGTTTTTCTGCTTCTACATTGTTATCCTCACACCAAACATATTCAGGTTCAGGTTCCTTTATTTGTACCCGTAGGTAGATTTGTTTTGCAGTCAGGTGACATCCATATTTACAAACTACAGTTACATTCAACATGAACACAAACACAGGCACACATGAAGCTGACTATAGACATGATAAAAGTGCTCAAGGCTCCACCAATCAGGACATAAGGCAAAGAGATAAGAGAAAAAACATGAGAGAAGGGTCATATTAAAAAGTTAGACTTTACATTTCATATGCATGAAATATAAAGTTACTTAGGACAATGCAAATCACTATAACACTGTAGTGGTGGGAAGTGAAAGTACAAGTACTGAATTATTGCACTTAAGTTCATTTTTCCAGGTATTGGACAATATATCAGGTATTTGTGGACTTACTCATATTTTTGACAACTTTTTTCACATTTTTTTAAAGAACAAGCAGCAACAAACTTTAAATCTATGTACTTTTTCTGTGGAAAATGTTCCAAGTTGCCAGCTTCAAAAATGATGAGTTTATCTTGTTTTGACAACGTCCCACATGACATTCTGTCAGCTCTGGACAAGATCATTTCTGGGGAAAGAACTTTGAACTTGAACACTTTACAGTCTGTCTCTTGTTATCCCTACATGAATAAAAACTTGAATCAGTACTTTAACCAGAATAGATGACACAAGTACAGAGGGGTATACCTTTCACAACTCTGTAGTTTGGAGGTGCATAGAATATGCATTTATACAGTATCTTCATGTATATATGCAGTAAATCTATACATTTTTCCATGTAACCTTGTGACTGCATTATTTTAATTGCTTTTAATCCCAGATCAAGTTTGTTTAGGGTTCAAAATGCATCGTAAGTGTTAAATATATCTTGTTATACCTAACTAAGTACTGTTTATCTGTTGAAATATATATATTTACCGGCTAATATAACCCATAACAATATGGCCCCTGTTATCCCATTTTTTGGGACAGCTGATCACTTTTTGGCATGACATAACAGGCGACCTCCGTCTCGTAATGTGCCATAACACCACCTATTACAGAAATGACAAATATGTTTAAAAGTGTAGTCAATGCTCGCACTACAGACTTTATCTAACAACGGCTGATAACTGAAATATTGATGATTACCGGTGTCCTTAAACGTAGCCACCGTTCGCTGCCATTAAAAATAAAACTGTTTTTGGATGGTAATACAGGTTTGGAATAAAAGCAGCGCTCCCAAAGAGACAGCAAGCTCCTACATGTTGACAAGCTAGCGCTGCTACTTCTTCTTCTCTCGGTTACTGGCGATAGCAAACAAGTGAGAGGTGCATACCACCACCTTCCGTCTTCTCTGGTGTTCTGCGGGGGTTGGGCGCTTCACACTACGTAATGACGTAGCTCTGACATAATTCCCGACGAGCTCCATATCGGTGGAAAACCAACTGGTTCTTATGAGCCACTCCAGAAGAACTGGTTAAGCACTAGCACCAGCCCCAGAACCAAACTAGCACTGGAACCGGTTTGGTGGAAAGAAGCCCTTCGAGGCGTACAGGAGGGTCTCGGACGAGCCCGGACAGACGGTGCTTACCTTCCAGGATAAGGAGGACAATGGCGGGAGCTCCTGTCCGGCCTGCCAGTGAATGCATCACGCTTGTGGACGTTCAGAAGGTTTTTTCTTGTAGCAGAGGAAGTGACTTCAATTGAAAGAATTGTATTGCTTTTTCCTGGTGTGCTTTTTAGGGTATTTATGGTATTTATAATTATTGTGGGGTTGGTTTCTTAAATTGTGCACACTGGGGAAATTTGTGGTTCTTATTAGAATGTGTGGTTTTTATTTGAGGATTATGGTTCTTATTTGGTAGTGTTGTAGTCTATAACCATTTTAAGTAATTGTCTAAAGTTGTATAATTGCTTTCATGCCTTCCTGCGTGTCTGTTGTTGTGGCCCGAGAATCATGTATTTTATTCATAATGCTCACAGTGATTGGCATTTCCAAACTGTGACATTGTGGGTGACCCCCACAGCCACGGACAAGCAGAGCGCTCAGCTGGAGCAATTAGCATAACAGTGAGATCTATGGACTGATATCATTAGCCAGTCTCTCCTTCCTGCCAGTAATACTGCTTTTGATATGCGTCACTCTCATGTAAATGTCCCATGCCTTCCTGCAGTTACTGTGATGCTAATGTGCCATTCATGAATTGTCTAGCTGGGTATATAAGTGACTGAATATCGCTTCCTCTCTCTGTCTTACTGCTCATCTGACTACACGCATTTCCTGTTCGCTGACGAGAGCCTGAGAGCTCGCTCCAGCATGCTTATACAGTGCTGGAGTGAGTTTCTGTGATGGCGGATGAATAAAACACCCTTTTAAACCTCAGTTCGCAGTGCCTTATTTTACCATCTGCCACACTGGTGACCCCTAAAGAAAGAACACGCTGACGACGAACGAACGCAGCACCCGGCGGTGACTCCGACGACAAGCGAACGCAGCAGCCTGACGCAAATGGACTGCCCTCCCTTCTGCTACAGGGAGACCTCGACGCAGTGCCACCACCAGGCGAACTCTCCGGAGATCATCCACGACCGGGAAGGCTGCAGAAAGCGTCATGGTGTGACCCTCGCCTGAGATCGGGACATCCACGCTGGGACCGGCTGAGGGACAAAGAGCGTCTACTCCCTCTCACCGCTCCTCCGCATCTACACGAGCGCGCACGCACCTCGTCCTCTCTCCACGACAGCGACCTCCAGGGCCGATGGAGAACGCAGCGCGTGGACCTGAATGCACCATGACCCGGCACAAGCGAACGACAGCAACAGCCTGAACAGGGAGGACCATCGGCGCCGACGACGCTGATCTCCAGCAAGCTCCCTGACCTTGACTCACCTCTACAGCGGACCTGCCATGCACCGAACCCTGCACGCACACCGGGGGGTTACGAGGACAGCGCACCACGCACGGGACAATAACGGCTCCACAGACCACCATTGTCCTCCGCCGCTGCACATCGGAACCTTCAGGGCCGCTCACACACCTGAGGCACACACGCAGCCCACACACAGGATTTTGTATGGGTCTCAGCCACGGCGCACAACGGGAATTCAGCTGTCAGCTGTCCCCGAGGGCTTTAGGGCTGCGCGCGCACCTAAAGCCAACCCGCCAAGTCCCTCACTGCTGCAGCTCCTTTTTTTCTTCATGGCCGCGAGAGGAGTCAGAGACAAATTTTTCTTCCCACAGCCTGTGGATCTCCGCCACGTTCAACGGGACAGCCCCTCAACATCATGGATCCACATGCAATTTTTGCGCGGCCCAGACAATTTTGCCGTCCCGGGCCGGCACTTGCTACCCCCACCCCACCTCCCTCCACCTCCGCCTGCACAGAGCTTTCCCCGCAGCTCGCTTCCAAAGCCGGACTATCGAGGCCTCAGCTTCCTGCTGAGCCCTCTGGGGGGGAGTGTGTGGGTGACCCCCACAGCCACGGACAAGCAGAGCACTCAGCTGGAGCAATTAGCATAACAGTGAGATCTATGGACTGATATCATTAGCCAGTCTCTCCTTCCTGCCAGTAATACTGCTTTTGATATGCGTCACTCTCATGTAAATGTCCCATGCCTTCCTGCAGTTACTGTGATGCTAATGTGCCATTCATGAATTGTCTAGCTGGGTATATAAGTGACTGAATATCGCTTCCTCTCTCTGTCTTACTGCTCATCTGACTACACGCATTTCCTGTTCGCTGACGAGAGCCTGAGAGCTCGCTCCAGCATGCTTATACAGTGCTGGAGTGAGTTTCTGTGATGGCGGATGAATAAAACACCCTTTTAAACCTCAGTTCGCAGTGCCTTATTTTACCATCTGCCACACTGGTGACCCCTAAAGAAAGAACACGCTGACGACGAACGAACGCAGCACCCGGCGGTGACTCCGACGACAAGCGAACGCAGCAGCCTGACGCAAATGGACTGCCCTCCCTTCTGCTACAGGGAGACCTCGACGCAGTGCCACCACCAGGCGAACTCTCCGGAGATCATCCACGACCGGGAAGGCTGCAGAAAGCGTCATGGTGTGACCCTCGCCTGAGATCGGGACATCCACGCTGGGACCGGCTGAGGGACAAAGAGCGTCTACTCCCTCTCACCGCTCCTCCGCATCTACACGAGCGCGCACGCACCTCGTCCTCTCTCCACGACGGCGACCTCCAGGGCCGATGGAGAACGCAGCGCGTGGACCTGAATGCACCATGACCCGGCACAAGCGAACGACAGCAACAGCCTGAACAGGGAGGACCATCGGCGCCGACGACGCTGATCTCCAGCAAGCTCCCTGACCTTGACTCACCTCTACAGCGGACCTACCATGCACCGAACCCTGCACGCACACCGGGGGGTTACGAGGACAGCGCACCACGCACGGGACAATAACGGCTCCACAGACCACCATCGTCCTCCGCCGCTGCACATCGGAACCTTCAGGGCCGCTCACACACCTGAGGCACACACGCAGCCCACACACAGGATTTTGTATGGGTCTCAGCCACGGCGCACAACGGGAATTCAGCTGTCAGCTGTCCCCGAGGGCTTTAGGGCTGCGCGCGCACCTAAAGCCAACCCGCCAAGTCCCTCACTGCTGCAGCTCCTTTTTTTCTTCATGGCCGCGAGAGGAGTCAGAGACAAATTTTTCTTCCCACAGCCTGTGGATCTCCGCCACGTTCAACGGGACAGCCCCTCAACATCATGGATCCACATGCAATTTTTGCGCGGCCCAGACAACTTTGCCGTCCCGGGCCGGCACTTGCTACCCCCACCCCACCTCCCTCCACCTCCGCCTGCACAGAGCTTTCCCCGCAGCTCGCTTCCAAAGCCGGACTATCGAGGCCTCAGCTTCCTGCTGAGCCCTCTGGGGGGGAGTGTGTGGGTGACCCCCACAGCCACGGACAAGCAGAGCACTCAGCTGGAGCAATTAGCATAACAGTGAGATCTATGGACTGATATCATTAGCCAGTCTCTCCTTCCTGCCAGTAATACTGCTTTTGATATGCGTCACTCTCATGTAAATGTCCCATGCCTTCCTGCAGTTACTGTGATGCTAATGTGCCATTCATGCATTGTCTAGCTGGGTATATAAGTGACTGAATATCGCTTCCTCTCTCTGTCTTACTGCTCATCTGACTGCACGCATTCCCTGTTCGCTGACGAGAGCCTGAGAGCTCGCTCCAGCATGCTTATACAGTGCTGGAGTGAGTTTCTGTGATGGCGGATGAATAAAACACCCTTTTAAACCTCAGTTCGCAGTGCCTTATTTTTCATCTGCCACAACATTTACTTAATACCTAAAGTAAATTTTGCAAATATATTCTACTAAGCTTTACTATGGACTTTATTTTTCAGGTAAAAATGTTTTTACACATTGGTAGTAAATTTGCACCTGATCAAACAAGAAAAACGCAGTTACTTAAGAAATTAAAAGAAATCCTTGGTTAGTTTTCCTGTAATGTTTGGTGATTTTAATACGGAAACTAGTGTCAATGATAGAATCTCTGCTGTTCCTTTTAAATTATCCTGTAAAGAAATTAACAGAAACTACAGAGAAATCCTCTTTGTCTGATCTTAATAGACAATTAAACCCTCACACTGGTCATTATACTCATGGGATAATTTAGTTAAAACCTGAATTGAGATGATATATATTTCTTCACAAATTCACCCTTTACACTATAAAACCATTTCCACTGAGCTCTCTGACCATTTCATCGTTTCAGCTTCTGTTCTTTGTGGGCCTAAAATATTAAAGGCTCCTGGAAACTAAATACTCCATGGTTAAAAAAATCAGGATCTGTGGTTTGAATTAAAGTTTTGTTAAATCAGATTTTTAGTGTGGAAAACTCTTAACAGAATCAAAGATTTTCTTAATGTTAAGTGTCAACAGGGCAGCGCGATGGCGGAGTGGTTAGCACTGCGGCAGCACAGCAACTCACCCTTGGGGGAGGCCGGGGGATCCTGGGTTCGATCCCAGCCCCCGACCAACAGTGATCTGTGTGGAGTTTGCATGTTCTCCCCGTGTCTGCGTGGGTTTACTCCGGGATTTCTCCGGTTTCCTCCCACATGGCAAAAACATGCAAGTTAGGTTAATTAGCATCATAAAACTGGGGATTCTAAATTGTCCTTGGGTATGACTGTGAGAGTGAATGGTTGTCTGTCTCTGTGTTGGCCCTGCGATGGACTGGCGATCTGTCCAGGGTGGACCCTGCCTCTCGCCCACAGATGCTAGGATAGGCTCCACCCCCACCCCCCCCGCGACCCGAAAAGGATTAAGTGGAAGAAGATGAATGAAAGAATAAATGTCAACAATTAAATCAAGAGAAAAATGAACGTTATGATGCATTTAAAGTTTTCTTACGCACAGAGAAAAAGTGACTGATTTGTTGCAGTAAAGAACAGCTTCTAAGTGGTGAAATTTCATTTATCTGTGCTTTCTATTTTATTTTATCTCAATCATTTACATGCTGTTCTGATATGCAACTTTTTTATGGAAGTAAATCCTCTAAATAGGCATTTTTAATTGGCTGATACAGGGGTGTCAAACATGGCTCGTGGGCCAAAAACGGCCCACCAGGGGGTCCAAAATTTTCTCTGTGAATTCGTAGCGTTATTTCTAGTAAATTTCTGACTTTCTAATGATTACAATAGTTTGTGTAAATCAGACATTTTTTTTCTCTGTCAGATAAGACTTTTTTTGGTTTTTAATCCGGGACTTGTGGGTTTGGGCCACTGCTGAAGGAGGAGGGGCAGCCATGGGAGAAAGACAGACAGACATCCAGGTGGGGGAAATCTTCCAGGGAAAAGATGTCAAATCTGTTTTCCAGCGAGAGAGGAAGAGAGGAGGTACGGCCATGCCTGGTAAATCCTCGACGTTTGCAGTTAGGCCCGACCATGGTCCAGGGTGTGCATTGAGGCTGAGAAGAACCACCCGGGGCTTTAGGTTTTGCTCCAAGCGGAAGCCAGTGTTTAGTGCTGCAGTCTTGGACAGCTGAGGTGACCGGGAGCAGGGGTGGAGGTGGATGGCGATATGTTAATTTCACCCAGGTAGGTAGCCATCTCTGCTAACTGCAAGTCCGTTGCTGGAGGCGATGTCCATCCAGAAATGATTGTGTCCCAATTATTTTCCGCCTCCTGAATCTTATAGAGGTTAGAGTCTCAGTTCCAACTCGGAAACCTTCTTAGAGAGGGAAACACAGCTGTCACAGGTCGGACAGGATGTCTCTGTACATTGCTACCTTCATCTTAACCTCTATCCTGACTGCTCTCCTAGTTCCTGCCACTGAAAACCATCCACACAGCATGATGCTGCCACCACCTTTGGCATGGTTATGAATGGTATCTAGTTTCCTCCAAACATGACACCTGGCATTTACACCAAAGACTTCAATCTTTGTCTCATCAGACCAGAGAATTTTGTTTCTCATGGTCTGAGAGTCCTTCAGGTGCCTTTTGGCAGATTCCAGGTGGGCTGCCATATGCCTTTTACTAAGGAGTGACTTCTGTCTGACCACTCTACCATACAAGCCTGATTGGTGGATTTCTGCAGAGGTGGTTGTTCTTCTGGAAGGTGGTCTCCCCTCTTCACAGAGCAACACTGGACCTCTGACAGAGTGACCATCGGGTTCTTGGTCACCTCCCTGACTAAAAGGCCCTTACCCACCGATCATTCAGTTTAGATGACTGGCCAGCTCTAGGAAGAGTCCTGGTGGTTCCAAACTTCAATTTACATATGATGGCGGCCACTATGCCCATTCGGACCTTCAAAGCAGGAGGAAATTTTCTGTACCCCTCCCCAGATTTGTGCCTCGAGACAATCCTGTCTTGGAGGTCTACAGACAATTCCTTTGACTTCATGCTTGGTTTGTGCTCTGGCATGCACTGTCAACTGTGGGACCTTATTTAGACAGGTGTGTGTCTTTCCAAATCATGTCCAATCAACTGAATTTAACACAGGTGGACTCCAATTAAGCTGTAGAAACATCTGAAGGATGATCAGTGGAAACAGGATGCACCTGAGCTCAATTTTGAGCTTCATGGCAAAGGCTGTGAATACTTATGTACATATAATTTCTTTTTTATTTTTAATTTGCAAAAAATCTAAAAAAAAAAAAAAAACTTTTTTCATGTTGTCTTTATGAGGTACAGTGGGGAAAAAAAGTATTTAGTCAGCCACCAATTGTGCAAGTTCTCCCACTTAAAAGATGAGAGAGGTCTCCAATTTTCATCATAGGTATACCTCAACTATGAGAGACAAAATGAGAAAAAAAATCCAGAAAATTACATTGAAGGATTTTTAATGAATTAATTGGTAAATTCCTCGGTAAAATAAGTATTTGGTCAATAACAAAAGTTCACCTCAATACTTTGTTATATACCCTTTGTTGGCAATGACAGAGGTCAAACGTTTTCTGTAAGTCTTCACAAGGTTTTCACACACTGTTGCTGGTATTTTGGCCCATTCCTCCATGCAGATCTCCTCTAGAGCAGTGATGTTTTGGGGCTGTCGCTAGGCAACACAGACTTTCAACTCCCTCCAAAGATTTTCTATGGGGTTGAGATCTGGAGACTGGTTAGGCCACTCCAGGACCTTGAAATGCTTCTTACGAAGCCACTCCTTCGTTGCCCAGGCGGTGTGTTTGGGATCATTGTCATGCTGAAAGACCCAGCCACGTTTCATCTTCAATGCCCTTGCTGATGGAAGGAGGTTTTCACTCAAAATCTCACGATACATTGCCCCATTCATTCTTTTCTTTAACAGATCAGTCGTCCTTGTCCCTTTGCAGAAAAACAGCCCCAATGCATGATGTTTCCACCCCCATGCTTCACAGTAGGTATGGTGTTCCTTCTCCTCCAAACACAACAAATTGAGTTTTTACCAAAAAGTTCTATTTTGGATTCATCTGACCATATGACATTCTCCCAATCCTCTTCTGGATCATCCAAATGCTCTCTAGCAAACTTCAGACGGGCCTGGACATGTACTAGCTTAAGCAGGGGGACACGTCTGGCACTGCAGGATTTGAGTCCCTGGCGGCATAGTGTGTTACTGATGCAGCCTTTGTTACTTTAGTCCCAGCTCTCTGCAGGTCATTCACTAGGTCCCCCCGTGTGGTTCTGGGATTTTTGCTCACCGTTCTCATGATCATTTTGACTTCACGGGGTGAGATCTTGCATGGTGCCCCAGATTGAGGGAGATTATCAGTGGTCTTGTACTGTATGTCTTCCATTTTCTAATAATTGCTCCCACAGTTGATTTCTTCACACTAAGCTGCTTACCTATTGCAGATTCAGTCTTCCCAGCCTGGTGCAGGTCTACAATTTTATTTCTGGTGTCCTTTGACAGCTCTTTGGTCTTGGCCATAGTGGAGTTTGGAGTCTGACTGTTTGAGGTTGTGGACAGGTGTCTTTTATACTGATAACGAGTTCAAACAGGTGCCATTAATACAGGTAACGAGTGGAGGACAGAGGAGCCTCTTAAAGAAGAAGTTACACGTCTGTGAGAGCCAGAAATCTTGCTTGTTTGTAGGTGACCAAATACTTATTTTACCAAGAAATTTACCAATTAATTCATTAAAAATCCTTCAATGTGATTTTCTGGATTTTTTTTTCTCATTTTGTCTCTCATAGTTGAGGTATACCTATGATGAAAATTGGAGACCTCTCTCATCTTTTAAGTGGGAGAACTTGCACAATTGGTGGCTGACTAAATACTTTTTTCCCCCACTGTATTGTATGTAGAATTTTCAGGAAAAAAAATGAATTTAATCCCTTTTGGAATAAGGCTGCAACATAACAAAATGTGGAAAAACTGAAGTGCTGTGCATACAGTACGTTCCAGATGCACTGTACTGCATATTGAGGTTTAAATGGTGTAGCTTGTGGATTTAGCAAAGGCTAATAGTGTCAGGGGTACCTGTGGTAGTTTGATCTATACAACTTTTAGACATATCAAATTTATTATACCCCCTCATGGATCATCACCTTATTGTGGTGGAGGGGGGTTGCGTGCCCCAGTGATCCCAGGAGCTATGTTGTCCGTGGCAATTTGCCTCTGATAGGGTCACCCAAGACAAACTGGTCCTGGGTGAAGGGCCAGACTAAGGACGATCCAACAGACTCTCATGACAAATTCTATATCAAAGATTCAGTATACCCCGCCCGGTATGGGGTTACTGGGGCCCCACCCTGGAGCCAGGCCTGGGGGAGGGGCTCGAAGGCTAGCGTCTGGTGGCCGGGTTTCCACCCATGGGACCTGGCCGGGCTCAGCCCGAAGGAGTTACATGGGTCCGCCCTCCAGTGGGCTCACCACCTGCAGGAGGGATCATGGGGGTCCGGTGCTATGTGGATTAGGTGGTGGTCAAAGGCGTAGACCTTGGCGGACTGATCCCAAGCTTTCTAAACTGGCTTTTGGTACGTGGAATGTCACCTCTCTGGTGGGGAAGGAGCCTGAGCTGGTGTACGAGGTTGAGAGATACCGGCTAGATATAGTCGGCCTCACCTCAACACACAGCTCCGGTTCCGGAACCAGTCTCCTGGAGAGGGGCTGGAGCTTGGCTTTTTCTGGAGTTGCCCCGGGCGAGAGGCGACAAGCAGGGGTGGGTATTCTTGTATCCCCCCACCTTGCTGCCTCTATATTGGAGTTTTCCCCGGTGGACGAAAGGGTTGCTTCCCTGCGCCTTCGGGTTGGGAAACGGGTCCTGACCATCATTTGAAACATCATTTGGTACATAGGCACAGAGTACCCACCCTTTTTGGAGTCTGTGACTGGGGTGCTGGAGGGTGCTCCTCTTGGAGACTCCATTGTCCTACTGGGGGACTTCAATGCGCACGTGGGCAACGACAATGAAACATGGACGGGGGTGATTGGGAGGAACGGCCTGCCCAATCTGAACCCGAGTGGTGTTCAGTTATTGGACTTCTGTGCTAACCACAGTTTGTCCATAACGAACACCATGTTCAAGCATAAGGGTGTCCATATGTGCACCTGGCACCAGGACACCCTAGGTCGCAGGTCGATGATCGATTTTTGTTATCGTGTCATCAGACCTGCGACCGTATGTCTTGGACACTCGGGTAAAGAGAGGTGCAGAGCTGTCAACTGATCACCACCTGGTGGTGAGTTGGATCCGATGGCAGGGGAGGAAGCCATTCAGACCTGGTAGACCCAAGCTTATAGTTAGGGTGTGCTGGGGATGTCTGGCTGAGGCCCCTATCTGGGAGGTCTTCAACTCCCACCTCCGGAAGAACTTCAACCACATTCTGAGGGAGTCTGGAGACATGGAGTCTGAATGGGCCATGTTCTCCACCTCTGTTGTTGAATCAGCGGCCCAGAGCTGCGGCCGCAAGGTGGTCGGTGCATCTCGTGGTGGAAACCCCCGAACCAAGTGGTGGACACCAGTGGTGAGGGGAGCCATTAAGCTGAAGGAGTCCTATCAAGCTTGGTTGGCTTGTGGGACTCCCGAAGCAGCTGAGGTGTACCGGCAGGCCAAGCGGAGTGCAGCTCGGGTGGTTGCTGAAGCAAAAACCCGGGTATGGGAGGAGTTCGGTGAGGCCATGGAACAAGACTTTCGGTCAGCCTCGAAGAGATTCTGGCAAACTGTCCGGCGGCTCAGGAGGGGAAAGCAGCTTCCTGTCTACACTGTGTATGGTGTGGATGGGACACTGTTGACTTCGACTGGGGATATTGTCGGGCGGTGGAAGGAATACTTCGAGGATCTCCTCAATCCCAATGATACGCCTTCCACAGAGGAAGCAGGGTTTGGGGACGAGGGGGATGACTCGCCTATCACAGGGGCTGAGGTCGCCAGGGTGGTTAAAAATCTCCTTGGTGGCCGGGCCCCGGGGGTGGATGAGATTTGCCCTGAGTACTTCAAGGCCCTGGATGTTGTTGGGCTTTCATGGTTGACACGCCTCTGCAACATTGCGTGGAGGTCGGGGGCAGTGCCTTTGGCATGGCAAACCGGGGTGGTGGTTCCTCTCTTCAAAAAAGGGGACCGGAGGGTGTGCTCCAACTTTAGAGGGATCACACTCCTCAGCCTCCCTGGGAAGGTCTATGCCAAGGTACTGGAGAGGAGAGTCCGGCCGTTGGTCGGACCTCGGATTCAGGAGGAGCAATGTGGTTTTTGTCCTGGCCGTGGCACATCGGACCAGCTCTTTACCCTCTCGAGAATTCTTGAGGGTTCTTGGGAGTTTGCCCAACCAGTTTACATGTGTTTTGTGGACTTGGAGAAGGCATTTGACCGCGTCCCTCGAGGTTTTTTGTGGGGGGTGCTTCGGGAGTATGGGGTATCGGGCTTGATGTTACGAGCTATTCGGTCTCTGTACGACCGTTGTGAGAGTTTGGTTCATATTGCCAACACTCGGTCGGAGTCATTCCCAGTGAGAGTTGGACTCCGCCAGGGCTGCCCTTTGTCACCGATCCTGTTCATAATTTTTATGGACAGGATTTCTAGGCGCAGCCAGGGAATGGAGGGTGTCATGCTTGGTGACCACAGGATCTCATCTCTGTTGTTTGCAGATGATGTTGTCCTGTTGGCTTCATCCAGCAATGACCTACAGCTCTTGCTGGGACGGTTTGCCGCTGAATGTGAAGCAGCTGGGATGAGAATCAGCACCTCCAAGTCCGAGCCCATGGTCCTCAGCCGGAAAAAGGTGGATTGTCCTCTCTGGGTTGGGGACAGGCTCCTGCCCCAAGTGGAGGAGTTTAAGTATCTTGGGGTCTTGTTCACGAGTGAGGGGAAAATCGAGCGAGAGATTGACAGATGGATTGGAGCAGCATCTGCAGTGATGTGGACGTGTCTGTTGTGGTGAAGAGGGAGCTTAGTTCTAAGGCAAAGCTGTCGATTTACCAGTCAATCTACGCTCCTACTCTCACCTATGGTCACGAGCTTTGGGTAATGACCGAAAGAACAAGATCGCGGACACAAGCGGCTGAAATGAGCTTTCTCAGTAGGATTGCTGTACTCACCCTCAGAGATAGGGTGAGGAGCTCAGTCATCCAGGAGAGGCTCAGAGTAGAACCGCTGCTCCTCCACATTGAAAGGAGTCATTTGAGGTGGTATGGGCATCTGATTAGGAGGCCTCCTGGACACCTCCCACTTGAGGTGTTTCGGGCACGTCCCACTGGGAGGAGACCCTGGGGCAGACCCAGGACTTGGTGGAGAGACTATGTCTCCCAGCTGGTCTGGGAACGCCTTGGTATCCTCTCTGAAGAGCTGGAGCAGGTGGCTGGGGAGAGGGAAGTCTGGGCTTCTCTGCTTGAACTGCTGCCTCCGCGACCTGGACCTCCGGAAAAGCGGTAGAAGATGGTTGGATGGATGGATGGAAATTTATTATATGCCCTTACACGGGCCTCTGCAACCTACACTTCATAGTTTGCTTGCAGTTGTTGTAGCTTTGATTTTTTCCTTCCCAGCTTTAACGTCATTTCAGCCTCCTTTAGTTTAATTTCTCCCAGCATTTGTGTTTCCGTACCTGTGGTGGTCGTGAAAACGCATTCAACTTGAAAACATTAGGCAAAGTATTCGTTATTTGGGTAAATAATTGTTGCCAGCCATCTACCACCAGAGATATATGCAAATACGGCCGCCGGCATGGCCAGTCAACGAAAACTATGCGCGCCGCCCTGACACATGCCGATGTGACGTCACAGCGTTGATACTGAAAAGTCAATACTCAGCGTGTACCAGTGACGGACAGGTTTCACTGTACAGTCCATTTATCGCAGTGATGTGAGTGACCAGTGTGGAGTGTGTGCCCCGGCGAGGTGAACGGAAAAATCCTGTATGTGGGGAATCAGGTAGCGGTCGTGCGCCATGGCGTTGTTCAACCTGCGGAAATCACCGCACGGTCGCCACGATCCCTCAGCCTTAGGGACCATGTGTAGCGGGGATGCCCATGGGCTGTTCGAGCGCCTGATGATGCCCAACCTTTCCAGGTTGGCGAACTCCTCGCACGCTATGGCCAGTTTAGCTGCATCCAAGCGCCGAGGTCTCGCAAAAACGGGCGGCCCGGTGGTGGTGATAAAGTGCCCCACCCCGTGTTTAGAGATGGCCGCAGAAAACGTCGGGACCGTGAGTGCTGGGAACTGAGTGAGCAGTGTGTGGAACTTATCGCCTGTAGCTGTGACGTTAGCTTGTGCTGTTAGCTGGGTCACTCGAGCAAAGGACTTAATATCCGAGCTGGATATTAAGGAGCGTGGCTCCTCACCTCCTCTGGTCATCTCGCTGGGCTCCGTCACTGCCGCGTTGACTGTGATCGCCCTGGTGGTGATGATGATCCAGTCTGCCTCCTGGGCTAGCGCACGGTAGTCTCGCGCGGCCAGCCACGGCGAATTGGCCAGAACCACTCTCGGTTTGGGTACACAAAAGAAGTGTTTATTTTTGTTTTTTCGCTTATTATTGAGACATCCAAATGCTTTACATTCCGCCATTTTGCAATATCAAAATCAAAACAGCCACTGCTCAGCCGGGCACTCCAGGCTCAGCCAATATTGATCCAGATCGCGGTATCAACGTTACTACGTCACAGGAAGCGTCCTGGCAGGCCATGTAGCCGCCAGTATGGCTGCGCGCATGTTTTGCTGCCATAGCTGAACAAGCACATCGGCAATGGATTGATATCGCATTGCCGGCGCTCTGTTCAGAAGAAAAACTTGAACTAGAAATTGAGACAGGGGCTCAATATAATATCTTTATTTCATTTAGGACCATTGGTACCCTTTAAGTTTCCATTCACTCTCCCCCTTGATGTTCTTGTAGCATTTGGCTAGCCTTTGCTTGCTCAACCTTTGCTGCGAGATCTGCTTCTGCATCAGCTCGTTTACTGGAGGACTTGGAGATGGCGCTTTCTTGATCATCAGATCCCTGAAGAGACTGAGAGACAACTGTCTCTGTTAGTTTTTCCAAAAACAGACCCATATTCCTGCTGATCAAGCTACATCCTCACTCTTTCCTTTTCAAGGCGGCCATTGAATGTTTTCCCAATGTTCTCCATTCGTTTGTTAACAAGATCACAGAGGACAAAATACTGCATGCATCAATTTTGTTAAAGTCTGGAGAACTTACATGGTTGCATCTGGAATGACCTTTTGTAATGTATTTTGTTGTTTTTATAGTTTCACGGTGTCCTACTTGAAATAAAAGACTTGACACCAGTTGTGGTCAACGCTGATTATTTTTGCAGATGGCTGCTAGAGTGAAACTTTTTCTTTTCTTTTAATCTAATCTATCTGAAATAAAGATTCATTCATTCAAACCTGATGCTGCATTGGAGCCATCTTTGTTCCAGAAACTTCAGCAATCAGTGGCTTCAGCATGCTACAGCTGCAGTGAGAGACCTTGATGAGGACGGGTAAAGTCAGTCACAGGTCTTGTTTGGTTTGGTCTTTTTTCCCCCCACTATGTTTTACCTATTAATATTCTTCTTTGTACTTTAATAAACTTGCTAATAAGTTTTCACCACTGAGGACTCGTGTCTCCTATCAGGTGTGGGGGCTCTTAAAAGAGCTGTTGTGGTTGGTGGATGTGCAGCAGAAAGTCTAAGCTCTCTCTCCGCGGATGCGGCAGGCCAGCTGGATGTCTTTGGGCATGATGGTGACCCTCTTGGCGTGGATGGTGCACAGGTTGGTGTCCTCGAAAAGACCCACCAGGTAGGCCTCGCTGGCCTCCTGCAGAGCCATGACGGCGGAGCTCTGGAAGCGTAGGTCGGTCTTGAAGTCCTGAGCGATCTCCCTCACCAGGCGCTGGAAGGGCAGCTTACGGATGAGGAGCTCCGTGGATTTCTAGTAGCGACGGATCTCTCTCAGAGCCACGGTACCGGGCCTGTAACGGTGAGGCTTCTTCACTCCGCCAGTGGCCGGAGCGCTTTTCCGAGCAGCCTTGGTGGCCAGCTGCTTCCTGGGGGATTTTCCTCCAGTAGATTTACAGGCGGTCTGCTTGGTCCCTCCATTGCACCCTCCATTGCGCCCACCCTATGATGGACCGTTCAGAATGTTGGAAACAGGGGATAAGCATTTTTTGCTAGACTTGGGGGGTAGGCGGGAGAAAATTGGCATAGACAGACTCAAACCCGCTTTCGTTGTGGCGGACGAGCAAGTGCTGTTGGCTAGGGCCCCTCGGCGTGGAAGACTCCCACGGAGAGCTCCCCAGGGAAACGATTCACCAGAGAAGCCACACGGACAGACCGAAGTGCCCCCCCCCCCACTCACCACAGCCCACCTGCAGTCAGACACACTCCCAGCAGCCCCCCACCGGCACAGCAGCACCACGGAGGCAGTAAACCCCAGTTACAGCAGATATGGGAGGAGACGGAAGCCTAAATGGCGTGTAGACTGATGTTCTATTGTTCTATCTATGATGCTGGGGAGGGGGGCGGTGTAGCACCTTGGGAGAGTCAGATTATTTAGCATCTCAGACAAGAGGCAGTGGATAAGCATGGGGGAACAATGCTCAGGAGGTTCCTGGCGAGATAGCAGGAAGGAGTCAAGGACGTAGGGGGTTGAATGCAGTGTGATGCAAATGCCATGTTGTGTGTGGAGAAATGCCACGAAACTTGTGAAGAGAGATTTGGGTAAAAGAAGAGTGCCTGCTGAAATGTGCCATTCTGTTCTGTGCTTTAAAGATGTGAAGTGTGTAATAAACCGTCTGTCGTGAATATGTCTCTTATTTTACACACTCCACACGATTGCCATCGCTCTTTATTCTTCTGTTTGTGAGTAGCAGAAAAGTAAGAAAGAGACGGAGACATGCTGCTCTTAAAGCGTGGCACCAGCTGGAGACAGTGACGCTGCGTCAGACCTCCGGCTCCTGATTGGTCGCTGAACGGCTCCTCCTTTAGGGGGGCCACCAAGCTTCTGATTGGTCTGCTGGGAAGTTACCCGCCCTCTACTGCATATAAGGAGGCTTGGAACTGCTGGATTCACATTTTCTTTCAGTTTTAACTCCCAGGAGAAGATCGTGAAACCATGAGTGGAAGAGGCAAGACAGGCAGTAAAGCCCGCGCTAAGGCCAAGTCCCGATCCTCCAGGGCTGGACTCCAGTTCCCCGTGGGTCGTGTCCACAGGCTGCTGCGTAAAGGCAACTACGCTGAGCGCGTGGGTGCCGGTGACCCCGTGTACCTGGCTGCCGTGCTGGAGTACCTGACCGCCGAGATCCTGGAGCTGGCTGGAAACGCTGCCCGAGACAACAAGAAGACCAGGATCATCCCCTGTCACCTGCAGCTGGCTGTCCGCAACGACGAGGAGCTCAACAAGCTGCTGGGAGGAGTCACCATCGCTCAGGGTGGAGTTCTGCCCAACATCCAGGCTGTGCTGCTGCCCAAGAAGACCGAGAAGTCCAAGTAAATGTGGACACCTCATCCCACCACCAAACACCCAAAGCCTCTTTTCAGAGCCACCCACTCCTCTGCAACAGCTCAGATCCTCTCACACTTCAAAATCAATTTTCTACACTAATTAAACTCCTTCAAATATTGGAAGTTTCTCTGTAGATCATAACTAAGGTTAAAGATTGCTGCTCTTATTACCAGTGGCTCTATAAAAAGGAGTTATTGACAAAATTTTGCCAAAGTTAAAATTGATGGAGAAATACAATAGAAGAAAAATACCACAACATTTATGGAAAACTAATGTCTGCTTGTTAAAAAGTGAAATGAGTGAGGAGAATTTCACCTACGTAAGATGCTGTGAACAAGGATTTCTTGAAGAAAGTTCAGAAAAAAAAACTGAGTGGGAAGTCTAATTTTTCATGTTTTTTATAGATCTTTTCTGTTCAGGTCACCAATTTTGCTGACTTAAGATATTTTGTTCATCTTGCAAAATACCTTAATAACACAGCCCAGAACCTTGTCAGTACCATGTAATTACTAATGAGCAAAATAGCCTGGAACCGGGTAATTTCAGGTTGGTTATGAAATTAGAACCTAAGAAGTACTGCGTAATTTTGGAGTACTTCCATATAATCTCAGTGTGAACAGTTAAACTGGTCTCCAGCATAGAAAGTGCAAAGTTCTCATATGGTAACTAACTCCAGAGTTTCCTGCTTGGTAAATACAGCCCCAACAGCACACACACGTCCAGCCAACGTCGGCAAGTTGACATCGGGAATACATCTTAGAGAGGTTGGTTGTACATCGTAAACTTGGTAAGTCGGCCGATGTTGGTGCCATGTATGTTTGCTGCTGGGGAGGGAATTTATTGGATAAGTTTATGTACTTACAATGTATTTTCACTAAAAACAGGCTTGTTACCCTGATATTACCTGTACTAACACTTGTACTGCAGTAGTTTCATTGGACAATACACTGAAATTTCATCGGCAGGAATAAAAATGTTCTCTTCTGTCTTGGACCAGTCTTTGGTTGATCCCTGGGTCTGTTTGACTCTCTTCAGCTCCAGGAAAAAAATTAATTACTTCTAAATGTTGGTAAATTCAGACTGTTGCTCCGCTGATGTACCAGAATAAAAGCTTGTCCTCTGATGCAGCTGAACACTGAAAAAATCTTTGGACATAATTATTATTATTATTATTATTATTATTAAATCCTCTGGGCAGATGGTCTAGTTTATTTTCTGTTTCTGACCATCAAAATTAGTCCTAACGATGATTTTACAGGCTTGTGAAGTAGCTGATGATTCACAGATGTAAATCAACATATGATTTATTAATTTAATTTACAATGAAAACAGTAATTTGTTTACAAGGGAAAAGTCCAAAAAAGTTGAGAAACCCCCAACACACATTTATACAGAAAAAGGCTTCAGAATTAGGAAAAAAAAAAAAAAAGATAATTTAAAAGTAAAAAAAAATTGTTAAAATAAAGATGTTGATTTATGAGGAAAAAATTGGTAATTGACAAGAGAAGAAAAGTACATTTGTGTTGGAAAGAAAGTCGTTAATTTACAAGCATGAAAAAAAAATCGCATTTATGGAGGAAAATTGCAGAATTCAAAGAAAAAAGTAACAGATTTATGAAAACAATGTTGCAAATTAACATTCAAAAAAGGAGTGAATCTAGAAGAAAAAGTTGTAGATTTATGAGAGAAAAACACTGATGAGAAAAGACTGCAAAATTAAAAGAAAACAGCAGCAAGTTTATGCAAAAGTGTTGCAAATTTATGAGGAAAACATGCAAATTTAAGAGCAGAGAATTGCAGATTCACAAGAAGAAAAAGGGGAAATTTATGATGAAAATAGTAAATTTGAAAAAAAAAATCTCATTTATGAGGGAAAAATATACAAAATTAAAAGAAAAAAACTGCAAATTTACAATGAATAAAGTAGTGAATTTAGAAGAAAAGTATTAGATTTATGAGCGAAAAATACATTTGAGGGAAAACACTGCAGAAATAAAAGAGAAAAGTAACAAATTTATGAGAAAAAAATTTGCAAATTTATGATGAAATCATGAATTACAGGGGGAAAAAAAGTTCCATTGGTGAGGGGAGAAAATTGCAGATTTAAAAGGAAGAAGTTGAAAATTTATGAGGAAAAAATGTCAAATTTAAGAACAAGGAGTTGCAAACTGAAAAAGGGGAAAAAGGTAGATTTATAAGAAAAAGATGCAAATAAAAAAATGTTCTTAGGTTTCACTTTTGTGCTTCAAATGCATTTTCTTCAGTTGTGTAAGATGATGTAGAAATGGGGTTTCTGGTGATACTGGGGTGGAATAATTGATTTGCTCCTATGGTGTGGAGGGTCTTCATAGATGGAAATCTACACATTATTAAACGGAGTGAAAAGACCGGAGGAGACATTGGGATGGTAAAGGGGGACAAGGACGTCTGGACTCCTATGTCCACATCCCTGCTGAGAGGCCTGGCCACATGTGGCCTTTTTCCAAAGAAAAAGAAAGAAAAGCTATTTTCAGTCTTCAGAATTTAATGCTGTCTTGCTTTAGAACCACATGATGATTGTCCCGACACACTTCAGCTGTGGTGGAGACAATCAGGACTGCAGTCTTTGAAGGGATTTTGGAACACTGAATAGAAATCATTGTCATTTACATCCACACATGTTGCTGCTTTTTAAAAGCAAGTTATAAAATATTTAGACTAAAAGTTTAGACTAGAACCCAGAAAAATTCATGTAAAATGATCATTTCAGCGGGGAACCAAAGCCCTTATTTATCTTGAGATCTGCAGAGGACCTTTGCATTGGTCCAGGCTGGTTTTTATTTATTCTTACGCAGTAACTCTAGAAATCTCTGCACTTTATTGTCATTCAGATTCATGTGTTGAAGAAACAAAGACATTTTGCAGCTCTGAGCTGAAGCCTGTCTGCAGGACTCAGCATCCATCAGTGTGTTTGCTGCAGCCATTCTGTCCTCGCTTTACTACAAAATAATCACTAATAAGATAAGATAAGATAAGATAAGATAAGCCTTTATTAGTCCCACAACGGGGAAATTCCAGGATTGCAACAGCACAGGGATAGCAACACTCAGAGCAACAATCAGAAGGCAAGAAAAAAAAAAAAAAAAAAAAAAAAAACAAGCAAGCAAGAGCAGCTAATATACATATGTACATATTACTATAAAATATATATATATACACACACACACACAGACACACAGTGCAGAGCATTGTAGCTGGATGGAATAAATATATGAATATATGAACACACAGTGCAGAGCATTGTAGCTAGATGGAATAAATATGTAAATATATAAACACCCACAGTACGGAGCATTGCAGCTAGATGGAATAAATATGCAAGTATATAAACACACACAGTGCGGAGCAATGTAGCTAGATGGAATAAATATATAGATATATAAATATAAACACACCCAGTGCTGAGCATTGTAGCTAGATGGAATAAATATATAGATATATAAATATAAACACACCCAGTGCAGAGCATTGTAGCTAAATGGAATAAATATGTAAATATATAAACACACACAGTGCAGAGCATTGTTGCTAGGTGGGATGAAACAGCATAACCGTCTATTTAGTTATCCTACATGGTATGATTATGTGCCCATACATATTCTCACCCTCCATAGCGACCGGTATGGAGAATGACAGAAATGACAGAAATGACAGAAGAAATGACAGTAATATTGCATTACTGTCCCTTCCAGTCTCTTAACAAACATGTGTCCCAGCAGTCAAAGTGTTTTTGTGGCAACTCTGCAACGTCTGAAATGATTTGAGGAGAGAAAAGCAGAGCAGAAGCCGCAGAGCAGCGCCGAGCTCGGCGGGGAGACGCTGAGGTTTGGAGGCTTCATGAAGAAACAGCAGAGGACATCAGAGTCCCGCATCAGGCCCTCATGAAGACACATCAGGCCGCTATCAGCTGCTCCAAAATCAGCCTTCAGAGCCGCTCCAGCCTTCCGTCTGATCCCTTTTTATCACGGAGAGAAAACACAAGTGGAGCCTCCAAGTCCACGCACATCAGCAGCAGCGCTCAGCTGAGTCTCCACGGTTCTCACCGCGTCTTCATGTATCACGTGTTTCTTCGACAGAGACATGTTTGCACTCTGATTCCTGCTGTGTGTTGGACACTTGCACAGAGAAGAAATGGCAGAAGTAGCACCAGCCGCTGCTTCGGCTAAACCAGCAAAGAAGAAGGCATCCAAGCCCAAGAAGGCTGGACCCAGCGTTGGAGAGCTGATCGTTAAAGCGGTGACAGCTTCCAAAGAGAAGAAGGGCATGTCGCTGGCCGCCATCAAGAAGACTCTGGCTGCCGGGGGCTACGATGTGGACAAGAACAAGTCCCGCGTTAACATTGCTGTCAATAGCTTGGTCAACAAGGGAACCCTCATCCAGACCAAGGGAACCAGGGTTTCTGGATCCTTCAAGGTGGCAAAGGCAGACAGCAAGGCCAAGAAGGCTGCAAAGAAAGGCCCTGCTAAAGCCAAGAAAGCCGCTGCCACGAAACCAGCAGCAGCTAAAAAGCCCAAAGCAGCAGGAGTCAAGAAGGCTGCAGCTGCTAAGAAGTCCCCGAAGAAGGCCAAGAAACCAGTAGCGGCCAAGAAGGCACCAAAGAGCCCCAAGAAAGCTGCCAAGAGCCCCAAGAAAGTGGCCAAGAAGACCCCTACTGCCAAGAAAGCTGCGCCGAAGAAAGCAGCCAAAGCTAAAGCTAAGAAGACAGCCCCCAAGAAGAAGTGAGCTGTCATGGCTGACAATCAGAATCAGAATCAGAATCAGAATCAGATTTATTGCCATTGTTCATGTAGTACACAAACTAGGAATTTGTCTCGATGCCATGCTGCAACATTAAAAAGTACATATACATATACATACATACATAATACTTGATGTACTTACAATGTATTTTCACTAAAAACAGGCTTGTTACCCTGATATTACCTGTACTAACACTTGTACTGCAGTAGTCTCATTGGACAATACACTGAAATTTCATCAGCAGGAATAAAAATGTTCCTTTCTGTCTTGGACCAGTCTTTGGTTGATCCCTGGGTCTGTTTGACTCTCTTCAGCTCCAGGAAAAAAATTAATTACTTCTAAATGTTGGTAAATTCAGACTGTTGCTCTGCTGATGTACCAGAATAAAAGTTTGTCCTATCAGTCTCATAATCTAATGAGAATAGGATTAGCTGTTAATCTCATCAGAGCAAAAAAGTCTCAAACAAAAATCTAGAGAACATTTTCACCCATTATTACATTCAATTATAGTGATTAAATGTGTTCAATCCCTTTTCTCTGCTATATTCATGGACTGCTCTTTATTCACAAAGATGAGCCCCTCACAGAATCACAATATTTCACTTCAAACTAAAATGTTCTATAATTAGCAATAAATTAATAATTTGGAGTAAATTACAGATCAGATTAGTGTCCCAAATGGATGTACAAAGCCACACCCCACCCCTCATTTTTGTTCTACTAACAGTGTATAAAATCATAACCTCTCATTTGAACTGTGTTTTTTGTTCATCTTTTAACCAGGTCTTGGATATTGCAACAACAAAGAAATTTTGATTATATTGTAACAAGCATTCATGGATTTTAGAAAAATTCATCTGCAGACATCTACTATTAAAATGGATTATTGAAAATGTCTTATCAGAAATATGTGGTATTTGTTTCTCAGTAAAGTAACTACATTGATGATTTAAACTTTAAATAAAAGTTGTTTTCAGGATCAATATTTGATTCACTATCGTATTGTTTATGTTCAGTGTATTCAAATAATTTCAGACAAGGTCCAATTTCTGGTGTGAATGTTTGAGTACAGACAGTGTCCTTCATGTCAGCAAATTTTTAACAAATCCATAATGTGAGGTTTCAATCAATCAATCAATCAATCTTTATTTTGGATAGATTAAAAGTACAGATTAAAAGAAACAGAATAATATAACAAAGGGGGAAGAAAATCCAACAAGGTCAAATTAGACAATAACTCCTCTGATTATACAGTTCAACATAAGTTATCTGAAATGGCTGATAGCTGACAGCTTATATTGCCCACCCATATTCCATCTAAGAATTCAAAAGAAAAACAAAACTAGAGCATTTACAATTCAGAACAAAGCTAAGACAAAATGTGACAAAAAAAACAAAAACTAGGGAGCAACACAACGCAGACTGGATATGACAATCCTTATGTGATTTTACATGTCATCTTGTATATATGTTTGGAGTATTTCTTCCTTTAGTTTTTGTTTAAATTGTCCAAGCATTGTACATGATTTTAATTCAGGTCCAAAATCGTTCCATAATCTGACTCCTTGCACTGAAACACAGTGTTGCTTGGTGGTAGTTCTCACTGAAGGTTTTTGAAATATACATGTTCCTCTGAAATGATATTGTTTCTCCCTTATTTGGAACAGCTTTTGGATATTTGCAGGCAGTGATATATTCTTCACTTTAAACATTATCACTGCAGTTTTAAAGTCAACCAGATCTTTCAACTTGAGAGCTTTTAATTTAAGAAAAAGTGGGTTTGTTGGTTTCCTGTAAGCAGTGTTGGTTATTATTCTAATAGCTCTCTTCTGAAGCATAAAGACTGGATATATGTTTGTTTTATATGTATTTCCCCATACTTCAGTACAATATGTCATGTATGGGAGTATTAATGAATGATACAAGGTATATAGTGTGGGTTGATTCAGCAAATATTTCACTCTGTGTAGTATTGCAATTGATTTGGATATTTTACCTTTAATATAATTAATATGTGACTTCCAACACAGTTTATTATCAATTATTACACCAAAAAATTTAGTTTTGGATACCCTTTCGATCTCTACACCATTTACACTGAGTTTAGATACTAAGTTGTTGTGATGGTTGTTAAAAACTATAAATTTTGTCTTACTTGAATTGAGAGTTAATTTGTTTGAATCAAACCACAGTTTAAGCTTTCCTAATTCCTTTCCGAGTGTATCCAAAAGTTGTTCCAAATTGCTTCCACTGCATAATAAATTTGTGTCATCGGCAAACAATATTAAATGCATTTTTTCTGACACTTGCATATATCATTTATATACATATTGAATAACAATGGCCCCAAAACTGAACCCTGTGGGTCTCCACAAGTAACCTTCAGTAACCTTCAGTAGAGTTTTTGTTACCAACACATACATACTGATATCTATTCTTTAAGTAACTACATAACCAGGACAGTGCTACCCCCCAATACCACAATTTTGTAGTTTCTTTAATAATAAATTATGATCCACTGTATCAAATGCTTTTTTAAGATCCAGGAATACCCCAACTGAATACTCTTTATTTTCACCGGCAGTTGATATTCTTTCTATAAATTCCATTAGAGCAAATGCAGTTGTCCTCTTGTGTCTGAACCCATATTGCTGCTCACACAATAAATTATTCTTCAGTATGAAGTTGTCAGTTCTCTCATAGAATATTTTTTCAAGTATCTTGGAAAATTGCGGCAACAGTGAAATTGGTCTATAGTTTGAAAGTTCCCCTCTGTCACCCGTCTTGTATATCGGAATTACTTTAGCTATTTTCATTGCATTGGGAAGTATACCTGTTTGGAGAGACAGGTTACAGATATACGTCAGTGGTTTCACTAAGCATTCAAGTTTCCTTTGTGATCAACCTATTTCAGTATCAAGAATATACATCTACCTTAAACTGTTGCTTAACTTTGTCCAAGTCAGGAAGCTCCCTAACCACAATGACTTTGGCATCCTCTGGTGTCCCATTCAATTTAATCAATATTTTACAATTTCTTGTCCAAGGTGCTTGTATGTTGTGTTGCTTCTTGAGAATCCTGGCCTTCCTCGAAATGTCGGAGTTCTTCTTTGTAAGGTGTTCATTCATGCATACATCCGTTCCTCTGTTTTGTTTTGTTTTTTTGTCTTAACAGTTCAGTTTTGGCTTTTCTGTATGTCAAACAAATGATAATGGCTGGTTTTACCTTATTGTCTTTCTGTGGGAGTGTGTGTCAAGCCGAGATGGAATTTCTGTCAATAGAAATGTCTCTAGAAAAAAAAAAAAATTGAGTACCTGCTTCTCCAGGGACTACATATCCCCTGGCATCTCATTGTCCACGTCATGGCTACCTGCTCTAGCTACAGCCCAAGCATATGAACAGTGTCTGGTATTTAATCCACTCCTGATTTTATCATCCATTCTCGTGTACTGCTCCAGTTCATCCACACATTTTTCCTAGAAGCTAATCTTCTTTTCTTTTTCCAAGATAATTATCTTTAACACACACACTTCATCCATTAGTTCAAGCTATTTGTTTTGTTGGTTGGACACTTTGGTGATTTCTTCTGACAAAAAATTTAGAGAACACTTAACCTCATCCATTTCCCCGTCTTATTATTTTTAAGGTAAAAAACGTACTTAAACATTAGCAGTAAATTTGTATTTTAGTAAATTTGCTCCTAATAGAACAAGAAAAATGCAGTTATTTAAGAAATGAAAACACATCCTTGATGTTGGTTTTCCTATAATAATGTTTGGTGATTTTAATACAGTAACTATTGTCAATGATAGAATCTCTGCTGTTCCTTTTAAATTATCCTGTGAAGGGAAGTTATTAACAGAAACTACAGATAAATCCTCTTTGTCTGATCTTTATGGACAATTAAACCCTCACACTGTTCATTACACTCAATGGGATAATTTAGTTAAAACTAGAATTGATAGTACATATATTTCCTCACAAATTCACCCTTAACAGTATAAAACCCTTTTCACTGACCTCTCTGACCATTTCATCATTTCAGCTTCTGTTCTATGTGGGCCTAAAAATATCAAAGACTCCTGGAAACTAAACACTCCATGGTTAAAAAAAAAAAAAAAATCAGGATCTGTTGTTTGAATTCAAAAATGAAATTCATAAAGTAGTAGAATTAAGAAGTTTCTGTAAATCATTGATTTTAATGGAGGAAACTCTTAAAAATAGAACAAAAGATTTTTTTAAATTTAAATGCTGACAATTAAATCAAGAGAAAATGAATATTATGATGAAAATGTACAGAGATATATTGAATTAAAGTGTAATAAAAATAGAGCTGAAGCTGACGAAAATGAAATGAATGATTTAAAACCAGAGATTGATGCTGTAAATGGTGAATTACTGAACTCTCATAAGTAAACTGGATGTGATCAGAGAGGAAATCTGTCATCTATTGTTAGTGCTGGAGAAAAAAGGTGCAGCAGTGAATTTATCAGTGAAATAAAAGATTTCAGAGGGAGGATCTCTTGTGGTGAAAAGGAAAAAAAGATATGCTATCAGAGAAAACTGTCTTCTCTTCTACAGTCCTTTTATCAATGATAGGAAATTCTAGACTCTTTCCTAGAGGTAATTGTCCGTTATGAACCCAGTATTTTCTCCCCACTTCTGGAAGAAATAAGGACACATGAAATTATAACAGCTATTAATCAGCTCAATGCAGGTAAATCTGTAGGTCCAGACGGCTTCCCTTCTGAATTTTATCAGTTGGTTTTTGATGATGTTGTTGACCTTTTACTGTCTGTTTTTATTTCTTCTTCTTCTTTTAGATTTGATTGGCAGTTGGCAACCAGCTTACAAGTGCATTAGCGCCTCCTACTCAACACTTAGAAAGTCTTCACTGTCAGTTTTTAACCAGGGCCTTAGAGAAGGTCTGCTGGGAGAGTCCTTTAACTCTGGGATTATGTGTTTGTTATATAAAAAAGGGGATTAATGTGACAGAAATAATTATAGACAGCTAACAATTATGAATGCTGATTATAAAATCTTGGCAAAAATTATAATGAACAGATTTCCAGACATACTTGACATAATTATTGACAAGGAGCAAACATGTACAATAAAAGGACACCAGATGTGGGACAATCTCTGCATACTAAGAGAATTAATTTACTCGAAGACCCTGGTTTTTATATTTTAAGTCTTGATAAAACCAGAGCCTTTGACTTTGTCTCAAGAGATTTTTTATGGGCAGTTTTAGAAATGTACGGTATCCCCGAGCATTTAATTAAAGTGATCAAATTGTTATATAGTAAGTCCTCGATTCAAGTTAAAGTGAATGGTTCTCTGACTAAAAGAAAAAAAATCAACATCCTTCGAGACGTGAAGCAGGGCTGCCCTCTGAGAGCCGCCCTTGATGTCCTGGCTATCAGCCACCTTTTCAGGAAGATTAATACAGATTTGAGACTGCAGGGCCACATTTTGGGAGAGACACTCAGGGTGGCAGCTCTGGCTTATGCTGATGATGTTACAGTCATTATCAACAACCAAGAAGAGATGGACACCCTCAGAGAGATTCTGGACCAGTTTGAGAGAACATCAGGAGCTCGGCTCAATAAACAAAAAAGTGAAGCTGTATGGATAGGTCAAGATAATCAGAATTCAAAACTAGACCCGACTTTAAAAAACAAAATTAAAATTCTATGTGTTTGGTTCACTTCAAAAGACTGCTGCAAAAAAAAGAGTCTGAGGTTAAAGAAGAAGTTCTCAAGTGGGAAAATAAAAATACAACTTACAGTATAATGTCCGCATTAGCATAATCCGAACCCATATTGTCTCTACATTGCTCTTTTTGGCCACAATTTTTCCACCTCCACCAACAACCATCTCAACTATCTGTAAATAATGTGTCAAACTTATCTGGAACACAAACCGGGAAATCTCCAAAAGAACGCTCATTTTTAAAAACAGAACCGACGGTGGTCTGGGAGCTCCAACCTCAGCATTTCTTTGATAATTCCATTTATTAAAAACATTTCTAGTGCAATTTCAAGAAATATTGTTTGGTTTTCAACTAATTCACATTACTGGAAAAAAAAATTAAAGATAGAGAAAGATCTACCATTCCATACTACAAACTTCTGTATGGTTACTTCCTGGAAACTTTCAAACATCTTGACATAAAATGGAAAACCTCAACTACAAAACACATTTATAAAATGATAAATGATTAGAAAAATGCTGTTAAAAATCAATTATAAACATATTGACTCAGACCATTCTCAAATTATTAAGTAAACTGTATAAACGATAAAATCAGCACATTAGAGACACAGCTTGGTTAATATCAGTAAACAGATTAGCCGTCAGGTCTGTAGTTAAATGGAGCTGCTTTGTTCCAACCACCAAGTGTCCCGTTTTAAACAAAAAGGACAACAAAGCCACCTGGTGAATTTCACCTCAAGAAATAGTTTTCAGGGCAGCACAGTGGTGGAGTGGTTAGTACTGCGGCAGCACAGCAACTCACCCTTGGCTGGGGGATCCTGGGTTTGATCCCAGCCTCCGACCAACAGTGATGCCTGCAGAGCATTTTCAAGCTACAGGATAAAGATTTTTTTATCATTTCAATAAATGCTCTGTCTTTTAAGAAATATCAGTGATCGTAAGGGAAAAAAGAAATAATAAAGTTGAGGTGACTACAGTGAATGTGCTTGGGCTACTTATCCATTTTTATTAAGAAATAATAACTTTACAAAAGTCTTAGGACTAAGGTGATTTCCTTGGTGTAATAATTGATAATAAACTGTGTTGGAAGTCACATATTAATTATACTAAAGGTAAAATATCCAAATCATTTATCTTTTGTTCATATAAAAGACAAAAAATAAAATAGAAAGGAGATGTCTTTACTTTCTTTACATGTTTCAACTGCACTGCAGCCTTCATCAGAAGAGTCAGCTGATTGATGCCAGGTGACATTTATCAGCTGATTTTTTTGTAGGCGGGGCCAGCTCAGCAGATCTGTCGGATCCACCGAGCTGGCCCCGCCTCCCGCCATCAGATGGTCTCTGGAGAATGTGGTCCCAGGTGTGGGAAAGCATAAAGGCCCCCTCATCTCGGTTCATGGTGTCTTTTCCCCGCTTCCTGAACTCTATGGCCTCCTTGATCCAGCATTTGTGTCTGTTGCTCTCCGATCCAATAATTTTTGCGTTGACCCAGTCCATGATGTGATTACTTCTTTTGCAGTGATCTGATATTGCTGATTTTAATGTTTCTTGTTCTGCCTTTTCTTTTTGTGATCTTGTGAGTCGTCCTTGTGTTTCCTTCTCACATTCCTTCTGGTGTTCTTTTTTTCTTGTGGTGAATAATCTTCCAGTTTCTCCAATGTAGGTTTTGTTGCATGATATGCATGATATTTCATATATTACATTGCATTTTTTGTCTTGCTCTATTCTGTCCTTGGGGTGTACTAACAACTGTCTTAATTTTTTGTGTGGTTTGACTGCTGTGTTTATTTTGTATTTTTTCATGATCTTTTGAATTGGTTCCGTGATCCCTCATATGTATGATATAGTTATGGTGTCCTTGTTTTTGATTTCGGCTTTTGTTCTGTGTCTTATTTCCTGTTTATTTTCTTTGTTTTTGACTTGCTGTTTCCCTTTGTTTATAGCCCATACTGGATATTGGCAGCGTATAAGTGCATGTTTTATGTGGTTTTCCTCCTCCTGTCTGTCTTCTTGGTCCGTGATGATGGTGGCTTGTTCATATAACATCCTGACGACTGATAGCTTGTGTGCTGTGGGGTGTTCCGGTCCATAGTAGGTATTGATCTGTGTGGGTTGGTTTCCTGTAGACTGTGATTTTTATGCTGTCGTTATCATTGTGGTGGATTTTCATGTCCAGAAAGGCTATGGTGCCATTTTCCTCCTCTTCGTGTGTGAATTTTATGTTCCCAGTGCTGTCCGTGCTGTTCAGATTGTCAGTGAGTTCTTATGTGTGTCCTTTCCTTATTTTTTCCAGAATGTCATCCATGTATCTCTTCCAAAGGGTGGGTTTGCATTGTGTAGGTGGTGTGTTTATGGCTTTGTTTTCCAGATCCTCCATGAAAAAGCTGCTCATAATGGCTGATAGTGGGTCTCCCAGTGCAAATCCTTCTTTTTGTCTGTAAATTTTTCCTCTGAATTGAAAATAAGTGGATTTTGCAACAAACTGTAATAGTTTGGATATGTCATGAACTGTGAGATTGGTGCGTCTTTTTAGGGTACTGTCATTGTTGAGGCGTTCTTGCACTATATGTAGTGTGACGTCAACAGGTGTCTTTGTGAATAAAGAGATGACGTCATCTGAAATGTGGATCTCGTCTCATTCTATTTTCATATCTTTGAGTTCTTGTGCCAGTTCTTTTGAGTTTTTGCAGTGGAAATCTGATAGTCCAAGGAGGGGTTTGATGATTTCAACTAGAGCTTTTGATAAGTTGTATGTGACTGATCCAATACTATTATTGGCCACAGTGGGATATCCTTTTTATGTATTTTCGGAGTTCCATAGATCCAGGGGGTGATACTGGCTGTGGGTATCAGGTGATCATATGCGTCCTTTGTGATTTTTTTGCTTTCTAATAGAGGTTTGAGAAGGGCTTTTAGCAATTTTTTTCTTTTCTTCTGTGGGGTTTGTTTTAATGATTTCATATGTGCTGTCATCTGCCAACATGGCTTCCATCTGTTTTTCATATGTTTCCGTGTCCAGTATTACTGTTGTTCTGCCTTTATCTGCTGGGAGGATTGTGATTATTTTATCTGTCTTGAGTGAGTTTAATGCTTTTTCTTCTTTTCTTGTAACGTTACTTTGTGGTAATTTGGCCGTTTTTAGGATTCCTGCGACTGTGTTCCGGAGTGATTCTTTTTCTCCTTGGTCCTGGATTTTTTCACATGCCTGTAGTATAAAGTGCCTATAAAAATATTTGTCATAAGGTACAGGAATTATTTATTTTATTTAATAGTGGGTGTGAAAGGGGGCGGAGTTGAACCATCACTTCTACACCCGCTAAATTAAATAAAAGCACTCGTAAAAGGGGCACCAGTCCTAACGGACAATAAAATTAACTTTAATTTTATTTAATTTTGTACCTTAAATTACTTAATGAATCAGTCTCAAAGTTTCAGTGAGTTTTTGTCCTGCCGTGATTAGGAAACCTGTATATGCGAAAGGAAAACGCTTCTACTGCTCTTATTCACTCTTTTATTAAAATCATTCAGGTTACATGGCATGGCATTCAAATGATGAATAAACAGATTCAGATGATGACAGCGTAAAATATCACATCAACTGATATTGGGTTCCTGAACATAAAATCCAGCTTTACACCTCTGCAGAACCAAGGAGAAACTAGACTTATGTTTCAACGTTAAATGAGGCTGGAATGTTTTAACAAAACATCGCAATTTTATGGGGAAAATTCATAAGCTAATTATCTAAAAATGACTCCTGAATTAATCTACAAAATTTAAGGGCAGTTACTTAAAAATGACTGAAAGTTTTCGTTCAGTTTACAATTCCATCCTGCGGCTGAGAGACTAATTGAGCCCTGAAATACGGGCCATATTCAATTGTAATTTAATTGTTAGGACATCACGTTTTAACCCAGGAAATAGGAGAAATAAAAGTTTCACTCACACACGGCCGTAGGTCCAAGTTTCTGCGGGTCGGTACCGCTGGGTTTTGAAGTTAGGACATCGGAGGAAGCTGCTGCTGCGATGCCTCCTCACAGCCGTTGTAGTGTAAACTCAGCTGGGGGCTCTCCAGACAATGGCAGCAGTGAGTGGTCTGTCACAGAGCGGTGTGACAAGTCCTTTGAAAAAAAGAGAGTCCAAATTTGGGGTCTCTTGTAGCGGGATCGACCCGAAAACTGAAGGAAAATCTTCTCAGTCTCTGTTCACTTTAAACTAGGCAAATTAAAGGTCTGTAGCGGTTTGAATTCAACCCCCACAACACAGAGACAGTCAGCTCGCACTCCTGGGTTTTTTTCCGCTGCATGCTGCGTTTACAGCTGTGAGGTTAATGTGCCACCCATGCATTGTGTTCATGCATCCTGTCTGTACCTCTGATATGCAAATGCCCAGATTGACTGCTGTGAATGTCTTTGATCTATTGTTTGAGTTGAGTATATAAGCTGCACTGTGCTGTTAATCTGTTTCTCATTCACTCATTCTGATTTTGCATCTGCTGCGAGACACACACACTGTCTCCTATTTGAGAGCTGGAGGAACAGGCTTCAGCCTGCTCACACTATGGGCTGGGGCCGAGTTCTGATGAAGGCGGGTGATAATAAAGCTATTTAAAAATCCAACGCTGCCTTTATTTTATCATCCTCCTCAGGTCCACTTTAATGGTGTGAAAAGTCATTTAAAAAAAAGTGTTAGAAAAACATTTACTAGGATAAGAATGGCTTCTGAGGTGAAGAAAAAAAAGTTTGAGAATTTGATTCTCTAAAAGGGACGAGCTCTAAAGAAAAAATGGTTTCTCCTCTGTTTCCAGAATATAAGAAAAGATTTGACAAACACACAGAGAATAAAATAAAACTTCACAGGGCCTTGAAACGGTGGAATAAAATCTTCTTCTGAGATCTAGACTGCTATTCTGCTTCTTTAATCTTAATTTAGTTCCTAATCTTTCTCAAAATCTCTTTCTTTCTTCTTTCTGTGTTTCTAATTCTTAATTCTATTACCGCTTTGCTGTTCTAATCTTCCTGCCTGTTCTTTGTCTACCCTTTGTCTTCTTTTTTTTTGATCTCTTTTTCTAACTCTGCTGATCTCTGACTTTTTCTTTTCTCTTAACTAAACTCAAATCTAACTCCTCTCTTTTAAAGTTACCTCGCTGGGTCGTAAAACTGATGATGTAGTCGCAAGACTGACCAATCGGCTTTTTCAGAAGCAGTTTGAAATGGCTGCTATCCAATGTGAGAACACTTCTTTGTTTGAGAGCAGCCAATCAAATGAAGACACCATCCCATGAAATTTCAGAGGGAAAATCAACACTCAGTCAGTTCTTATGAAATAAATGCTCAATATAAAATCTAACTAAATTAAATGACTTGGCTAATATATGGTGATCATGCATTTATACCATTACTCCAATAACACTCATGAATATAACATTTCTTATACATAATTATAATACATGCATTCACATTTAGATCAAGATTAGAACAGCAGAACATGCAGCAAACCATGGTTGGTGATAAGAGGGATGATTTTCAGTGTCCTTAGGATCCAGAGGATAAGCTGAAAGAAACTTAATATTTAGAACAAATTAAAAGTCATCCTACGTACGGAAAACACATTCCGTAGGTATCCGCTAGGAGGTACTGTTGAGCTGTAGATGATTTCCTTTAGTATCTGGCAAAGGTACCTGGACAGCATAGGCTATAAAACCGTCAGATTAAGTGGTTTATGACTCTTTTAAAAATATTGGTTTCCTGTGAAAAGGTACGTTATCAAATGCAGTGTTCATGTTGAGAGGTCTGGTCTCCTGAGTTTTATGTTCCTTTGAGCCTTTAAAAGCAAACTCTGATCCTTACAATCTCTGCAAGCAGCAACTGTTTACATTGGGGTCCTGGGAAAGCAAACATCTTTGGTCAGGCCTGGAAGAAGCCTGCATGAGTCGACATAAAAGGCCAGTGATATTCCTGAAAGGCAGAAAGGTGATATTCCTGTGCAATGAATAAAATGAAATTCCTGTAAACTGGAGAGAAGTGATCTTCTGTCTCGGTTTTGAGGAGACGATGATGCTACAGTTCCCCCCTTTGTAGCGATGGTGAGCATCGGTCAGCGTCGGTACACACCCATGGCAGCTTCGTCTCCTTGGCAACACTTGACCTAAATACTGGGTTAAAAAGTTTGTGTGATGTCCATACACACTAGCATGCAAACAGTATCTATTACTAAGTACAGATCGTTGACTTTGGTTAACTGGAAGGACTTCCATGAATTTCCAAAAATAATTTGAATATGGACAAATGTAGATTATAAAATTGACTTGGAGTAGTAAGCTAAGGCATAGGTCTTGAAATGACTCAAAAATTCTAGCTACAAAAATAAGTGCGTAGTCTTACATACCTGAGGTAGGAATTTTGGTCTACAATGAAATAGCTATCATAGTTGTTAAAAAAACATAGTTTGAATGGGTACAAAAATCAAAATGGAGTGCAAGAGCTATATATAAAAAATATAGGTTTGTATATAAGCATGCATATAACTTCAAAAATTCTAAAAAAAAAATAAAGAGAAATAAAAGTCAAAACAAAGAATGCAGACAAAAATGTATTGCTTATCTGAGGTAGATGTTTAGGTTAAGCAATATTGAGTTAATTCAAGGAGGTTCGAACTGAATTGGTTTAGCTGGACTAAACCATGGTTCCACAGAGGTCTTACTCAGAGGGTGTTTGAGACCTTTGTTCTGGAAGACTGAGTGAACATGGAAAGTCATCATTGTTCTTTGAGTGGCAATGAGGAATAACTTTGTGACATCTGAAACAGGGGCAAGAAGCGGTGAAGGCAGACTCGTTGTCAAAGTGTTAGCTGAAAGTCTAATATTTTTAGCTACCTTTCGAAGAAACACAGGCATTAGATGTGGGTGAGCAGGGTCACCCTCTAACATGAAGAGTGACAAGTCCAAGACCTTGTTGAGTTTGAATGAGGCTTTGGAGCAAACATTCAAAACCAACACAGTATCTTGCAAAGTTTTGGTAACAGTTGGTGGTTCAACTATCTGGCATTTCAGTGTAGCGGTGTTGACTGATTTAACAGTAGACGTGCTAAGGCTAGCAAGGGGCCCTAATGGTGAGGCCGTGGTTGAGAATCTACTTAAGGATTGTTGACTTCTTGTCTGGGTTCTGTCCAGTTCTAACTGGGCGAAAGTAGGTGAGAGTGCTAGGTAGAGGGCTAAACTGAAAAACAGGAGGGACATCGTCCTGGCCAACAAATAGAAGTGAGTCATTTTAATCTTGAGCTTCTTGTCAGTTTTCCTTTTCTTGAGGTACCTGAGTGGTAGGTGAAAGTTATTCTTAGAGGTGGAACAACTTTGTTAGAGGCTGAGCTCTAAGCTATTAGTGTTTATCACCTTTAGAGGGTTTTGTGATTATTGACTTAAGCTAGTGATGTTGTTGATTTTGTTTGTACTACTTTGAAATAGTAACTTGATGATACTGAATGAAATTTTGCGGGGTCTTTTAAGGTTAGATTTTAAGGAAGTTAGTTAGTTTGGGTTAACTTTCTCCTTTTGAAGGTTTAATGCAGTTACCTGATTGAGGAAGAGAAATGCGACTGAGAATGTCTGAGGCTGATAGTCAGCTAACAGTTATCTATCGGGCGCAAACAAGATTTAGGTTTGTTTACTGACTTAATGGAACCGTGTTGTCCCCGACAAGTCCCATGGGGTTTTTGTAAGCTTTGATTTGGTTACGATGGACCCATTTGGAGATGGGGTCCTGGCGACCTTTGCTTATTTTGATTTGGTAAACGACCGGAGAGAGTTTATCTGTGATCATGTGTGGACCTGTCCACCTGGGGAGGAACTTTCGAGCAAGTTTTCCTGCTCGTGCGTTGGTCTGTCCTGTCTGAGGAGTGAAAGCATAATAGAAAACCTTGTCTCCCACTTGGAGTTTGTCATGTGAGGCTTTCTGATCGTAGTAGGCTTTGCGTCCTTCAACTGATCGGTCCAAATGTTTTTGGGCAAAGGCAAAAGTCTGTCGGAGATGTTTGGTCAGGTCAGTCATGTACTGGTGAGTAGTGTAAGCTGTAGCAACACTGGCTTCTCCAGGTTGGTAGAGTAAATGCAGGGGCAAAGTCATTTGCCGACCTGTCATCATTTCAAAAGGTGACACCCCCGTAGCTTCATGGGGTGTGGCTCGGATGGCCATTAAGACCAGCGGGAGTTTTACATCCCAGTCTTTTTGGTGTGGTGAAACATACTTCTTCAGTATGTTGATCACAGTTCGGTGGGTTCTTTCAACCTGTCCGGAGGATTGTGGGTGGTGGCTAATATGGAAGTTAGCTTTAACTCCCAAGGTTTCCCACAGTTGTCACATGACTTCGGCGGTGAAATGAGTGCCGCTGTCAGAGTTGATTCGGCTTGGCAGACCAAACCTAGAGAATACGTGGTTCATCAACAAGTAGGCCGTGGTTTCTGCCGTGTCATTAGGAGCAGGCAGGCACTCGACCCATTTGGTGAAAGCACATGTGACTGTGAGGAAGTATTTGTTTCCTCTGGCTGACCGTGGAAGGGGACCTACCCAGTCAATTTGGAGGTCAGACCATGGGAATGAAATGCCTCTTTTCTGTAGGGGTGCTCGATGCATCGGGTTGGTTGGTTGAAACTGGCAACATACGAGACATCCCTTGATGTAGTCGGCTACATCATTTCGCATGTATGGCCAATATGCCACTTGTTTGAGCGCGTTGTACGTCGCTTTGACGCCTTTGTGTCCTGCAGTTGGGAGATCATGGGCATGAACAATCATCACTCCCCTCTGGTTACGAGGGACCACAAGCGCAGGCGTAGGGAGTTCATCGGAAACATGAACTAGAATGCCATTTCGCAGCTGCAAGGATGATCGTGCGGCAAAAAGTGGCTTCAAGTCTGGAGTGTCAGCGAGATCCGAGTCGGATGGTGCATTAAGTGCAGGATCTGAGATGTATTGTATCATTTTATGGACCGCAGGGTCAAGGGTTTGAAGAGAGATAAGGTCAGCGTCAGTGAAAACAGGGTCAACCGCAAGGGGACCTGTGGTTGGTGTCGTGACTTGGGACCTGTTAGTCTGGGCCCTAGTGACTGCGCAGACTGTAGGGGTGGGTGGGTGGGACTGTGAAGTCGGCACCTGGGTGGAATCAAAGGACCAGGGTGTGCCTTGTATGGCTCCTTGTTTTGCAAGTGAGTCCACAAGGTCATTCCATTCTTTGTCCTGACCTGGTGTGCGCGAGTGACCTCTGACCTTTTTCCAATACACTTGGAGGTTGTTGGAGGTGACCAGGTGATCACATGCCTTGAAAAGGTCTTGATGTTTAACCGGTTTGCGGTAGGAAGTTACAAAACCTTTGGCTTTCCAGAGTGCTAAATGACAAGTGAAACTGAGGCGTGCATAGTTGGAGTCAGTGCAGATGACCAATGTGCGAATGCCATGGTCTACAGCAAGTTGCAGTGTAATGAGCACACCTGCGATTTCCGCATACTGAGATGATTGGGAACCCAGTTGATAGTTGTGGGGTTCACAAGGCTGATTGTTCAGCCATGCCACACCCACACCAGCACGAATGTGAGTTTCATGGTGAAAAGAACAACCATCGACATAGGCGGTGACCATATCTTGGCAGATGTTCTGGTCAAAGTAGTGATGGTTTGGGTCTTCAGTGACTGTAGGTGGCTCTGCACGAATGGATGGTCCTGGAGTGTCCTCAGAGCACCGTTGGCAGGCAGCCAAGTCTGTGCCGAGAGGGCTTCTCAACTTTTGTGCGTAGCAGACCTCCACATCAAAGCTTTGTAGAGCCATCAACCAGGAGGCTATTCTGGCATTTGTTACAACGCCTTCTCTGATGCGTTGACTGTTAAGGAAGACCACTGGTTGGTGGTGAGTCTCAACTGTGATTCTCTGGCCTCCTACATAGTTGGAGAAATGCTTGACTGCCCATACAGTGGCCAGAAGGGCTTTTTCACAGTCCGAGTATTTCAGTTCCGGACCAGAGAGGGTTTTGCTGGCATAGGCCACAACTCGTTTGTCGTGGTCGTAGATTTGGTATAATCCAGCACTTAAGCAGTTGGCAGAGAACCCCACTTGTAAGAAGAATGGTTGGTCGCAGTTGGGATAGGCCAAACATGGTGCTGTGCATAACTTTTGCTTCAACGCTAGCATTGCCTGTTCTTGAGCCTCAGACCAAATGAAAGGGGTGTCCTTTCGTAGGAGGTCTGTAAGGGGTTTTGCCACATCTGCATAATCCTCAATGAACTGACGTGAGTAATTGCATACCCCTAGGAAGCTCCGGAGTTCGGAGATGTTGGTAGGGGCTTTGATGTTTAACACACCTTGAATTCGTGCCGTTTGTGGTAGTACCCCTTTGGATCCTACCAAGAGACCGACATAGTTGACTTTGGTTTTGCACCATTGGCATTTGGAGAGAGAAATTTTGGCTCCAGCTCGCGTGAGCTGGCCAAGGACATGGTCAATTTCAGTGAGGTGGGTGTCCAGAGTTGGACTCCGAATGAGGATGTCGTCAACATAGATGAGGTTACCTCTGTCTCGGGCGTCTGGACATGCTTTGTTCAAGAAAATGTTGAACTCTGCAGGAGAGTTGGCATAACCGAAAGGGCATCGGGTGAATGTGTATTGGCGATTTGCGAACGTGAAGGCCAGTTTGTGTA